>JADRCH010000009.1:3799926-3823724 GCA_019843965.1 Rhynchomys soricoides
TCTTCTTCTTCTTCTTCTTCTTCTTCTTCTTCTTCTTCTTCTTCTTCCCTCTGCCCTGCATCATCAGAAGATTTTATTGAACTCACAACTAACTTGTCTCCTTTGCCCATTGCTGCTCAGATGTGAGGGACACTCCTCTGTTGAGGGATTTTAAAGCTTATCCTTTTCCCACTGTCTCTTGATCCCAAGTTTATATGAATGATTACCTTCCAGGATTCTCTGGGGTGTTCTCAGTTGTGTTTTGTGGTCTGGTTGGGAGAGCGAGCTTGAGAAAGATGTGCTACTCTGAGGAGACTGTGGTTGCTGGAATCCCTGGAAGTCAGGTGTATGTGGCACCAGATGAGCTTGGGGTGAACTTCTTGCCAGTCTATGACAGGCCAAGAAGCTGAAGTAACCAAGAGTTCTTTGTTAACACAGTTTGGAAAGCTTTCTGGGATATGACCTATTATTGCTCCATAGCTCTCAGTGGCAGCTGCCTCCCTTATCCCTAGAGCGGCTTGTTCACTGTGCCAGGCCATGTGTGGCATTCAGATGAGATATAGTGTGTCTTTCAGTTGACCCCGAGTGAAGCTAGAGGGCTCAGATTCATGAACATCAAGAGCTGCTCTGAGTATCGTTCACTCTTTGAGCTAAGGCTTTCTCATCCACCAGGCACCTCATTCAGAGGAATACTTCTTGTAGTATCTGCTTGATAGTGAAGTCGTTGATGGGTTAATGCTCCTTCAAACTTTGGTGTGAAGCAGATGCTGTCTCTCTAATACAGCAAGTCCTGTGAGATGTAGACCTTCCACAAACCCAGGGACCACTCTACTCTATCCTGCAAGTAGGGGGTCATACAATATGGTGCTGAATCCAAAGGCCTTCAGAATGGGCATCTCTACCCTGTAGTCTCTGCAATCTGGCAGTGCTACCAGGGGGTGGGGGTGGGAATGGGGGGGAGCAGTAGTTCATGATATGGGACTTTGTGATTATCCATAAAGGTCATTCTTTGTCAAACTTTGCAATTCTGAATCAAAGGGCAAAGCAGTCAGCTAAGAACCTAGGGGAACTCCCATGAGTCTGTGAGTCTTTGTGCATTGGGCCCAACATGTGTGCATATGAACCCAAAATAAGTGTGTCAACAAACTACAGCTCTGCCTATCTTCTTAGAGGGATGCAGCTTCATCAGTTCACAACCCTTTACTGCTGCTAAGAAACCTTCAGCTTGTCTTGCGTTGCTGATGTAGGATGATGCAGCTGCCCTGATGGTGAGGAGGGTTGTGTGTGTGTGTGTGGAGGGGGGGGTATTACTCAGGGTAGCAAGGCTAATGGCTCCTGACTCCATCTCTAGTTCCTTCAGCCATTGCTGGCTCCTCCTGGCATCTCCCAAACCACCTTATCACTAACACACACACACACACACACACACACACACACACACACACACACATACATACACACACACACACACACACCACTAGCAACCAAACCAAAATGCTTAAGCTCTGAGCTGAGTCCCACGATCTCCTGCCCCATCCCCTTCCTTTCTCTCCAGTCTATATGTCTTTTGATTGGGAAACTGCTGATTGAGAACATTAATGTTTAGAAGTTTGAGGAAAGTGTTTATTAATTTCTGGCTTTAAAAACATTTTGGGGACTGGAGAGATGGATCAGCAGTTGAGAGCAGTGATTGCTCTTCCAGAGGTACTGAGTTCAATTCCCAACAACCACTTGGTGGCTCACAACCATCTGTAATGAGGTCCAATAGCCTTTTCTGGTGTGTCTGATGACAGCTACAGTGTACTCACATATAAATAAATAAACCTTTATATAAAAATATTTTTTGTAGGGTTTATGCTTTTGTGTTCCTCATTTGTTCATTGTTTTTTCTGGTTATATGTTAATTATACACAATGATGGGCTTCATCATGACCTCTCATACCTGTATGTAGTTTGTACGCATCCTGTGTTGGGTTCTCTTCCCTACATTTCTGCAACTGCACTTCCCTCCCACCTACCCCCCTCTACTTTCATGCCTTTTATATTTTAAAATATAAATCAATGAATTTTATTAGGGTTCCACACAGGAGGATGGACACGGGTTTGTTTTTAGAAGCAGCTGTGCTTTACCAGTGTCACACTAAAGAGGAAAATAAAAGTCTCTCCTCCTATCAACCACTAACTTCATCTAAATCCTCAGGAAGAGTAAGACCCAATTGGCCCTAACACTTTCCATGCAGGTTGTTGATTGGCCCATTCTCGTACAGATCTATAAAGTAATCTATGAGTTCAAGAGCTCAACAACCATGTCATACCTGAAAGTCGGCTTTCCTGAGCATCATCCCTCTTCTTATGGGTTTAAATTCTTTCTGATCCTTCTTCAGTGATCTGATTAGATTCATGGCATAGAACTTATATTAACTTCCTTGATCCATTTAGAGGTGAGTTTTGTGCAGGGTAAGAGATAAGAATTGAGCTTTATTCTAGCTGTAGCTGTCCAGTTTGACCAGAACCATTTGTTGAAGATGCTGTCTTTGCTCTAATGTGTATTCTTGCCTTCTTTTTCAAAAATCAGATCTCAATAGGAATGTAGGCTTATATATGAATTCTCAATTGTATTTCATGGATCAATGAATCTGTTTTCATACCAGTGCCAGGATATTTTTTATTACTGTAACTCCACAGTGTAACTTGAAATCTGAGATTTTGGTGAAATCAATGGATTTGTTGTTGTTTAGAATTGTTTGGGCTATCCTGTGGATTTCATGTTTCCATATGGAATTTAGGACTTTTTTGGAGGGTGGAGTGGGAATTGGGTTAAATAAGTAGATTGCTTTCGATAGGTCACCCATTTTTACACTTCGTGATCCTACAACCCTTGAATGAGGGAGGTCTTTTCATATTCTCATATCTTCCTAGATTTCTTTCTTCAGTGTTCTAGAGTTTTTATTTTACACATCTTTCACTTCCTTGGTTAGATTTATTCATAGATATTTTTGAGACTGCTTTGAATGGTATTGTTTCTCTGATTTTCTCAGTATGTGTTTCTTTTGTATACAGGAAGGTTACTGATTCTTATGTGTTCATTTTGAATCCTGTTACATTGCTGAATGTGTTTATTAGCTATAGGAGTTTCTGGTTGCTGTCTTTAAGGTTTTTTATGTATATAATCATATCATCATCAAATAAAGATATTTTGACTTTTTCCCTTTCCTATTTTTTATCGTCTTTGTCTGCTAAACTTCTTTTATTGCTGAAGATAAAACTTCAAGCAGTACAGGTTAAGGAAACATTGTGGAAGAGGGGACAAAAAGATCATTAGAGCCAGAGGATCAGGAAGTCTGCAGTGAGGCCATGTCTCCTAGCAATGACAGTGACACACACTAAACTTTAACTATAGGGCTGCCAAAGCAATACCCTAAGAATGGCAACACCAATAGAAACGCTAATATGGAGAGGGGAAATCTCATGGGATGCCACCTCTAGAAGAGCTACCAGCAATTAACAACTACAGAGAGAGGGAGAATTATCACATAAATGGTCAGCTCTAAAGACCGATATATACATCAAACAACACTAAACAGATTTCACTGATGTGTGTGTGTGTGTGTGTGTGTGTGTGTGTGTGTGTGTGTGTGTGTACGGGGAGGAGATAATCAAAATTTTTGCCAAAACTAATTTAATAGAAACAATACTTTTTTGTTTGTTCTCTTTCTGATATTTTCCATTAGGCTATAAATGTCCCTCACAGAGCTGCTTTTAATGTGTTTTGGAGGTTTTGTGTTGTGTTTTCATTTTCATTTAGTTCCAGGAACTTATTATTTTTTCTTGATTTTTTTTTCATTCACTAGTTCTTTAGTCTCAATGAGTTTGTTTATAGAGATTTGTTGTTTTTGTTTTTTAAGTTTTCCTGCATTATAATCAGATAGGATACACAGAGTTACTCAGTTTTTCTGAATTGTTAAGGTTTGTTTTGTGTCATAGAGTATGATCCTTTTTAGAGATGCTTTCATGGGCTGCTGAGTAGAATGTATATTCTTTGGTATTTAGGTGGAAGTCCATTTGACATGAGATGTCTCTTAATTCTGATGTTTCTCTTTGGATTTTCTGTCCAGATGACCTATCTTTTGGAGGCAGTGGGGTGTTGAAACAGCCCAGTGTTAATGGGTTGGATGTTAATCTGTATCTTTAATTTCAGTAGCATGCTTTTGACTACATCAGTATTTGGTGCATATATATTTAGGATTGCAAGGTCTTGGTCGATTATTCCCTTGATTAGAATGAAGAGTCCTTCTTTATCTCTTCAGATGTATTTTAGTTTGAAGTCTATCTTGTCAGACATCACATCAGCAGTGCCTGTCTGCCCTCTGTGTCCTCTGATTGCAGTTCTTTCTTTCCCCACTTCCACTCCTTTCCTTTAGGATTATGCCTGTCTTTAAAGCCAAGATGAAGTTCTTTCTTATACAACAGAAATACGGATTTTGTTTCTTAAACCATTTAGGTAGCCTGTGCTTTTTGATTGATGAAGTGAGGCCATTAATGTTTAATGTTTTTATTTGGAAGGTGTGTGTTGACTGCAGTCATTTTCTTTTTTTTCTGTTTGTGTTCTTAGTCACATTCTGCATACAAATTCATTTGTTTTCTTTCTTCAGTATCATGAGTTTGTTTTTACTAATGTGTTTGTTTGTTTGTTTGGATGTTTTTTGTTCTTTGCTTCTGTGCCCTACCTCCTCTACTTTATCTTTGAGTCTTGACAGTGCATCTTCTATTCAAACCATTCAACACACATGCAAGGATTTCCCCTGAGTTTCCTCACTGAGTTATCAAGGTTTTTCAATTCCAACCTCATTTCTGTTTAAGTTCTCAATAATATTTCTATACCTTTAATAAGCTTGGTCTCCAGATCCTGGATTATCTTCATTATTTCATCCAGTCCACCTTCATGCTTTCTCATAGATATACACCAGTCTCTCTCAGCCAAAAATAATGTCAGCTAGAATTAAAGGCATGTGCCACTATGCTTGGCCTAACTAGAATTAAAAAAAAACTTACTAAATTTGTTGTTTAAAATTTTCATACATGGAGGGACTGAGGAACAGCCGGGAGGTAAGAGCCTGCCGACTTCCACCTGTGGTGGGAGACCTCTGCCTGGGCCATCAGGCCTCCATTGCCAACCAGAGCAGGGAGAAAGCGACCAGCCCACCCATTTGTGTGGAAAAGCCAGCAACAGGAGGACTCCAGACATAGGGACTGAGGAACAGCCAGGAAAGAGAACTGGTCTCCAAGGAACACTGACACCTGGGCCTGTAGGAAAGACAAGCCACAGTCAGAGAGAGAAAGACCAGCTAACACCAGAGATAACCAGATGGTGAAAGGCAAGGGCAAGAACACAAGGAACAGAAACCAAGACTATTTGGCTTCATCAGAACCCAGCTCTCCCACCACAACCAGCCCTGGATACCCCAACACACCAGAAAAGGAAGACTCAGACTTAAAATCACTTATCAAGAGGATCATAGAAAACTTTAAGAAGGAAATACATAACTCCCTTAAAGATATACAAGAGAACACAGGTAAACAACTAGAAACCCTTAAAGAGGACACACAGAAATCCCTAAAAAAAATTACAGGAAAACACAATCAAATAAATGAACAAAACCATTCAGGAATTAAAAACAGAAATAGAAACAATAAAGAAATCACAAAGGGAGACAACCCTGGAGTTAGAGAACATAGGAAAGAAATCAGGAGTCATAGATGCAAGCATCACCAACAGAATACAAGAGATGGATGAGAGAATCTCAGGTGGGGAAGATAACATAGAAAACATGGACACAACAGTCAAAGAAAACATAAAATGCAAAAAGCTCCTAACCCAAAACATCCAAGATATCCAGGATGCAATGAGAAGACAGAACCTGAGGATAATAGGTATATAAGAGAGTGAAGATTCCCAACTTAAAGGTCCAGTAAATATCTTCAACAAAATTATAGAAGAAAATTTCCCTAACCTGAAGAAAGAGATGAACATAAATATACAAGAAGCCTACAGAATGCCACATAGACTGGACCAGAAAAGAAATTCCTCCCGTCACATTATAGTCAAAACACCAAATACACAAAACAAGGAAAGAACACTAAAAGCAGTAAGGGGAAAAGGGCAAGTAACATATAAAGGCAGACCTATCAGAATTACACCAGACTTCTCACCAGAGACTATGAAAGCTAGAAGATCCTGGGCAGATCTCATACAGACTCTAAGAGAACACAAATGCCAGCCCAGGCTGCTATACCCAGCAAAACTCTCAATAATCATAGATGGTGAAACCAAAATATTCTATGACAAATCCAAATTTACACAGTATGTTTCCACAAACCCAGCCCTACAAAGAATAATACAAGGAAAATGCCAACTCAAGGAGGGAAACTACACTCAAGAAAAAGCAAGAAAGTAATCTTTCAACAAACTCAAAAGAAGATAGCCACATAAACAGCATCAAAAATAACAGGAAACAACAATCATTATTCTTTAATATCTCTTAATATCAATGGTCTCAACTCCTCAATAAAAAGACATAACTGACAGACTGGATCCATAAACAGGACCGTTTTGCTGCATCCAGGAAACGCACCTCAATGTTAAAGACAAACACTACCTCAGAGTAAAGGGCTGGAAAACAATTTTCCAGGCAAATGGCCCCAAGAAACAGGCTGGAGTAGCCATTCTAATATCGGATAAAATTGACTTTCAACCAAAAGTCATCAAAAAAGATAAAGAAGGACACTTCATACTCATCAAAGGAAAAATCTACCAAGAAGAACTCTCAATTCTGAACATCTATGCCCTGAATGCAAGAGCTCCAACATTCATAAAAGATACTCTACTAAAGCTCAAAGCACATATTGCACCTCACACAATAATAGTGGGAGACTTCAACAACCCACTATCAACAATGGACAGATCTTGGAAACATAAACTAAACAAAGACACAGTGAAACTAACAAATGCTATGAACCAAATGGATTTAACAGATATCTATAGAACATTTCATCCTACATCAAAAGAATATACTTTCTTCTCAGCACCTCATGGTATCTTCTCCAAAATTGATCATATAATTGGTCACAAAACAAACCTCAACAGATATAAGAAGATTGAAATAATCCCATGCCTCCTATCAGATCACTAAGGATTAAGGTTGGTCTTCAAAGGCAGCAACAACAACACAAAGCCCACATACACATGGAAGCTGAACAATGCTCTACTCAATGATAACATGGTCAAGGAAGAAATAAAGAAGGAAATTAAAGACTTCCTAGAATTTAATGGAAACGAAAGTACAACTTGCCCAATCCTATGGGACACAATAAAAGCAGTGTTAAGAGGAAAACTCATAGCTCTGAATGCCTCCAAAAAGAAACTGGAGAGAGCATAGACTAACAACCTAACAGCACACCTGAAAGTTCTAGAACAAAAAGAAGCTAATACACCCAAGAGGAGTAGAAGGCAGGAAATAATCAAATTAAGGGCTGAAATCAACCAAGTGGAAACTAAAAGAACTATACAAAGAATCAACAAAACCAGGAGCTGGTTCTTTGAGAAAATCAACAAGATAGATAAGCCCTTAGCCAGACTAACCAGAGGGCACAGAGACAGTAGGCAAATTAATAAAATTAGAGATGAAAATGGAGATATAACAACAGATTCTGAGGAAATTAAAAATATCATCAGATCCTACTACAAAAGCCTATGTGCAACAAAATTGGAAAATCTGGAGGAAATGGACAAGTTTCTAGACAGATACCAATTACCAAAGTTAAATCACAATCAGATAAACCATGTAAACAGTCCCATAACCCCTAAAGAAATAGAAGCAGTCATTAAAAGTCTCCCAACCAAAAAAAGCCCAGGACCAGATGGGTTCAGTGCAGAATTCTATCAGACCTTCAAAGAAGACCTAATACCAATACTCTTCAAGCTATTCCACAAAACAAAACAGAAGGAACACTACCCAATTCATTCTATGAGGCCACTGTTACACTGATACCAAAACCTCACAAAGACACAACATTAAAAGAAAACTTCAGACCAATTTCCCTTATGAATATCGATGCAAAAATACTCAATAAAATTCTTGCAAACCGAATCCAAGATCACATCAAGATGATCATTCACCATGATCAAATAGGCTTCATCCCAGGGATGCAGGGATGGTTCAATACCCAGAAATCCATCAATGCATAAACAAACTCAAAGAAAAAAACCACATGATCATTTCATTAGATGCTGAAAAAGCATTTGACAAAGTTCAACATCCCTTCATGATAAAAGTCTTGGAAAGATCAGTAATTCAAGGAGCATACCTAAACATAGTAAAAGCAATATACAGCAAACCAATAGCCAACATCAAACTAAATGGAGAGAAACTCGAAGCAATCCCACTAAAATCAGGGACTAGACCGGGGTGCCCTCTCTCTCCCTATCTATTCAATATAGTACTTGAAGTTCTAGCTAAAACAATCAGACAACAAAAGGAAGTCAAAGGGATACAAATTGGAAAGGAAGAAATCAAAATATCACTATTTGCAGATGATATGATCGTATACTTACATGATCTGAAAAACTCCACCAGAGATCTGCTACAGCTGATAAACAACTTCAGCAAAGTGGCTGGATACAAAATTATCTCAAGCAAATCAGTAGCCTTCCTATACTCGAAGGATAAACAGGCTGAGAAAGAAATTAGGGAAATAATACCCTTCACAATTTTCACAAACTATATAAAATATCTTGGTGTGACTCTAACCAAACAAGTGAACGATCTGTATGACAAGAACTTCAAGTCTCTGAAGAAAGAAATTGAAGAAGACCTCAAAAGATGGAAAGATCTCCCATGCTCATGGAATGGCAGGATTAATATAGATAAAATGGCCATCCTGCCGAAAGCAATCTACAGATTTAGTGCAATCCCCATCAAAATCTCAACTCAATTTTTCATAGACTTAGAAAGAGCAATTCTCAAATTCATATGGAATAACAAAAAACCCAGGATAGCAAAAACTATTCTCAACAATAAAAGGACTTCTGGGGGAATCAGCCTTCCTGACCTAAAGCTGTACTGCAGAGCAGTAGTGATAAAAACTGCATGGTATTGGTACAGTGACAGGCAGGTAGATCAATGGAATAGAATCAAAGACCCAGAATTAAACCCACACACTTATGGTCACTTGATCTTTGACAAAGGAGCTAAAATCACACAGTTGCAAAAAGACAGCATCTTCAACAAATGCTTTTGGTTCAACTGGCTGTCTACATGTAGAAGATTGGGAATTGATCCATTCCTGTCTCCTTGTACAAAGCTCAAGTCTAAGTGGATCAAGGACCTCCACATAAAACCAGATACACTGAATCTAATAGAAGAGAAAGTGGGGAAAAGTCTAGAACACATGGGCACAGGGGGAAAGTTCTTGAACAGAACACCAATGGCTTGTGCTCTAAGATCAAGAATCGACAGATGGAACCTCATAAAATTACAAAGCTTCTGTAAGGCAAAGGACATTGTAAGTAGGACAAAATGGCAACCTACAGATTGGGAAAAGATCTTTACCAATCCTACATCCGATAGAGGGCTAATATCCAATGTATACAAAGAACTCAAGAAGCTAGACTCCAGAGATCCAAATAACCCTATCAAAAAATGGGGAGGAGAGCTAAACAGAGAATTCTCAACTGAGGAAACTCAAATGGCTGAGAAACACCTAAAGAAATGTTCAGCATCCTTAGTCATCAGGGAAATGCAAACCAAAACAACTCTGAGATTCCATCTGACACCAGTCAGAATGGCTAAGATCAAAAACTCAGGTGACAGCAAATGTTGGTGAGGATGTGGTGAAAGAGGAACACTTCTCCATTGCTGGTGGGAATGCAAGTTGATACAACCCCTCTGGAAATCAGTTTGGAGGACACTCATAAAAATGAACATAATACTATCTGAGGACCCAGTTATTCCACTCCTTTACATATACCCAGAAGATGCTCCAACATGTAATAAAGACACATATTCCACTATGTTTGTAGCAGCCATATTTATAATAGCCAGAAATTGGAATCAACCCAGATGTCCCTCCACAGAGGAATGGATACAGAAAATGTGGTACATTTACACAATGGAATACTACTCAGCTATTAAAAACAATGACTTCATGAAATTCGCAAACAAATGGATGGATCTTGAAAATATCATCCTGAGCGAGGTAATGCAGTCACAAAAGAATGAACATGGTGTGTACTCACTGTTAAGTGGTTATTAGCCCAAGAGTTCGAAATACCCAAGAGTCACTTCGCAGCAACAGTAGGGCGGAGTGGGAGGTCCCAGATGGAGGACTTGGAGAAGGAACTGAAGGAGCTGAGGGAGTTTGCATCCCCAGAAAGGCAGCAACAGTGGCAACTGGCCTGACCCCCTGATACTCCTGGAGACTGACCCACCATCCAAAGAATACACTTGGAGTGACCCATGGTGCTAGCCACATATGAGGCATAGGAGGGTCTTGTTAGCCATCAGGGGGAGGAGAGGCCCTTGGGTCTGAGGGTATTAGATCCCCTAGTATAGGAGAATGCCAAGGAGGGAAGATGAGAGTGGGTGGGTGGGTGGGTGGGGGAATACCCCAATAGAGGCTGGGGAGGGGGGAGGGAATAGGGAGGTTCCAAAGGGGAGATCTGGAAAGGGGAAAACATTTGAAATGTAAATAAAGTAGAAAAAATTTTTTTCATACATGTATATGATGCCCATTGGTTTCTCTTAACCCATCCTCCTTTATCTGTATCCCACTCTCAACAGCCTTCCCGCCTCCCTTCAAGCCCCTTGCCCATATTCATATCAGGAATTTATGATCTCTAAGTTTATTTAGTATCTTCTTTGCACTCCTTGAGTTCTTTGATAGAGTTTATGATTGTTCTTTTAAGTTCTATGTCCCAAGGTTCATCTAGGAAATCCTCACTGGATAACATTTCTAGAAGACTGGCAGGTTTGGGGTGGGGAGAACACGTGTTTTCTTGATCCTTTATATTGCTTTAATTTTGTGATGAGACCTGAGCATGAGGACCTCTTGTGTTGGTTGTGTGTCTGGTGTGGACAAGCGTGTTGGATTGGGGCATAGACTGTGAACCCTGGTGTAAGATGTGCAGTAGGCTGGGCTGCAGGTGGCATGTGTTAGGTCCATTTGATTTAGTCTCTTTTAACTCCAGAGTTTCTGTCTAGCTGTGGATTGCCTGCCAATTGTTGAGAGTAAGGTCTTAAAAATCACTCACTACCATTGTGTGTGATTCTCCCTTTTCCTTGTGGGTCATTGGCCAGTGGTTCACATGTTGAAGAGAACAGCAGCAAGCAGGGTTCAGATGGCCATAAGTATGGTCGTGAAACAACTTCCAGGAGTCAGCTTCAGAGAGACAGCTCATTTTGTTCCAGGGGTAAGGTATATAAGGGTTCTTAGGACTGTGGTGGGAAGGGTTGATTGGTCATAATACAGACCTGATTATCATATAGGTGGGAGGAAGGAGCAGGGCTTAGGTGCTGAGTCTTGCAGGGCTTGCAGGCAGCTCTGTGCAGGGTCATCCTCCAAGTAAGGTCAGGCCTCTGTACTCAGAGACCCTCTCCAGTTGAGGTTAGGCAGAGAAGAGGAAGCCCCACTGGAAAAGGAGTCCTCCATTCTGCGTCAAGCTTGGAGAGTTTTCCAGACATGGTGGACTATGACCTCAGCAGCGGGGTTCTCCAACAACTGCGTTGGGGTCAATCTGTTGTTTTAGGTCTAATAACATTTCTTTTACAAATTGGAATGCCCCTGTGAACGTTACATATATGCTTAGGATTTCAATGTCCTGTAGGTGGATCATTTTTCCTTTAATGAATATAAAGTGTCCCTCCTTATCTCTTCTGAGTAGTTTTGTATTAAATTTTATTTTCTCGGAAATTAACATAGCTACCCCTGCTTCTTAATTCTCTTTGCTTAGAATTTCACTTTCCATCCTTTTCCCCTAATGCAATGCCTGTCATTGGTTCTTGGAGGCAACAACAAAATAAAATACTACTTTTTATTGGGAAATTGAGATAATTAATACTTCGTTATTATTGAAAATGTGTATAACTTCATATCATTTTATTGATATTTTGGTGCTTTAACAGATATCGTTTGAATACTTTGAACTCACAGATATTTTTACTTTGTTTTGTAATGGGAGAGGTGTCACCTTGTTTGGAACTACCTATTGGAACCTGGTGGACTCACCAGGGGGTACACCATTGATGACAATCATTTCTGTGTTCCTCTGAATCTGTCAGCAGTTAATAGTTCGCAAAAGAGGACCCCCTGAGACATGCCTCCAATAGATGGCTGACCACTGACAGGTCTAATCTTGTGCGCATTGCCACAGATACTCTGAGATCATAATCTCAGTGAGGTATATCATGTCCTTCTCCCTACCTCCCAGCTCTTATATTCTTTCCACCCCTTCCTCTGAAATGTTTGTTGAGGCTCACAGGAGTAATATAAATGTACCATTAGGACTGAGCACTCAGTTGTTATTTGTTCTTAGCACATTGAGCCACTGTGAGTCTCTGTATTCACTGCCATTCATTTCAAAGAGAATCTTCTCGGACCAAGACTGATAGTAGCATTTGCCTGTGATTATAAGCATAATATATGGAAGGCAGTTTTGTGCCATTTCAGTTTAGTGAAACAATATAGTAAGTTACCCCCTAGGATCTAAGCCTTCCTTAGCTGTATTGGTTGGTGTTCTTTAAAGGAACAGAACTGTTGCTTTAGGATATATATATGTATATATATATATGTATATATATACACACATATATATATGGTATAGTATATATTTATACATTAATATATTATATATTTATAATATATAATATACATATAAATATAACATATTATATATATTGCATTAGCCCTGTTTCTTTAAAGGATATATAATATGTATCATATATCAGTAGAATGGCTTATAGGGTGCAATCTTGGTAGCCCAACAATGTCCCTCTCACTCTAGAAAGACAGAATCCAGTAGTAGCTCAATCCACAAGGCCAGTATCTCAGCACTGATGTCCTGGGGATTCCTAGAGAGTTGCTCATCTTCAGTCTATGTTGTAATCTCAAAGAATTTGGTTCTAATACTGGTGAAATAACATCTCAAGAATAGGACAAACGACCTTGCCAGTGAGTGTGTGGGAAAGCAGGCAAATTGCAAGGTCATCTTCTTCTATGTCACCCTGTGGACTAGCACCAGCTGGTCAACGTAGAGGATGATTCCAGCTCAGTTCCAGCTTGATTTTTATCTTCCTATCCAAGTGTGTGGTGTTTTCTCAGCTAAGACCCCATTCTATGTTCACTGATTTTTAATTTCTTTTGTAATTTTATTGAGTTCTTCTCTGATATTAGTTAGTTGTGACTTCTGCTTTTTGATTCTCTTGCTTGTTCAAGGCTGTAAGATATATCATTGAGTGATTGTTTTGGCCTTTCTCAGCCTTGAACTTCCTTCTCAGGACGGCTTTAATTGTATCCCATAAGTTTTGGCAAGTTATATCTTCATTTTGTTTCTTTTAAAATTTTTAATGATTTATTTCTTTTAATCTTATGTACATTGGTTTTCTGCTTACATGTATGTATGTCTCTGTGGGGGTGTCAGATCCCCTGGAACTGGAGTTACAGATAGTTGTGAGCTGCTATGTGGGTGCTAGGAATTGAACCTGGGTTCTTTGGAAGAGCAGCCAGTGCTCTTAACCACTGAGCCACCTCTCCACCTCTTCATTTTGTTTCAGTTATAGGAGTTTTAAAGATTTCTTTCTTAATTTCTTTCATGGCCCATTCAGAAGTTGTTTATCTTCCATTAATTTGTGAATTTTCTGTAGATTTGCTTGTTGATTTCTAGGATTATTCTATTATCTTATGATATGATAAAAGAAATTATTTCAATTTTTTTGGAACTAGCATTGTGTCATAGTGTACGACCTATAAAGTCCCATGGGCTGCTGAGAAAAAATGTATTCGATAGTGTTTAGGTCAAATTTTCTGGAGACATCTGTTGTGTCCGTTTGATATGTGATGTCTGTTACTCAGGTTTAATCAGACTTGACATTTAAGAATATTTGTTTTATGAAATTGGTTTCATTTGTGTTTCTCATATATATATATATATATATATATTTAAAATTGGATTGTCTTCTTGAAAGATTCATCCTTTAATCAGAATGAAGTGACATCATTTATCTCTTCTGACTGTTTTCAAGTTAAAGTCCATTTTGTCCGATGTTAGAATGGTAAGATCTGAATTTTTTCCTAGTCCCTTTGTCTGAAATGGCTTTTACAGTCTTTACTACAAGTGATGTCTAGCTTTGATGATAAGAAGTGTTTCTTGGAGATAACAAATAGATAGATTCCAGGGTTTGATCCACTGGACTAGTCAGTGTCGTTAAAGAATTCTTCTAAAATTTATTTATTTATTATCATTACTGTGCACGTATAATGTATATATGTGTGAATGTGTATGTTTATGGTATGTATGGTGTGTGTGTGTGTGTGTGTGTATGTACATCAAAGCATATGTGTGGAGGTTGAAGGATAATTGTGCAGAGTTGGTTCTCCTTTTATACCTTGATATGGACCCCAGGAATCAAACTCACATCATTAGGCTTATGCAGAAAGCATTTGACTTACTGATCCATATCACTGGAACCCTGTATGGTTTGATTGGAGAACTGAGACTATTAATGTTCAGAATTGTTATCAAAAGGTGTGTGTAAATTTCTTCATTTGCTGATCCTGTATAATTATGTTCCTATTAGTTAGTTAACTACTTTTCTAGCATTATTTGCATTTTCCCTGTAATCTCTTGAATGTGTTCATTATTCTTTTCAGTACAAAAAATTATTTTCTGAGGCAGAGGCGAGTAGATTTCTGTGAGTTCAAGACCAGCCTGGACTACATAGTGAATTCCAAGATACCCAGAGCTACATAGTAAAAAACCAATAGCAACAAACAATAATTTCTTTCTGTAGCCTGTGTAGCACTCCATTTGGTGATCATAAATGTCTTTAGCCTATTTTTACTATAGAATGTTATTCGTTTTCTATTAATTATTGCAGATAGTTTTCCCGGGCTGGAAGATGTGTTTTTTCAGAACTTGAAATTCATCCTCCCAAGCCTTTTCATTTTTAGAGTTTCTATTTATAACATAGCTGTTATTCTTACAGCCTGCCTTTCTATGTGACTTGGCAGATAGCTCTTGCAGCTCTCAATATATTTCTTTTGTTCAGTATATTTAATATTTTAACCATAATATGATTCAGAGGTTTCTTTTCCAGTTCCGTATGATATGCCTCTAGTGTTTAGATGAACTTCTCTTTCCTTGGATTTGAGAAATTTTCTCCTTTGATTATACCAAATTTTTTCCTGTGCCTGTTTCAGCTACTTTTCTGTTACTGAGATAAAACACAGTGACCAAAGGCAACTTGCAGAAAAGTGCTTTGGCTTATGGTTCCAAAGTGAGAGCCCATATAGCAGACATGGTGGCAGCTGGCCATATAGGAAGCAGATAGATCAACTACATGCAGAAATCAGAGAGAATGAATTGAAAGGGGGTGAAGATACAAAAGCTCAAAGCCTTTCCCCAGTGATATATTTCCCCTGCAAAGCTCCACATTCTTAAAGTTCCTTAGCATTCCCAAATAGCAGCACCAACCAGTGTAAGCCTATGGGAGATATTTCCATTCAAACTACCACAGTATCATTTGCATGGTTTTGTTCTTCTCCTAAGCACTGGACTCATAAATTCGGTCTTTACCTGGTATCTCAAGTAACTTCCATATTCCATTCACACTTTTAAAAATTAATTGTCCTTGGCTGAATGTACCAATTCTTTTATTTTATCTCCAGTTCCTAACACTTCATCTTCCTGTGATCATCTCCTCTTTTGATGATTTCCACTGAGGTTTTTGTTTGTCTTATTTAGATTTTCATTTCCAGGTTTTCAGTTTTGATTTTCTTCAGTATTCTTATCCATCCTATCTTTTTTTATATTTTTATTTTATTCATCTATTTTTAATTCCCTATTTCATTCATGTATTTTTTAAATTCATTTTTGTGTTTGTATCTATCTTAGGCAGTAATTTATTGTTGTGAAGAGACACCATGACCATAGCAACTCTTATAAAAGGCAGCATTTAATTGGGCTTGCTTACAGTTTCAGAGGTTTAGTCCATTCTCATCATGATGGGGGCATGAGGGCATGCAGGTGGACATGAGAAGTAATTGAGAGTTCTACATCCAGATCCCCAGGCAACAGAAAGAGAGAGAGCTACTGGGCCTGGCTTGGGCTCCTGAAACCTCAAAGCCCATCTGAAGTGACACACTTCCTCCAACAAAGGCCACATCTTTTAATCCTTCTAAGTAATATCATTCCTTAATGACTAAGCATTCAAATTATGAATCTATGAGGGCCATTCTTGTTCAACTACCACTGTGTCCTCTTTGTTTGAGACTTCTTATAAATGTTCTTTTCAATTTTTGATTGGTATTTGTCTATGTAATTCTCATTAGTAGACATTCCATTGGGATTAGTAGCTGTGGGGAGGAGGCATGTTGTCTTGGTTTTTCATGCTTCTATTTTGCATTGGCATTTGTACATTAGAAGTATGTTAGGAGTTAGCTCATTGGTTGAAATTATTATTATTATTATTATTATTATTATTATTATTATTATTATCTCCTTCCTTCAGTGGAAATAGACTAGGTTATAGTATATTTGAGGTGTCATTTTCCCCTTTTAGACCACTATTCAGAGCACCAGGTTCTACCTACAGTTCATTTCTGTCAATAGACTACTGTCTGCAGACACAGACACTATTCATGGATAGACCTATTATGAGTCTAGAGTATGAGACTAGAGTCAACTATAAAACAATTATTCCTGAAGCATATTTCATTTATGGGGTAAAAGGAGATTGATAGTATTGTGTTTACTGATACATTAATTAGTGTGGATATGAGTAAAATGAAGAAAAATCCTCAGTAAGACTAATGATTGGTATCAGGATGATAGAGAAGAAGAAGAAAATGTAGGCTTTCTGATGTTTCTGTTGTTATTGAAGTCCAGCTTTAATCCATGTAGTCTGATAAGATACAAGGCATTATTTCAGTTTTCTTGTATCTGTTGAGGCCTGTTTTGTGACTGGCTATGTGGTCAGTTTTGGAGACTGATCCATAAGGTGCTGAGAAGAAGGTATATTATTTTGTGTTTGGGTAAACTATTCTGTAGACATCTGTTAGGTCCATTTGATTCATAATGCCTGTTAATTTTATTATTTCTCTGTTTAGTTTTTGTCTGGATGATCTGTCAATTGGTGAGAGTGGGGTGTTAAAACTAATTAATGTGTGGGGTTCTATTTCAATTTAAGGCTTAGCAATGTCTCTTTTACAAATATAGGTACCCTTGTGTTTGGAGCATAGATGTTCAGAATTGAGATATCATCTTGGTAGATTTTCCTTTGATGATTATGAAGTATACTCCCTGTTTGTTTTGATTAATTTTGATTGAAAGTCGATTTTACTAGATATTAGAATGGTTGCTCCAGCTTGCTTCTTGGGTTTATTTTCTTGAAAAACTTTTTTTCTAGCCCCTTACTCTGAGGTAAGGGGTCTATCTTTGTTGCAGAGGTGTGTTTCTTGCATGCAGCAAAATGATGGATCCTGTTTCACATCCATTCTCTTAGACTGTGTCTTTTTATTGAGGAAATTGAGTCCCTTGATGTTGAGAGATATTAATAACCAGTGATTGTTAAAGTGATGTTGGTAATGTGTGTGTGTGTGTGTGTGTGTATGTGTGCGCACATGCGTGCGCACATACACACACACACACACACACACACACACACACACACTTCCCTTGTTTTCCTGGTATGGAATTCCTGGTATGAAATTACTTATTTCCTGAATTTTCTTGGGTATAGTTGTCCTCCTTAAGTTGAAGTTTTCTTTCTAGTATTTTCTATAGGGCTGGATTTGTGGATAGATATTGTTTCAATTTGAATTTGTCTTAAAATATCTTGTTTTCTTCATCTATGGAAACTGAGAGTTTTGCTGGGCATAGTAGTCTGAATTGGCACCTGTGGTTTTTTAGAGGTTGCAAGATATCCGTCCAAGCCCTTTGTAGGCATATATTTTTTGCAACCTACTTTAATAAGGGTTCAATATCTCCTCTAGTCCACCACCCAGCAGAGGTAGTAGAAGAGAAAAGTTATTAAGATATGAGAGAAGTAGACTTGTTCATCAATAGTTCTTTGGGGGTGTGATCTTCTTTCTTAGCAGTTCATAGGAAACACCAAATATGACTCAGCAGCTACAGTTCAGTTCTCTCAGCAAGCAGACACCAGGCACAGACCAGCAGCCTTTGTTCAATCCTGAAGAAAACACAAAATTCACCAACCAACCAGAAGCTAGAGCGCAGAAGCAGCAAGCAGCTTACCTCTTTTATTGTTTTTTCTTTGTTCTGTAGATTTTGTGCTTTGATTATTATGTGGCAGGAGGATTTTCTTTTCTGGTCCACTCTAATTAATATTCTATAAACTGCCTCACTAGCAGTTCCTGGGCAAGTTTCTCTCAATGGTGGTGGTGCTACCACAAGCTGAGCTCAACACGGCTATGTAAGGAGGACCAATACATGCATGTTTTTAGCAAAGAATAGCAAGGCAGGAAATAACAATTGAGCAATTTTATCCCTTGCTTCAATTTGCATCTCCTTTTTTCACATTTACCATGATTTTTACTTCTTCCTTGCTATCCCCATCTACAACACCAGGATATATAATAAATCCTGGAGAAGTTAATTCACTTCTTCCCAAGATTGTTCCCACTGTCCCTGAAGGTAAGGGCCATATACACCAGTGGTTAACTTATAACATTCAACTTTTGGGGATAATGTAAGAGGAGTATCTGTGGCTAGAGCCAAAGCTGCACTTCCTTTTGTAGCATGTATAAGATAAGAAATACCTAATTTTCTTGCCTGCTTTGTACCTCCTGACTGACCAAAGGAAAATGGCTTGTATTATTTGCTACAGGGCCTAGAGCTGACAGGCCCCTCGGTTCATTTCCTGATGGCATAATTTCGTATGTCTCTCTTCTACCAGCAGTCCTTTGACGAATGTTTGTTCTTTCCTCAGCAGCTATGATACCCTGGAAGCCTGTGTGGCTCATAGCAACCAGAACCTGCTTGTTCTCTGCTCCATTTACCATATTCTCTAGAGTCCTTCTAGCTCTTAGAGTCTCTGTTGAGAAGTCAGGTGTAATTCTGATAAGTCTGCCTCTATATGTTTACCTGGCCTTTTAATATTCTTTCTTTGTTCTGTAGATTTTGTGCATTGATTATTATGTGGCAGGAGGATTTTTTTTTCTGGTTCAGTCTAATTGGTGTTCTATAAGCTTCTTGTATATTTGTAATTATATCTTTAGGTTGGGAAAGTTTTCTTCTTTGATTTTGTTGGGAATATTTTCTGGTTCTTGCAGCTGGGACTCTTTACCTTCTTCTATTCCTATTATTCTTAGGTTGGATCTTTTTATGGTATCCCAGATTTCCTGGATGTTTTGTGTCAGAAATTTTTCAGATTTATCATTTTCTTTAACTGATGTATCAATTTCTTCTATTGTATCTTCTATATCTGAGATTCTGTCTTTTGTCTTTTGTATTCTGTTGGTGATGCTTGCATCTGTTGTTCCTGTTCTCTTCCCTAGGTTTTCCATCTCCAGGAGTCCCTCAGTTTGTGTTTTCTTAATTGCTTTTATTTCCACTTTCAGATCTTGAATTGTTTTATTTCTTTCACCTGTTTAATTGTATTTTCCTGTATTTCTTTAAGGGATTTATTTATTTCCTCTTTAAAGGCCTCTTATTATCTTTATAAGATTGAATTTAAGATCGTTTTCTTGTGCTTCAGTTGTGTTAGGATGTTCAGGGCTTGCTGTAGTAGGGTAGCTGTGCTCTGGAAGTGTCACATTGGCCTGGCTTTTGTTGATTGTGTTCTTTCAAGGGCTTTTAATCATTTGGATGGCTTTGGTTCCTGGATGCTCCTGTTGCAGTAGGTTTTGGGAGAGGGGTTAACCTCCATGATCCTGGTGTGGCAGGCCCCTGATGGGTATCCTTGAGCTGTATGGATGAAAGTGGGCTGAGAGATGGCAAGAACATGAGGGTCCAGCGGGGACAGCAGGCAGCTCAGAGCAGCTGGGGATGCCCCAGACTCAGTGGGCAGGGAAGAGGGGTGTGAGAAGGGATCCAAATCTGCATGTTTCCAGATCAGCAGATCTGATGAAGGTGGGCTGAGAGGTGGTGAGAAAATGGAGGTTTGCAGGGGTTACTCAGGGCAGCTGTGGGTGCCCCAGAGGACCCGATGGGCAGGGAAGATGTTGATCCACTTTATTAGAGGTTTTCATGGAGCTTTTCATTTGGCTTATTGAAGATTTCATTTCCGGGATTCCAGTTGTTCTTTCTTTGGCATTTCTATTTCTTTATTGAATCTCATTTTTATAACTTACATTTCATTTTTTTTCATGGCATTTTGTTGTTTGTATTCTCTTCGAATTCATTCTTCCTTCTTTACTTCTTCAAACATTCCTGTAATCATTTTTTAAAATTTCTTTTCTATGATCTCATCTAGTTTACTTTCATTATAAGTCACTGATGTTAGTTAGTTAGTTTGGGGGAGTCACACTGCTGTGGTTTTCCATGTTTCTTATGTTTTTGCATTGGGACTGGCACATCAGGGGTTAGATCATTTGTTCAAAACTTTAAAAGCATACTTATTCTTTCTTTTATTTTTAAATTTATTTATCTTTCTCTCACAATTCTATCCTGACTGCAATTTCCCTCCCTCCTCTCCTTCTACTTCCCCCACACATCTCCCCCAGATCCAAGCCTTCTCCGTTTCCTCTCAGAAAAGGGCAGCCCCCCCCAGAAATATCAACCAAACATGGCATATCAATTTGCAGTAAGACTAGGCTATCCCCTCATATTAAGGCTGGATGAGGCAACCCAGTAGGAAGAAAGGAGATAAAAGAAAATGTGGTACATTTACACAATGAGATATTACTCATCTGTTAAAAAAAAAATAACATCATCATAAAATGGCTGGAACTAGAAAAAAATCATCCTGAGTAAGGTAACCCAGACCTAGAAAGACAAAATTGTATGTATTCCCTTAGAAGTGGATATTAGGGTAAAGTAGAGCATAATCATATTGCAACTCACAGACCTAGAGAGGCTAAGCAACATGGAGGCTCAAGAGAGAACTCATGAATCTTCCTGGAACAGGGAAATAGTAGATATCATTGGTGGACTGGGGTCAGGTGGGGACAGGAACAAGAGGGATCAGGTGGGGGGAGGGGAGAGAGGGAGAGAGTACCGACACAGGGAACTGGAATTGTGGGTGGCACCTTGGAGATAAGGTAGAACCTAGTAATGGAAGCTCCCAGGAATCTTACAAGAGTGACCCTAGCTATGACTCCTAGTAATGGGGGATACAGATCCTGAACTGGCCATCTTCTATAACCAGACAAGGCTTCCGGTGGAGAGACTGGCGCCTCCAACCCAGCTACAAAAACTTCAACCTGTAGTTTGTCCAGCCTTCAAGATGTGCCACAGAAATTGTGGGAATGGCCAACCAATGACTGGTCAAGCTTAACACCCATGCTATGAGAGGGATCAGCCCCCTCACACTGCCTGGAGGGCCAGAAACCAGGAGCTGGATAGCCCGGAGGTATAGGATAGCACCAAACATGACCGGAAAAAAAGTCAATGAAGTAATTCCTAATGATACTCTGCTATACTTTAGACGAGAGCCTAGCAAAGTTGTCATCAGAGAGACTACCTCTAGCATGTTATGGGCTCAAATGCAGAGACCCACAGCCAAACACCAGGTGAAGCTTGGGGAATCCTGTGGAAGAAGGGGCTGAAAGATTGTAGGAGCCAGAGGGGTCAAGGACTCCACAAGAAACCCCACAGAATCAACTAATCTGGGCTCAGGGGTTCACAGAGACTGAATCATCAGTCAAGAAGCCTGCATGGGTTCTGACCTAGCCCTTCTGCATATGTGTAATGGCTATGAAAGTTGCTCTTCTTGTGGGACCCATTATAAAATAGATTTAAAAAACAAAAAATACCTTTTCACTACGAAACATTTTAGAAAGTAAATAGATACTGACAATAATGTATGTACTAACATGTCAATTACTGTATATCTGTATGAAAAAGGAAAAATTCGGAGTAAGGCCAGTAATTAAGATCAGGTGGGTGGGAGAAGAAAAGGAAGAAAACAAATAGATGTGGTGGTGGTGGTGGATATGGGGATAAGAAGTGGGGGTTTGGGCCAAGGTAAAATGAAATGGCAGGCGAAGAAATGCAATTAGGGGGCTGGAGAGATGGCTCAGGGTTAAGAGCACTGACTGCTGTTCCGGAGGTCCTGAGTTCAATTCTCAGCAACCACATGGTAGCTCACAACCATCTGTAATGGGATCCAATGCCCTCTTTTGGTGTGTCTGAAGACAGCTACAGTGTATTTACATACATGAAATAATTTAAAAAAAAAAAAAAAAAAAAGAGGAATTGTACTGGTTGGTTTTGTGTCACCTTGACACAAGCTGGAGTTATCACAGACAAAGGAGCTTCAGTTGAGAAAATGCCTCCATGAGATCCAGCTGTAAGGTATTTTCTCAATTAGTGATTAAGGGGGAGGGCCCCTTGTAGGTGGTACCATCTGTGGGCTGGTAGTCTTGGGCTCTATAAGAAAGCCAGCTGAGCAAGCCAGGAGAAGCAAGCCAGTAAGTTACATCTCTCCATGGCCTCTGTTTCAGCTCCTGATCCCTGACCTGCTTGAGTTCCAGTCCTGACTTCCTCTGGTGATGAACAGCAACGTGGAAGAGTAAGCTGAATAAACCCTTTCCTCCCCAACTTGCATCTTGGTCATGATGTTTGCGCAGGAATAGAAACCCTGCCTAAGACAGGAATGCAATTAGGCCATTTAAAACAGTACTGGCTCTCAGGGAGCTAAGGCACAGACCTCACAAGCTAGACCTGCCTATGCTTTGGGGAAAGTTCGTTTAAAAGAGCATTAAAAAATTAATAAATAAGGGGGAACGGGAGATTGGGAAGATGTGGAATAATAGATCAAAATAGAACTGGTCTGCCCGATCAGTAATGTGCACTAAATAATGGAGGAATCGATTTGAAGAGGAAAAGGCAGATGTGCAGAATGTGAACGTGGCCTGCCCTGCTCGTTCTTGCCTGTACGGAGCCTCTCAGAACTCCTTTCTGAGAGCCCAGATACCTATCTCTGCCTTCCTAGCTCCCCTCAACATTCTTTATAAGGTTGGGTCAGTCTTGGACGGTGAATATACCTCTGAGACATCATTCCTGGTTTAATTTCAGATGCTGTTCTCACTTCCGGGAGAGATGACGTAGGAGATGGTGCTCTTGCCATTGGGTGGTCCTTCACAGTTGCTGGCACAGAAGATGGCCATACTTCTGATTGGTCCTCCAGGAGTCTTATTGTGAATGCTGGTCCTGTCTCTGAGCAGCCCTTTACAAAGCTGGGTCAGATTGGTCCACCTCTGTGCCATTGGTCTTGATATTCTGCACATTGCTCAGACTGCGTCTCTGTCCTTTGTAGATCTGATTTTGACCATGTTTCTCGCCACCAAATACGTGTGCTTCTGATTCAAAGCTTCCTCTCCATAATCTAAAGGTATTTAACTAGTCAAGTCTCAGCATATAGTCC
>JADRCH010000009.1:3828724-3853080 GCA_019843965.1 Rhynchomys soricoides
GGGGAAGGAGTCTTGGGATTTTATAGGTGGAGCTTGGGGGATGGGAGGGTCCATCTGTAGGTCAGTTCCCTTGCAATTTGTAAGTGGTAGATGCAGGAAGTTCCGTATGTGACTCTCCTTACCAGAAGCTTCCGCAGGTGTCACCAGTCAAGTCAAGAGTCCCTTCCAGAGCTTCTCAGTGCCCCTGAGGCTTTTAGGTCCTTAACCCTTCACTTCCTCTTGCTGAGAGTGGGAAGCATGCCAAGTGGTGGAACAATGCTCTTAGAACAGACCCTAGAATTCTCTTCTTGCTTTGTAGAGTTCCTTGATTTATGTTACTGTTAAATAACGCTAGAAGTATTTGGGCATCATCCACCTCTCCTGATACGTGTAACTCAGCCCTCCCCAGTCTACTCCTTAGATATTATAGTGAACTGTGCCTGTGTGTTATCTCTCATCTTTTGAAGCTGTTACTTCTTTAAGGTATATGTGAAAGGGGTGTGTGTGTGTGTGTGTGTGTGTGTGTGTGTGTAGGAGGTGTTTAAGAGAGATAATGAGACCGTTTGCTGGAGATAAGAGTTTATCAGAAGCCAGGCAGTGGTGGTGCACGCCTTTAATCCCAGCACTCGGGAGGCTGGGCAGATTTCTGAGTTCAAGGCCAGCCTGGTCTACAGAGTGAGTTCCAGGACAGCCAGGGCTACACAGAGAAATCATGTCTTGAAAAACCAAAAAAAAGAAAAAAAGAAAAAAAAAAGTTTATCAGAAGAGATGCTAAAACCATGGACAGACCAATGGTGAGGCAGCAGGACAGCAGGAATTGGGGAGTGGTGGATAGGGCCCATAATCAGAGATGGTGTAGCCAAGATTTATGGTTGATCTTACCACCTCAGATGATCCAATCAGAAAAAAAAAAAAAATCCTTCAGTAGTGTACCCAGAAGCTTTGGGTTTAGTTTATTTTGGGTATAGTCAAGTTGCATGGGATGCAGGATTTGTACCCCAGGTGGAGAGATTCTGGCCACAAAAATTTTGTTAGCTAGGGATTCGCAGACAGTGCCTCAGCAGGGTACCTGTGGGTATCTGTGAAGAGGCTGCTGCCTGTATTGGGGCCAGGGTAGAGGCTGAATTCTAACATGTCACATTTGCAATATGTGACAATGTTTTCTTCCTCAGATTTGTGTAAGAATTAAACAAGGTAGTGACATTTTATAATTGTCTGGAGTCCCTTAATATGAAGAGAAGAATCCTGGAAACCTGCTAAGGAGAACATTCTGGATCAGGAGTCCTGAGTTGGTTTGTGTCCAGGCCCTGGTTAGTAGTGTGTTGGAGCCTGTGGACTCTTTTCCCCATGTTCTCAACTGCAGGGACTGAAGCACAGCAAGAATCAGAAAACTTATCTGTGACATAGTCATCTACCACATCTGTTAATAATGCATTGCAGTAAGCAAACCTAGCAGCAGTCTAGTGGGCACTCTGATTTCCAAACTGTAATGAGTGTAAAACTTTCAGGAGCCCTACACTGACAGATACACTATGAAAATGTCTACGGTTCTATTAGTGGCAAAGATATTGCTAATCCTGCTGAGGCTTGTGACAAAGGGATACGAAATTCACTTGGAAGCCATTGAGCATTCAGTGTGTCTCCATTCAAGCTCTCAGACCCACAAACCATAGCTATGGATCCCAGGTCAACAGAAGAAGCAGTGGGCCTAAATACACTTCCAGTTGAGTTTAAGAAGTGCAGTTTAGGGTGGACAATTGAAGAGATGAAATAAGCCTTCCCTCAGACACAGGGTTTGACAGTATAGATGCCTGTTTTTTCTTGAGCCTACCTAGGAGTTCTTCTGAACTAAACAAGGTGTTTTATAAAACTGGGCTGGGAGTCTTGAGGCAGAGAGAGACAAGCTTGGCAGGGCCTCTGCTCTGCTGCCAAATGATCTCTTCTCTGGACAGGTACTCCAGTCTGTCTTTCTTTAGCAGTTCTTGGGTAGTTCCCAGCTCCTCTACAGCCACCACACACACACAGTCTGCAGAGACTGCTTGAGCAGGTCTCCCTGTGGGCAGAAGATGCTCAGGAAAGTTGTATCTGTCAGTGAAAGGGAAAGGCTGGTTAACTATCAGGAAGGATAGGATCAAACTGTTCGTATTTATAAGGGGTGAGGTCATAGGACCTTCTTCAGCAGGGTTGACAGACTGGAATGTGCAAAGCTGTTGTCAGACTCAATTCTTCTACTGAGAGTTGAGGTGTAGTCTTCTGGAATCTCCGGGGAGGGGAAGGGGAACACAAGTCTCAGATGCAGACCTGGCTGTACCTATGACATACTTGAGACCTGTAAGTTCCTGTTCTCTCTGAAGAGATGTCTGTCTGTCCTCAGGAGGACTCACTTTGCAAACTCCATGTTATTACATGGCTTTAGTTAGCACAGACAGTAAAGTACACTTTTCTTGGGTAGTATTTGTCCATTTGTCTCTCAGAGCCAGCTTCTTTAGATTGGGCATTCACTAAGTCAGAGACCCTTATAACTCCAGGGAGCTTGCCTCTGCTCTAGCACTGTCCCATTTGCAGTGTGGCCCAGACATTTATATTTCTTGCTTACCTTAACAAGAATTTTTCTATTAGCTATTAAGAACAAGAATTAAAAGAGGGCTCCTCTGTAGGGCATGCAGGACTGTGTTACCAGACAGACACAAGAACTGGCAAGGTTGAATGAGCAAAGTCTGGGAATCTCAGAGATCTGAGACCAGTAGGGGTGGGGCAGCTCCCCACCTGCTCTGGAACATGTAACCACAAAACACCCCACTAAGAGGACCGTGCACAATCAGTCAAGTAATGTAACACCTTGAGTTTGTCTGCACACTAATGAGGTATCAAGATAACCTTAAGCCTTCATTCAGCCAATGATCTTCTCTTCTTGGATATTCCTTCCCACAAAAGGTATTTAATCCCTGGTTTACCCCAAATAAATCGTATGAATTCACATTCATCATAAAAATAAAGCAATCCAAACAAGCAAGAGTCATCTCAGCGACCTGCTTTATTAAGGATCATATCGGGAAAGGCCTTCAACTAAAGAGCTGTGTCTAAGGCTCCCAAGGAAGGAAGGGAGGCTTTCCCCCAGCCCCTCCAGTATACCAGGCCCTTGCTCCCATTCAGACCAGGTTCCAATCGTCCCCAGCTCTACAAGCTCCAGGGTAGACCTGAGGACCTCACCCCCCTCACCCCCACCACACCACACCACACCACCTCCCTAGTCCCCAGCCCTGTTTCTGACCCCCTGCCCAGGAACCCAGAGTGGAGACAAGGAGCCACATCATTTGTACCAGGCTCTGCTGTTTCCCTTTTGGGTCCAGTGAAGGAGAACACGAACTGTGAACCTCTGTTTCAGACTTCGTTCTGCCTCCCCCCGGGGTGGCGCCTTGGGTACCCCTGGTGGAGAGGCAGAACACGGTATAGCATATCCTCACAGGAATTTTCTTATATCTTCTCAGTACTATAGGGTAGGCATGTATTTTTTCCTCTCTGCTTCACACATGAGAAAGCCGAGGCTCACTAACGCAGGGAACTAGGGCCAGCAAGTGCATTTTCTGATCCTCCCAGTGCCTTAAAGTTAAAATGGAGTTATTCAGGGAAACACCAACCGTGACAATGGATGGCAGAGTTCGGGCTATACTGAAATCCTTCCTGTTTAAAGGGAAGCTGATTGTGGGGGCCTCTTTAGGGAGATTTCCTACTCTTGGGCAGGGAGTCACCATCCTGTTGTCAAGCCAACTACCCTTTCTCATAGTTGGGAAACGTCATGGCTTGAGGGAAGTATTTCCTCAAGAGACTTTTCCAGTTCTAGAACATTCAGTAAGGGTTTGCCCCCTACAGTCCTAATAGTGGGCTATTTCTGCCCTCTGGTGGCTTGAGAGTGAACTGCAGCAGTGCTGACATTTCTTAGATCTCAGCTGCTTACTGTGACAAGGCTAAGCTCCTCACTCACTGTCCAGGGTCCTTAAGACAGAGGGATCAGCACGGGCAGTTCTCCGGGCCGCCCAGCACTTGTCCACTAGCAGGAAGGCGTCTCCTTGCTCTGTAACAGTGCGGCTCCCTAGGTTGCCGATGCTACTCTCTGTACCCTAGGAAAATCTGTCAAGCATTGATGCTTCAAGAGGCAGTAATTCTGGTATTTGGTTCCTGCTTTGAGCATCGCATGCTGACAGATGAACTTCTCTGATGAAGGCTGAGAGCTGCACTGGTGTATGGACATATACATGTACTTAAAAGACAATTTAATTGTACATCTATTTGACAAAGCATTATTAATGGATTCCCATATAGGGCATAGGACTTCTCTAGCTATAGTTTTTTGGTTTGGTTTGTTTTGTTGGCAGGGTATCACTATGCAACCCTGGATGGTCTAGAACTTGCTATGTAGAGCAAGCTGGCCTTGAACTCACAGAGATCCGGACTGCCTCTGCCTCCTCTGCTAGGATTAAAGGGTTGTGCTATCATACCCAGCTAAACCATATATTTTTGAACAATGACAGGTTCCTTCCCATGTAGTGGGCTTCAGATCCCATCAGGAAACAACTGATTACCTTAACACCACTCATGCCATGATTACACCAGTGGGAATGGCTTTCCAGGCACTTAACTATGGAAGGTCTATAGCTTCATGGGATTGCTGATGACTTTAAATCTTTCTTCCTCTAGTATTTCCTCTTGTTCTTTCTTAAAGTTTTAAAATTATTATTAGAGTGTGTGTGTGTGTGTGTGTGCATGTTTGTGTGTGTTGGTGTGTGTGTTTGTGTACGTGTATTTGTATGTGTATGTGTTTGTGTGTATATTTGTGTGTGCATGTGTGTGTTTACATGTGTGTTTGTGTGTGTGTGTCCACATGCACCTCCCACATGGCATGTGCCAGAGTTAGTTCTGTCCTTCCACCATGTGGGTCCTGGGTATCGAACTCAGGTTGTCAGCCTTAGTGGCAGGTGCTTTCACCAAGTAAGCCGTCTTGCTAGGCATCCATTTTCATTATTACATGAGTTTTCCTGTCGCTTTCCTCAGGACCTACCTTCTCATGGACCTTTTCTGCTACCTGGCTTCTACTGACACTTACTCCAACTTAACCCATCTATCTAAAAATTCAAGTCTAAGTCTTCCTGAACCTGGATTCTCACACTCAGTCTTATGGGTATATGCCCAGTGGGCTATCTGATAGATCTATTTTTGATTTTTGAGGCCCTGCACTGATTTCCATAGAGGATATACCAGCTTATACTCCCACCAACAGTGAATAGAGAAGAAGGCAACAGAGACAGATGCAGAACACAGGGTCAGGAAGTCCCTGCTCAATTCTTAATAGAGAACATTGCATGAACTTTCGAGAGTAAAAAGAAAAAATTAACTTGATAAAAAAAAAAAAAAAACTTCCTTTGAGCAAGAAGTATCTTCTTCTATAAAGAATGCCCAGTGCAGTGTGGCAGAGCAAAGTGTGCTGGGCTTTGTTGGGAGTGTTTGGGTGTATGGCTGGCCTCTCCAGTGCTCTAGGCCTCAGCTTTGGCTCTATAGTGGCAATAATGCCCTGCTGTTAGAGTCGAGACCACACTCAAGAGCCAGCTCAGAATTGAGGTTTAGTGTTTTAAAAGTTCCAAAATGTTATGTAGGGGTGTAGGAGACTGACTTTACATGGACAACCTAATTATACCTTTGTGGAGTCAGAAGTGTCGGAAGGGAGCATTTGGCCACTGGCTGCCACAAGGACTATACTAATTGACCTTTGCTGCCACCTGGTGCCCATACGCTTACAATGCAGCTGTCTGGCTTGTCATTTAGATCCAAATGATGGAAATGGAGGGGAATATGGGGTGCAAAAGGAACGAGGGGGTTTGTGGACGTCCTGGAGGGTAGAAGAAAATGGCTACGCTGTACTGGGGAATGATGGCTTATTGTCCCTGGGAATTACGGAACTACCAGGTCTGGAGCGTTAAGGCATTCGCATTGTTAATAAACCAAAGGATACACTTCCTGAAGCACTTCAGAGACCTGCTGTTCCCAGTGCTGCTCTTCCTTTGCTCTTCCCAAGGGGTTTCCTAACCCTTGCTGTTGTCACACTGACTTCTGAGCCGCAGAGCTGCTGACTATCTTTCTCTTTTCTGCTGTAGTTGCTTCCTGTTTCCCCGCCCACACCTCATCTGCTTCCTGACCACGTATTCTGTGTCTCTCAGCACGTGCATTACTTCCTCCTATGATCCTTCTACACCATAGAGTCCTTTTATATATTCTGGTGGTTTGAATAGATATGGCCCCTACAGGCTCATGTATTTGAAGGCTTGGCCCATGGGGAGTGGCATTGGACTAGGTGTGGCCTTGACGGAGGAAGTGTGCCACTGTGTAGGTGGGCTTTGAGGTCTCCTGTGCTCAGGCTCCGCCCAGGGTGGGACACAGTCTCTTTCTGCTGCCTTTGGATCAAGATATAGAACAATCAGCTCCTTCTCCAGTACCTTGCCTGCCTGGACGCTGCTGTGTTTCCCCTCCATGATGATAATGGACTGAACCTCTGAACTGGAGTTGCCTGGGTCATGGTGTCTCTTCACAGCAATTAAAACCCTAAGACACAAACTCTTCAATGTCTTGCACAAATAAGAGCATCTGTAGGTCAAAAAGAAAGGCATAGGGGAGAGAGGAGTACTGAGGCCTGCCCAGACTTATTGTGGAGTGATGTCTAGAAGTCACGCCCACTAGTGTACAAGGTTCTTATCCCCACTCCTTCAGAGGTAGGAAAGCTAGCCTGGGAAGTGATGCAGGAGTCAGCTCTAGAAGAATGCTAACTGGATCCTCTCCTGCCAGTGGGGAATGCATATCTTCTCCCTTGGCCACAAGGCTTTTCAATTCCATCTGTTTATCCACCTATAAAAATCATCATTGTCACCAGTCTTGGAGGAAGTTGGCAGGAGCCCTGACTAAAGTGATCTCCCCTTGGTGGAAGGGAGCAATACCACTCTCTCTGTTTCAAGGGGCCAAGCGTAAGTGAAAGAACGACTTTCCATTTGTGATGCAGAGTGCACAGTCCAGAACCCACACAACACCTGTATTCCCAGTGAGCTGAGCACAGCCCTGAGAGTGCAAGCAAAAGCAGACCGCTTTTAAGGTCAGAGCTCATGGTTGGAAATGTCTGGGGTAACGAGTGTGTGAGTGTGACAGTAAAGGGACATGATATGATGCATTTGGAAGGTCGGGTTAACTTGCAGGTTCGTTTTGTCGATTTGATACAAACTCAGACCTACCTGGGAAGAGACGATCTCAGAAAAGACTTCCTTCATCAAATTGGCCTGTGGACATGTTCACCAGGTGTTGTCTTGATTGCTAACTGATAAGGCAAATCTAGATAACTGAGAGCACTGTCATGGGTGTTGTTGGTATGTAGCACTGGGCTGTATAAGAGAGGTATCGAGCAATCAAGTACATAGCACACCCCTGTAGTTCTGCTGCAAGCACCTCTCTGACTTCCTGCCTTAGCTTCTCTCAGTGATGGACTGTAACCCGTTAGCCACATGAACCCTTTCCTTCCTTCCTAAGTGGCTTTTGAACATGGTGTTTTTCACAGCTACAGAAAGCAAACAGTTAACAAGGGCATGAAGTTAACTTTTTTTTTCCTCAGAAAACTAACTCACTTTTTAAAAAGAGGAAATGGTCAATTTTTTTTCTAAAGGTTGACAAAAGAGTATTATTTTAAAACTTCCTCTTGGAAGAAACACTGAAGAGAACTCAATCTGAAATCAAAAGTTGAATTGAAAAACTCGACATCCCAATTAGAAAACTCAGGGGAACAACTTTTAAATATAATGGATCAAGTCAAAGATACAGTATCAGGACTTGAAGATAGAATAGGAGAAAAAGACCACTCGAGCAAGTATATGAAAAAAGTATAAAATGAAAAAAAGGGGGGACTGGGCACTTATAGCAGAAATTCCAGTCCTGGAGAATCTGGTGGTCTCTTCTGACCTCCACAGGTATGTGTTTGGTATGTGCACATACATGCAAGCAAAACATTCTACACGTAAGTTAGTAAGTAAAAAAAATCATTTTTAAAATTTAAAAACTCCAATAAAATACTTGCTTGTTTTTTTTGTTTTGTTTTTCATTTTTTGTTTTTGTTTTTGTTTTTGTTTTTTTGGTTTTTCAAGACAGGGTTTCTTTGTGTAGCCCTGGCTGTCCTGGAACTCACTCTGTAGACCAGGCTGGCCTTGAACTCAGAAATCTGCCCAGCCTCCCGAGTGCTGGGATTAACGGCGTGCGCCACCACTGCCCAGCAATACTTGCAAACTGAATACAAGCACATATCAATCCCATCATCCACCATGATCAACTGAGCTCTGTCCTGGAGATGCAGGTACATTTCAATATATGTAAGTCAATAAAAGTAATAAATCCTATAAATGTATTTAAGTATAAAGGTCACATGATCATCTCAATAAATGTGTGAAAATCCCTTGACAAGATCCAGCATGCTGCTGGGCAGTGGTGGCGCATGCTTTAATTCCAGCACTCGGGAGGCAGAGACAGGAGGATTTCTGAGTTCAAGACCAGCCTGGTCTACAGAGTAAGTTCCAGGACAGCCAGGGATATACAGAGAAACTCTGTCTTGAACAAACCAAAAAAAAAAGGATCCAGCATGGCTTCATGATAAAAGTCCTACAGAAAGTAAGTCAGAGGGAATATGTGCCCACATAATAGTGTTTATATGACAAACCCACAGCCAACATCGTCCCAAGCAATGCCACTAAAATTAAGACTGACGAATGTCCATTATACACACCTCTTTTTCAGTATAGTTGCAATGCACTGGCTAGTGTAATAAGACAAGACACAGAAGAATAGTAAAAGGTTGCAAATTGCAAGAGAGATCAAATTATACATATAATAATAATACATAAGAAGAAACCCCAAAACTCTACCAGAAAGCTTCTAGAAATGATCAACAGTTTCAGCAATGTAACAAGACACACAGAACCCAATACCCAATACCATTGCTCCATTAGTCACAGACACAGACTTGCTGGTATACCTTTGTCAGAACATCTCTCAGCTCTCATTGAGAAGCTTCTCCTTGCAATAGATGGCAATTACCCCAGAGGCTGGTAATTGGCTGACATACAGAGAACAAAAGATTGTAGAATTCTCAGCCCCAAATTAGACATTGGTAGCTTACCCCAAGGCCGGGGGTCTTTGCAGAAGAAGGAGCAGAAAGATTCTAAGAGCCAAAAGAGGGGATAACATGAAGAAAACGGTATTCTCCAGACAACACGGCAGATGTACACACATAAACTAGCAGCGTGCTCAAGCCCTGTTGCAGACTCCAGCCAGCCAGAATCCCAAAATAGAGGGTGAGACTCTGGATGTGGAATCCCACTTTTAGCTGAGGAATTATTAGAATTTGTTGGCTACTAGGAAAGGAAGAGTCGGGTTCTTTCTTTTAAAGATGTGACCCCTGTTGGTTGACTACACGTCAGGTCGGGGCAGGTCTTGGTATCAAGACAGCTGAGCAACACAAACTGAGCTCAGTGGGGAAAGAAAATGCAAGTAACCCCAAAGCCAGTGGGTAGGAATGGAAAGGCAGGAGGAGGATTGTGTGAATACATTCAAAATGCTTTAATGAAATTCTTAAAAAGCAATAAAAATACACATGATGATGATAAATAAATAATCACTAAAGAGTAAGAGGCCACGGGTGTGAGAGGGAGGAGAGAGAGTGGTTGGAGAGTCAGGGAATGAGAAATGACCTAACTACAGTATTCCTATATGAAATTATTAAAAAATAATAATAAATTAAACTTTTTTATTTGAAGCAGCAAAAACTCCTTTTCTTCTCACTTCTCAAAATAAAACATATATATTTGGGATAAATTAATTCTCTTTTCAAATGAAACCCCACCCCCCAAAAAAATATTCAGGACAAAGCTCAGTGGTCATGGTGCATGATGGGATTGATATGTGCCTGTATTCCGTTTGCAAGTATTTTATTGGGGATTTTTAATTTTAAAAATGATTTCTTTATTTACTATCTTATGTGTAGAATGTTTTGCTTGCATGTATGTGCACATGCCACATACATACCTAGTGCCTATGTAGGTCAGACAAGGCCACCAGATTCACCAACACTGGAATTTCTGCTCCTTGTGCCTGTCTACCCCCCTTTGTTTTTTACATATTCTTGCATGAGTGGTCCACTTCTCCTACTTTATCTTCAAGTCTTGATATCGTATCTTTGACTTGATCCATTATATTTCAAAGTTGTTCCCTTGTGTTTTCTAATTGGGATATTGAGTTTTTCAATTCCATTTTTTGTTTGTTTGTTTGTTTGTTTGTTTCAGCTTGTTTTCTCTTCAATGTTTCTATCTCTTCTGAGAATTCAGTTTTCATATCTTGACTTCTCTTTGACATTTAATTCATTCAGATATTTGTGTTTTCTGGAACACCACTCAAACAGTTATTGCTGTCTTCTTTGAGTTCACTGGGTCATGTATTCTGTCTTCTTTAAATTCCCTGAGTTCTTTGATGCAATGTATGATTGTTCTTTTAATTCTGTGTTTTGGAGTCCATCCAGGTCATTCTTGTCAAAGAAAATGATAGGCCTAATGAGTTTGAGAGGAGACACACTTGGCCTTTCATATGGTTTGTCTTTTTGTGATGCAATCTGGGCACAAGGCCATCTTTCATGGTGTGATATGTGACTCTAATATGGCTTAGGTTGGACCATTACAGGAGCAGCATACCTAGAGTTAGGCCAAGAATAGCTAGTGCATCTGCAGTTTGTTTGGAGGTAGGCCCAGAGTGTGGAGTCAGAGAAGCTCACCAGGCAAAATGGGTCCCCAGTCACATATTTGGACTGAGGCCTAAGTGTGGGAATGGCTTCAGATACCTTAAATACTCTTTATTTTCAGCATCAGGAGAAGGGAAGGAAAGGCCTTACATAGTTTAAAATCAGATGAGCCAATTCTCTGGAGACTCTGCAGAACCTAGGTAAGGAACCAGTTTTCTCCTTACTATGGATCTTTCAGCCATCTTTTCTAGCCATTCCCATTCCCTTGTGTCAGCCTCCGACTACCAGAAACACTTTCTACCCGGAACTCCCTGTGCTGACACCAGACTAGAACTCAGATAGGAATGTTTCACTCTTCTTCATTTCCTCCTTTACTATCTCTGCAGCCTCACCCCAGCCCCGCAGCAGTCGCCTTGTGGGCACTCCTCCTTCCAGATGACCTCCATTCTCTGGAGACTCCGCTGAACCTAGGTAAAGACCCATCTTTCTTCCTCCCTGTGGATCCTCCCAGCCCTCCCTTCTAGCCCATCCTGTTCCTTTGCATCACTGCTAATTCCTAAAAGAGCTTTCTACCTGGGATACACAGTGGCCACACTGGAATGGGACATAGGTAGGTGATTATAACTTTCCTTAATGTCCTCCATTACTATCTTCTCCTGTCCCACCCTCAACCCTGTAGCAGCATGCTTGCCGGTGTAGCTCTTCCCACCTCCACTCCATTGACTGGAGACACTAACTCTTGGTACCAAACCAGGGGCCTCCTAGTCTTCTCATTCCTGTCTCTCCAAATTATTCTTTGTTTTGCTGCAACCTTTTATAGAAGCCCCTCCTCCACCACATCTCCAACTCCTTAGGAACCCTGCTTCTTGGTGTGGACAAAATCCTCTTAGCTCTTTCTTGCAGCCCCTCTCAGCCCTTTCTTATTGCCCATCTCTATTCTTCTCTGCCACCCAGCAACCTACAGGAGCACATTTTACCAGGCAACCCACAGCTACCACATTTGTCTAAGATCTAGAGAGGGCAAGCCAAGGAACAGAACACCCACACAACAAAGACAAGACCAGATATGAACACATAAAATCACTTCTATTACCCAGATGCTAGAAACCATCGCAAAAACACAATCATTAACAGCTAAAACAATGTCTCCTCTAGAACCCAGTAACCTTACTACAGTATGTAAATGTTATTTTTAATGTAAGTGTATTTAGTAAATTAATATGGTGGCTGTATTCTTTATCCTAGCTAGTTGCCAATAATGAAGCAGAGAGACCAAGGTTTATTTTCAAGCTTCACCTAAACACCTAGATAGTCTATCTTCACCCTAAACTAACCTGGCCACCGCTCAACCAAGATCCCCATAATACTTGCATGTGTGACCTTCCATTCTCCAACTGAACTCTAAAAATGCTGTCCTCCTTCCTCCTTGTAGCAGATCTCAATTTTCCTTTCTTTTTCTCTCTCTCCTTCCCTTGGCTAGCAGAAGTCCTGCCCTGTTCTCTCTTTTACCCAGACATTGGATGACCAGCATTTATTGACAATGCAAGGCATAAATGGTAAAAATTGTTTACACAAATTTGAGACAGGAGATTTTTGACATAGCATTACAATGCTGTGTCTTGACTAAAAGAATGTATGGGGGCAAAGAAATTAATATTTGAATAACACAAGGAAGACCTTACACAGTCCACAAAACATTATGCTTACAACAGTAGACACCAAAAAATGTAAGAGTTGAAGCAAGGACTTAAAAATAGCAACATTTTCAAGGACCTTAAAAAGGACATGAATAAATCCCTTAGTGAAGTCTATGGACGCTGAGATGAAGTAAGCAAATAGTGCAAGGCATGAAAGTAGAAGCAGGATCATCAAAGAAAACCTTAACTGAAATAAAACTGGTAATGAAAACTAGGAAGCCAAATAAAAACCTCAGATGTCTCACCAACAGAGTACAAGACTTGGAAGACAGAATCTAAGGCATTGAAGACAAGGTATAAGAAATGTACTCCTCAGTCAAAGAAAATGTCAAATCTCAAAGAGGCCAGGCACCAAACATCCAGGAAATCTGGGACATCATAAAAAAAAACAAATATAAGAACAATACAAATAGAAGAAGGAGAAGTGCCCATGACAAAGGTACAGAAAATATTTTCAACAAAATCATAGAAGAAAATTTCCCCAAACTGAAGGAGGTACTTATCAATGTACAAGAAGCATACAAAATACCAAATAGATAGGACCAAAAAAGAAATTTCACAGACACATAAGAAACAAAATACTAAATATTCAGAACAATGAAAAACATTAAAAGCTTCAAGAGGAAAAGACTGGACAACATTTAAAGGCAGATTCACTAGAATAACACCTGACTTCTCAATGGAGACTCTAAAAGACAGAACAGCCTGGATGGATGTTCTACAACTGGACCATGGATGCCAGTCCAAACAACTATATAGTAAAACTATCTGTTATAATAGACAGAGAAAGAAAAACAATTCCACAATAAAACCAAATTTAAGCAGTATCTACCCACAAATCCACCTCTACAGAAAACTCCAGAAGGACAACTTCAATCAGAAGTCAACCACACCCAAGAAAACACAAAAAATAAATAATCCAAGACAAGTAAATCAAATGAGGGGGGAAAAAACCCTACCAACAAAACAACAAGAGTCAATAAACACTGCCCATTGATAACTCTCAAAATCAATGGTCCAAGCTCCCAATTATAAAGACATAGAATAACTGATTGGATTAGAAAATAAGATCCATCTTTATAATGCTTCCAAGAAACACATTTCACCATCAAAGATAGACATCGCCTCTAGATGAAAGAATAAAAGAAAATGATCCAAGCAAATGAACCCCAGAAGCAAATGGGAGACCATTTTAATAACTGACAGAGTAATCAGAAGAGATAGGGAAGTACACCTCATACTCATCAAAGGAAGAATCTACCAGGAGGATATTGCAATCCTAAACATGTATACAACAAACACAAGGACATCCAAGTCATAAACAAAATACTACAACAGCTAAAATCGAATGCTGACCCTCACACAGTGATAGTGGGTGAATTTAATACTCTACCAATAGTCAGGTTATTTAGACAAAAATCAAACAGAAAAAAATGCTAGAGTTAAATGATGTCATAAATCAAATGGATCCAGTAGATATTTAGACAACATTACACCTAAACACGAAAGAATATACCTTCTTCTCAGCAGCTCATGGAACTTTCTCCAAAATTGATCACATACTTGGACACAAAGCAAGTCTCAACAGTTAAAAAAGAAAAAGAAAGAAAAAAAGAAAGAAAGAAAGAAAGAAAGAAAGAAAGAAAAGAAAAGAAACTGAAATAAATGCTGCATTCTAAATTACCACCATGGATTAAAGCTGGGTATCAGCAACAACACAAAGAACAGAACAAACTCATGGAAACTGAACAACTCACTACTGAATAAAAAATGGGCCAAGACATAAATTAGGAAGAAAAATTTAAACTTTTTAGAACTGAATGAAATGAAAACACAATATAACCAAACCTATGGTATAAAATGAAGGTGGTTTGGAAGGGCCAGTTCATAGCACAAAGTGTCTACATAAAAACATTGGAGAAATTTCATATTAATAACTTAATGGCACACCAGAAAACTGTAGGATAAAAATGAAAAATAACACAGAAAAGGAATAGATGACAAAAAAATTGTACTCAGTGCTGAAATCAAGAACCTCCCCCCACACTCACACACGAAGAATCAATGAAACAAAGATTTTGTTCTTGGAAAAATATCAATGAGATTGACAAACTCTTAACAAAATTAACTAGAAGACACAGAGAGAAGATCCAAATTAGATAAGAAAAGGGCAACATCAAGGAATTATAAAGACATACTTTGAAAAACTTACTCCACCATACTAGAAAATGAAACAAAAAATAAAAAAGATAAATGTCTTCATATATAAGGCCTACCAAAGTTAAATCAATATCAGATAAGAAATTTAAACAGACCCACTACCCCTAGTGAACTAGAAGCAGCTCAGGACCAGACAGATTCAGCACAGAATTCTACCTGACTTTCCAAGAAGAATAAATGCCAATATTCATAAAATTATTCCACAAAATAGAAACTAAAGGACCACTGGCTGATTCTTTTTAGAAGGCTACAGTTACCTTGACACCAAGTCATACAAGGACCAAACAAAGAAATAAAGTTACAGACCAATTTCCCTTATGAACCTACATTAAAAAAATCTCAATAAAATACTTACAAACCAAATCTAAGAACATGTCAAAAAATTATCTACCATCAAGTAAGCTCCATCTGAGAGATACAAGAATTGTTCAACATACATAAAACAGGAAGTGTAATCTACCACAGAAACAGACAGAAAGACAAAACCTCACACTGTCATTTCATTAGATAATAAAAGACCTTTGACAAAATCCAACACCCCTTTATGATAAAGTCTGGAGAGACTATGGATACAGAGGGCATACCACAGCAAAGCCACACTCAAATATCAACCTACACAGAGGAAACTCAAAGCATTTTCACTAAAGCCCACCAAGTATGTCCACCCTCTTTTGTACTTGAGGTTTTAGCTAGAGAAAATGGACAACTGAAGGTGGTCAAGGTGATACAAATAGGAAAGGAAGAAGTCGTGGTGTCTTTATTTGCACATGATATGATCCTATACATAAAAGATCCTAAGACTCCTACCCTCAACCAGGGAACTTCTACAGCTGATAAACACTTTCAGCAAAATAGCACGATACAAAATTCACATCCAATAATCAGTAGCCTTCTCATATACAAATGACAAACAGATTAAGAAATCCAGACATAAAGCCACACATCTATGGACTCCTGACTTTCTGACAAAGAAGTCAGAAATATTCACTCAAAAAAAAAAAAAAAAAGCTTCAACAAATAGATCTGTATCCGTCATTCTGTACAAAACTCAACTCCAAATGGATCAAGGTTTCAACATGAGGCTGAATCTTATAGAAGAGAAAGTGGGGAATAGTCTTGAACTTACTGTCACAGAAAAGGGCTCTCTGAACAGGACACTGATAGCTCAGGTTCTAAGACCAAAGTTAATAAATGGGATCTCATGAAGCTGAAAATCTTCTGTATGGCAAAGGACACTCATTCACACAAAGCAGCAGAATACAAAATGGAAAGGGGTTACTATCTAAAATATATAAAGAAATACAAACAAACAAACCAACAAACAAACTAGATGTCAAGAGAAGAAATGACCCAATTAAAAATGGGGAATAGAACTCAACAGAGAGTTCTCAAAGGAAGAAGCACAAATGGCTAACATGCACTTAAAGAAATGGTCAACACCCTTCATCATCAGGAAAATGCAATCAAAACTACTTTGTGATTTCATCTTAAACCAGTCAGAATGGCCAGGATCAATAAAACCAATGGCAGCTCACACTGCTGAGGATGTAGGGAAAGGAAAGAAATGCTTACCCAAAGCTAGTGGGAGTACAAACTTGTGCAAACATGATAGAAATCAGTGTGACCGATTCTCAGAAAACTGGAAAAACACTGTCATGGTTTGAATATGCTTGCCCCAGGGAGTGGCCCTATTGGGAGGTGTGGCCTTGTAGAGTAGGTGTGTCACTGTGGGTGTGGGCTTTAAGATCCAGTCCTAGCTGCCTGGAAGCCAGTATCTGTTAGCAGCCTTCAGATGAAGATGTAAAACTCTTGACTTCTCCATTTCCTCTCTCAGTATCACAGAGCTAAAATTCCCAAGGCTCTAACCATGGGCTGGTCTTTATAGTGACTCATTCCCACTCTGAGTCTATCTAGGAGCCCACGAAGAGTCATAGAAGTCTTTCCCTTTTTTTCCCCATCACTTTGCACCATTTTTTGTCAGTCAGAAAATCCCAAGTACTTTAGGAACTCTCTGACAAGACAGGAACAAAGACTTTATTTGGCCATGGCACATAAGACAGAAACAGCCCGGGTGGGGGTGGGGGGTTGGAGAGGTGACTCAGAGGTTGAGAGCACTGACTGCTCTTCCAAAGGTCTTGAGTTCAATTCCCAGCAACTATGTGGTAGCTCACAACTATCTATAATGAGATATGCATACAGTATATGCGTATACATAATAAATAAATAAATCTTAAAAACAAAATACCAGAAACAGTTAACAAAATTCACAATGGAGTGAAGCACATACCAGTTCCATTGAGTATTTCACTAGAGACTAATTCTACCATTTCTGAAAGTATGATACATGGAGGGACCCATGGTGCTGGCCACATATGTGGCAGAGGAGGGTCTTGTTAGACATCCGGGGGAGGAGAGGCCCTAGGACCTGAGGGTGTTAGATCCCCCAGTATAGGAAAATGCCAAGGAAGGAAGATGAGAATGGATGGGTGGGTGGGTGGGTGGGGGAATACCCCCATAGAGGCAGGGGAGGGAGGAGGGAATAGGGAGGTTCCAAAGGGGAGATCTGGAAAGGAGGAAACATTTGAAATGTAAATAAAGTAGGATATATATATATATATGTATATATATATATATATATATATAACCACAATAAAAGGTAATAGAGTACAAATGCAGTCAGTGTGAAAAATAAAAAGAAAAAAAGTATGATGCAGTCTCCATCAGTAACAACAATCATATCTTCTGGTACAAAAGGACAGATCAAAGGAGGCGGGAGAAGAAAAGAAGGTAAAAGAGAAAACTGAAAAGAAAGGAGAGGAAAAGAAGAAGCAGCAGCAGCAGCAGCAAGTGCTGACTCTAAGCCTGCAGACGCATTGCGCCTGGATCTTTGAATTGGTTGAATTGTTACTGACAAAAATAAAATAAAATAAAATAAATAAAAAACAAAAAAGAACCACTGGATGCAGATTCATTGTATGTAGAAGTAGATGTGGGATAAGCAGCCCCAAGAACGGTTGTCAGAGCACTGGAGAATCATGTTCCTTTAGAACAGATGCAAAATCGGATGGTGGTTTTACTTTGTATCCTGAAGCCTGCAAAAATTCGGGGAGTACTGTCTCAGGCAATGGTGATGTGTGCCAGTTCACCAGAGAAAGTGGAAATTCTGGTCCCTCCCAACTCGTCCGTTACTAGAGACAGAATTACTTTTGATGCTTTCCTTGGAGAGCCTGACGGAGCTGAACCCTAAGAAGAAGATCTAGGAGCAGATCCAGCCTGACCTGCACACCAATGACAGGTATGTGGCCACATACAAAGAGACTCCCTTTGAGGTGAAGAGGAAGGGAGTTTGCAGGGCCCAAACCATGGCCAAAAGTAGAATTAAATAAGTGAAATGCTCTATAATGAAAGACATTGGTGAAACCTAATAACAATGAAGAGGAGGGTGTTTGTCACTGACACATAAAAAACAAAACAAAACTAACGATCAAATTAACTGTAGAATATTGATCTGCTTTATCTACATCAAATTTGAGAAAATGTACCTTCATTGACCCTTACACAAAATATACCAACCTGAAAGTGCTTGCAATAATTCATCTTTGCATTTTACATACTGACCAATAGCTATCATGATGTTGTCAACCATTAACTCTGATGGGCACAGCATTATTATGAACAGATATATAGTTTGTCATACCCATTTACATCATTGAAGTGCCTACATAGTTTCTTAAAGTGAAAAATGATCTTAAATATTTATTTCTTTATACTTTACTAAGGATAAAATCTCAGGGTTTGTTCAATAAATGAATCTGAGAAATATTTTGGTGATTTCCCAAGACGTGCTTTGTGATAATCTAGATGTTGAATGAGTAACTGCAACAGGATCTTCGATCTCACCACGGTAACACACTGTGGGGAATGACAGAGAATGACGTAGCACATACTATCAGGTGTAATTGTAGCTATTTGAAGTACTACAAAGAAAAGCAGTTCTGGGCATAGTGTGAACAAGCAGAAGATGCTTCAAGCAAAGTGGTGAGGGAAAGCTTACAGAGATAATACTTGATTGACTAGGATTCTGTAGGAGATGGGGATATTCACAATGCTGAGAGCTGGGGGAAGTATTCCAGGTCTAAATACTCACAGAAATAAGTTCCTGAGAAATAAGACTCCTCTGTGATGATTACCAATGAGTGAATGTGTTAGCGTGCTGGATTAGGGAGGCATGGCAGACCACACTGCCCACAGTAAGAGCTATGATAAAGCTTTGACCAGATGAAGGATGTGACCTAATGAAATGTACACATCTTCCTTTAGATTTAGATTAATTACTGTAAGATGAAAAGATAAGTCAGAGAGGCCAAAGAGGCTATTGTGATCGTCTAAATGGGGAAAAAAGTGATCCTGGCCAAAGTAGTTGTGGTGTGGTGTGGTGAATAAGGCAGGATGTTGGTTAGATTTGAAGAGCTGATGAACTTCCTGAGAGCCTGGGGTAGAATAGAGAAAAGAAAGTAGTAAGGAGCAGGTGTGTGTGTGTGTGTGTGTGTGTGTGTGTGTGTGTGTAAGATTAAAAACCTTACAACTTATTCAGGGTAGTTCTGGGAGTGTGTAAGGACTCAGGAATTGAACTGTGAACCCATTGAATACATTTTGTAGAGGAATTCTAATCCAACAATATGGCTGCTCTGGCAAGAGATTGCATCTGAAGAGAAGAAGTAGTTCTGTGATCTAGCTGGAATTCAGACACACTCTGGATTACAGTTTGATCTGGCTGGAATACAGACAGACCTTTAGTACACACCTTTAATCCCTAACAATGGAGATAAGGTTAGTTTGTAGAAGGAAGCAGCCATGTTTGAAAGTGATGTCTAATTGAAGGGTAGACAAAGTGACAAATTGGAGAAAAATCTGAGAGAACAAGTCAGAGATAGGATATGCCCAACTCTCAGAAAAACAGCACAGGAAAGAAAGGCTACATAAGATCAGTGCAGGTAGAGAAAAGATGGTAGTGATTTTATAAGGACAGGCTAGAGATAGGTGAAGACAGAATAAACCAGAAAATGGGAAAGAACCAGATTAGAACATATTACCAAAGTTAGTATAAGGCCAAACAGAGCAATTCAGTCAGAAGCTAAAAGAAGCCAGATTGAATCAGTCAACTTGGAAAATTAGACTGTATGAAAGCTAGAAGTTTCCAGGCCTAGATCTAGAGATGGTTAGAACAGAGAAAGAAATGCTCTGGGGCCAGCCCACCATGTATTTGCACAGCTTGACATGACTCTCATCTCATCCCATCATCAGAGGAAATAAAAATAATATTTACAACATTTGTCTATTACCTAATATGGTATCATACATTTGTACACCAAAACCAATCCAAATACCAAAAATAGTTAATTATTTTCACTTTCCTGATGAGGGAATTATTGAGAGAGCTTCAGAGTCTTGTCCTAACTGACATATCTGGTCTAAGTTTGCTTTGATGCTGAGATAAACAATTTCTGGCTATTCTGTTATGCTCTATTAGACTTTTCTCTCTTATCCCTTTACAGTTTGTAACATGGTAATAAACCAAAATGGCCAACAAATGAAGACAGGCTTCTACTGTTTTCACAATGGATAGAACCTGAATCATTTTCTATTTCTTCTTTTATAATTGTTTCAAAATTGTTCAAATTCTTTTTTGTTTTAGAATCCAGAGTCTCTAATTTCCATTCTGAAAAGCAACATTCTAAAATTATTGTTAGCGTGGACATATGACCTTATTTGAATATTCTCAACCATTCCTACTTCAGAGGAGGATGGGAAATAGAAAGGAATGAAGTCCCCGTTTTCCCTCTTTGAGTCTAGTAGTTAAGAACCCCACCATGTTGCCAGTACCCTCAAATTGTATGATCTTGTGGACTTTACTTTGTATTTCCAACATTTGGTTTTCTTATCTAGAAAATGTGGTTAATAACAGCACTTATCAAAATTTTGTAGAAAATTTAAAGTACTTACTATAATATAGCCACACAGAAACTCTTCATGAATATTAATAATCAGAGAATTGACCTAAGAGGCCAGTTTGCTTCCCTAGATTTGTTTCACTTCTTTCTCTGAACTTTTCACTTCTTCTGAAATCTACATTGGAGTTATCTTCTCTGTGAAACAGGAACTAATCAAAGGACATCAGGCCAGGCTTCCTTAGGTTTAACCAGATTTCTGTGCTACTGTGCAGTGATTTGGGCTCTTATACTAACATGGCATAATTACATTTGGAATGTAGGTGGTGCCACAGTCAGCAAGTAGACTGAGATGAAGAGATAAAGGAAATGAGGAAAGGAAAGGCGGACAGAAGAATGTAGGAGAGGGAAAGAGAAGAGTGACCTTGTAGGACGTGGATGGAGATGGGGGTGATGTGGGGGGTGGTGTGGGGAGGAATAAGAAAGGAGTGAATATGACAGGGATACCGAAGCAAGGCCACGAGATAAGATGGCACGGTTGAGAAGCTCACACACGCCCTAATTGGCTGTTATATGGTGTTTATGCTTCAAAGACATTTGCATTGTAAATTGTAGGGAAAAGCTGGAAAAGAACATTACAAACTCAAAGTTGGATATTCTGAGGGAGCAGCCACCTAGACTTCTGTGCTTCTTAAACTGTAAAATGTGAATGGTGAACCCATGGGATTAGAATGTCACCACACAATCAAATAGCTAAGAACTGGAACCTTCGGCTGTGCTGGCTAGTTTTATGCCAAGACATTTGGGGAAGGAAAAGCTTAATTGAGAAAAAGCCTATGTAGAATTTTCTTTCTTTTTTTTTTCTTTTGGTTCTTTGAGACAGGGTTTCCCTGTGTAGCCCTGGCTGTCCTGGAACTCACTCTGTAGACCAAGCTGGCCTCGAACTCAGAAATGCGCCTGCCTCTCCCTCCCAAGTACTGGGATTAAAGGCATGCGCCACCACTGCCCGGCTGTTTTTTGTTGTTGGTGGTGATGGTGGTTTTTTTGTGTGTGCATTTTCTTAATTAGTGATTAGTGTGGAAAGCCCAGTGCATTGTGGGTAGTTCCACTCCTTGGCTGGTGTTACTGGGCTTTCTAGAAAGAATGATGAGTAAGCCATGAGGAGCAAGCCAGTAGGTACTCCTCCCTTCATAGTTTCTATGAGCTCTGAATTAGCTTCTGCCTCCAGGTTCCTTTATAGTTTGAATTCCTGTTCTGACTGTCAATGATGAACTGTGATAGGAAAATCTAAGCAAAATACACCTTTCCTCCATGAATTGCTTTTGCTCATGGTGTTTTATCACAGGAATAGAAATTTTAACTAAGACATCCAGTCTATGTAATAATTTCTTCAGGAACACATTTGACATACTTCCAGGCTCAATATAGACAACCCTATTAGCAGAGCTCATAAAAATTGAATTGTCCTTTACTACATAATTCTAACAGAAATACAAATATCTTCTGGTAACTTTCACACCAACCCTAACGCCATTAGTCAATGCAATGATTTCCCATTTCTTTGTAACAAATCTTCTAAACACTAGCTAGACATCTGCAATCCCTCAATACTGCAAAGGTATTTTGATGATTTAAGCCTTTTCTTCTTTTCTCCATTCTGAATTACAAATTCTTCCTGTCAATCAGGGATCTCAGAACAAAGCAATACCGGGCATTGCAATACATAATTTCCTTTTATTAAATATTTTCCTACAATATATATTTTAATCACCTTTGCTTCTCCACCAACTCCTCACAGATGACTCCCTCTCCCTACCACCTGAATTTACATTCTCTCTCTCAAAAGAACCAAAAAACAAGAAACAAAAACTAAATGAAGAAACAAAAAATTCCCCCACAAAAAAATAAAAAACACAAAAAGGAAAATCAAAACAGGCAAATGATCAATAAGACAAACAAACAAACAACCCCAGCAAAACAATCAAAAAACCCACAAAAACACTGTTGAGATTGTTTTGTGTTAGCCAACTACTCCTGGGGATGGGGCCTGCCTGGCAGTGTGTTGTCAACTGCAGATGTCTTCTTGGATAGGATTGGGAGTCTGTGTCCACTTTCTCTTCTCAGTGTGGGACTCTGTTCGTACTGAACCTTGTGCATGCTGCCACAGTCTCAGTGAGTTCCTGTGTGCATCAGTTCTATTGTGTCTGGAAGAGAACGGTCATGCTCTAGTAAAGATATGGTTTTGCCAGCTAGATAGTTTCTCTGATTGTGTGAAGTTTGGGATTCTGGGAACTTTTCAGAGGGTAAATAAATGCTAAGGCCTGGGGGGCAGATGTTAGGGGTATGTTGTTAGTTGTTGGTTGGTTGCTGTTGGTTATGGTTTGTTGCAGTTTGTTAAGTAATCACACAAAGAAGAAAGAAGAAATTAGATATCCCATTGTGTCTGGAAGATACTGTTTCCTTGGCAACATCCACCCATGCTCTCTCAGAATCTCTCTCCTCTTCCACATACCACACTGTGTCCTAAGGGGAGGAGCTTGGTGAAGACATCCCATTTAGAGCTGAGTGTCCCAAAGTCTCTGACTCTCTGATCATTGTCCAGTTGTGGGTCTCTGTGTTAGTTCCCATCTACTGAGTAGGAAGCTTGCTTCTCTGATGATGGCTAAATGAGGCACTGATCTATGGGGATAACAGAATGATTAGAGGTCATTTTATTGCTATGTTCCCTTAGCAAAGCAAAAGCATTTCATTGCCTCCTAGGTCTAGGTCTAGGTCTATGGCATATCTAATCTCTGGCTAGTGGTCATCCAAGAACTGTCAGCCCTGATGATAGCCCTGAGTAGTTTGGAGTTTCTATCATACACCTTTGTCAAATGACTCAACTAAATGTAACTCATTCATGAAAATAGATGTTTTACTTGGTGGTGAAAGATGTTTGGTTTGGGTTTTGTCTCCCCTGTTAGTTGGTGACTCCATTTAGATTTCCTTCATATATGTATATATTTTAAGAAGCATTTACAGTGGTGGGTTTCCACATGACCCCACTCCACACCACACACGCTCAAATGACCCTTGGTATTAGTTATAATCCCTCCTTGTGCCACACTCCTCTCCTCCCCATTTAATCCTCCTATTTCAGTCTTTACCCCCTCTCTCCATGTGGTGGTCAAAATATGCTTGGCCCAGAGAGTGGCACTGTGGTTGTGGGCTTTGAGACCCTCCTCCTAGCTGTCCATGAGACAGTCTTCTCCTGGGTGCCTTCAGATGAAGATGTAGAACTCTAAGCTCCTCCTGCACCATGCCTACCTGGATGCTACCATGCTCTCACCTTGATGATAATGGACTGAACCTCTGAACCTGTAAGCCAGTTCCAATTAAATGGTGTCCTTATAAGAGTTGCCTTGGTCATGGTGTCTGTTCACAGCAATGGAAACCCTAACTAGGATACTGTGTAACTCTATATTCTATTTCCCCCTCCTTGTGAGACCCTGCCTTCCTCCCAGTCCCTTTCTCTGTATCTAACCTCTATGGTTATTGGTAGGAGGCATTTTCCCAAGTTCAGCCATCTCAGGCTGGCAGAACTAAAACTGGCACCTTGCTGGTACAGTCAAAACTGAGTTCATGTTCCCAAGCCCTGAACCCAACTCCTATCCTGCTTCTTCAAGAGTTTCATGTTTGTCTATTAACCAGTAAGGGATGTAAAGAAGG
>JADRCH010000009.1:3854099-3880279 GCA_019843965.1 Rhynchomys soricoides
TGTGAAGATCCTGGCTCCAGGCATCTCCAGCTTATCTTGTGCAAACATAACTGGTTCTCAGAAAGTCTCAGATTCCCAAGGACAGTGTGGAGGCTCAGGCAAATTCCAAGGGAGGGTGTTAGGGCCTGGCTCCTAGCAGATGTTGAGCATTTCTTTAAGTGTTTGTCAGCGATTTATGTTTTGCCATTTGAGGACTCTGGTTCTCAGAGTCTCAAATGTTATCATTTGAGTTCTGTATCCCATTTTTTGTTGTTACACAGAGGCCAATAAGCTTTCTTCAGAGGCAACCTGTGATCCAGTTAACCCTCCCTCTGGCTTTTCTCATGACTCTGTGGAATTACTGCAGGGCAATCTGTTAGCCAGAAGGATAATGCGTTGGATGAGAGTTTTCAGGTGGTAGCTCTGAGCCCTGTGACCCCTGAAGCTCCAGGCAAGGCCTGGCACTCCCACTTACACAACCACTCTGTCCTTAACACAGCAAACTGTACGATAAAGGCCTAGTTTTTAATTGACAGGTGAGGCATACATTCAATACACAAGATATTCTCTCTACAATGGTGCTTATTAGAATACCAAAGCATACATTGGCCTCCATGTTCTCTCAGTATCACAGGTACCTAGCTGCCCAAATTCTACACTTCTCCAGCTCATGGGCTTCCCTCCCTCTAGCCACTCACTTCTCTTTATAATCCGACCATTTCAGGGATGTCTTGTCTTTCTCTCCCTCACCCATTCTCTCTCTCTTCTGCTCCTGCTTCTCTCCTGGCTAGGTCCAGTCTGCAGGCCATGCTCAGTCTACTACTTTCTCTCTCTGCTCTGAACTCTTTCAGATGCCTCTGAGTGTTCTCTGTCTCATGCCTACACTAAAACCTTGCCCGTAATCATATCACAGAGTGGTTATGGCATCAGCTTATGTACGCTTCTCTCCAGGAACTCCAAGGTTCAGCCTTCGATGTGCTGGATATGGCTATTTTCAATGGGGTTATTTGTCCTCTTGATGTCCAGTTATGTTAAAGTTCTTTATCTATACTAGATATCAACCCTACAACACATGTGTAATTGTTAAAGATCTTTTTCCATTTTGCAGGCTGCCATTTTGCCTGAATAATGGTATCCTTTGCCATATAGAAGATTTTCAGCTCCATGCAGTCTCATTTATTAATTGTTCTCAGTACCTGTCTATACGTGTTCTGTCAGAAAGCACCTTCCTGTGCCAATGAGTTCCAGACTATTCCCCCACTTTCTCTTTTATGAGATTCAGGGTATCTGTCCTTATGTTGAGATCCATGATCCATGTAGAGTTGAGTTTGGGCTGGGTGATGAATATGGATCCATTTGCCTTCCACATGCAGCCACCCAGTCTACTAGCACCCTTTGGTAAAGGTGCTCTCTTTTGTTCCCCCAGTGGATACTTTCAACTTCTTGGTCAAAATTTAGGTGTTCCTAGGCATGTGGGTTTATGTCTGGGTCTTAAATTCCACGGATGTGTTTGTTTTTATGCCAATAGTATGCCATTTTTATTACTTTAGCTCTGTGGTACAACTTGAAAATCAGGAATATGAAATCTCTAGCATTTCTTTTAGTATTCAGAATTGTCTTAGCTATCCTGGGGCTTTTTATGAGTGTATGTTTGCATATGAAGCTGAAAATTGTCTTTTCAATTTCTGTGAAGAATTATGTTTGGGGTTTTGATGGGGATTCTGCTGAACCTGTAGACTGCTTTCAGTAGGATGTCTATTTTTACTATACCAATCTTTCCAACTCATGAGCATGAAAAACCTTTTCATCTTCTGTGTCTTTTTCAACTTCTTCATTCATCTTTCACTTGCTAAGTTAGAGTTATCACAAGACATTTTATTTTTCCTGAGGCTATTATGAAAGGTAGGTTTCCCTGTTGTCTTTCCCCACCTGTTTGTCATCAGTATGGGGGAAGGTTACTGATTATTGAATGCTCATTTTTGTATTATGGTACTTTGTTAAAGGTGTTTATCAGCTGTAGAAGTTTCCTGTAGGAGGTTCTGGGGTCTATTGTGTATAAATTCATATCTGCAGATAAGGATACTTTCATTTCCTCCCTTCCTATTTGTAGCCCCTTGATCTCCTGCAGTATCGTAATGCAAAGCTGAGACTTTAAGTACTATATTCAGTAGATATAGAGAAAGTAGACTTGTTCCTGATTTTAATGGAAATGCTCTGAGTTGCTCTCAGTTTAGATTGATGCTGACTGTGGCCTTGGTGTAAACTGCCCTAATTAGGTTGAGGAATGTCCCTTGTATCTCTAATCTCTCCAGGACTCTTATCATAATGGGATGAGGGCTTTTCTGCATCTGTCTTTCAGATTGTTTTTATGATAGATTACATTTATCAATTTATGTAAGTTGAGCCATACCTCTATCTCTGGCCTGAAGCTTATTTGATCATGGTGGATAATCTTTTTTTTTCTTGTTTCTTTTCTTTCTTTCTTTCTTCTTCTTCTTTTTTTAAAATCTTTTTTCTTTTTGGCAGTTCTGCAACTTTATTTGACATTCAGCAGGTTAGTTCTCATCCACATTTACTGTCTATAGATTTATGAATGAGGTAACGGGCACATAAGTTACCGATGTGAAGAGCTTGTTTGTTGAATCCTCATCCTCATTACATTTTCTGGACAAAGGGACTGGGTTTCGATACAGAACATTCCTCATTCCCTTGGCCCAGACAGCTTTATTGAGCCTGGTGTCAATACGCACATCTGGTGTCCCAATTTCCTTCATGGCAAACTTCCAAATTTCTTTGAGTGCCCGAGGAGCATGCTTCTTGAATCCACTCCATGGATGCGCTTGTGAATGTTGTTGGTGTATTCTCCGGTCACCTCATTAATGGCAGAATGGCCCTTCTTCTTCTCGACACCCTTCTTTGCAGGAGCCATTCTGCTGGGCCCAAGTTGGAAAGGAAGGGCAGTGGATAATCTTTTTAATGTGTTTGTAAAAGTAACTCACCGGGTGTGTCATCACTCATCACTGAGGCCTACTGCCTCCGCCTGCTATCCTAGGTCTGGTACAAGAAGCGTCTATCCTACATACAATCTAATCTAGGACTAGTGTGTTTCCAAGCTAATTGATTCAATCTGACTTCTCTGTTGGTCTCTGACTTTTTGTTCTGCTTGGTCTCAAACAACCTTTGGCAATCTGTTATAATCTTCTGGCTCCTTTTCATTCTCTTGTTCGTTCTGTCTTCATCTATGTCTACCTTGTTCTCTCTCTTCAACCTGTCTCTGTAAGACTCTCCCAGTAAAACTGCCTCCTTTCTTTTTCTTCTCTCTCTGCACTGCTCTCTTAAGTAGCTTCCCTATCTTCTCTCTTCTCATGAGAGTTGGGCATATCCTTTTCTGTTAAACCTTTCTCTGGTTCATCACTTTGTTGGGCACTCAAATAACATCACTTTCAAACATGGCTGCTTCCTTCTACAAACTAACTTTACCTTCATTGTGTGGGGTTAAAGGTCTGTACTAAGGGCGTGTCTGTATTCCAACTGGAGGAAGTAAAGGGGTGTGTTAAGGGCTAAGCCACACCACAACTAAAAACAGGGCTTTGTTTTGTTTTTTTGTTTTTGTTTTTGTTTTTTAGTTTAAAACACAATCTCAGGGTTCACAGTGATCAAATATCCTACAATATGTATTCTTTGTTTTGATTTGTAAGCATTTAATTTATAATTTTTAAATCTAGATTCATAGGCCTATAATTTTCTTTCTTTGTTGGGTTTTTATATGGCTTAAGTATCACTGTAATTTTGGCTTTGTAAAAAGAATTAGACAATGTTCTTTCATTTTCCATTTTGCACAATAATTTGAGGAGGTTTTTTGTAAATTTTCTTTGAATTTCTGGTACAATTATGGTCTGAATCTATCTGCCCCTGCGCTTCCTTTGTTTGGGAGACTTTTAATTACTACTATCTCTAGGATTTATGGGGATGTTTAAGTTGCTTATGTGCTATGAATTTGCCTCTTAGAATTGCCTTTATTGTGTCCTATTGGTTTGGGAGTGTTGTTTCCATTTCTGTTCAATTATAAGAAGATTTTTCTTTCTAGATTCCTGTCTCCATTTTTCATTCAGTAGTGAGTTGTTCATTTCCATAAGTTGGTATACTTTCTATTGTTCATATTCATCTTTAATCCATGGTGGTCAGATAGGTTGCAGAAAGTTAGCTCGATTTTCTTATATCTGTTGAGACTTGCTTTCTGTTCAAGTTTGTTGTTAATTTTAGAGAAAGTTCTATGAGCTACTGATAAGAAGGTATATTCTTTTGTATTGGGATGAAATGTTCTGTAAATACTTGCTAGATGCATTTATTTACGACATTATTTAACTCCAGCATTTCTCTGTTTTTTGTCTGGATGACTTGTCTGTCGATGAGAGTGGGGTATTAAAGTCCCCCACTATCTCTATGTGAGGTTAAGCTGTGGTAGTGTTTCTTTTATAAGCCCTGGGTATCCTTGTGTTTGGAGCATGAATGTTTATATCCTGTCTATGCCATGAGTGGGGTCCCCAGGGATTTGGAAGTGTTGGGGGAGGGGTCCCTGCAAAAAGGTTGCAGTAAGACAAATAATAATCTGGCGAGACAGAGATAAACAGGCTACAGGGACCCTGAGTCTGTAACAAGAATTGGAGTCTTCAGTGAACAGAGTTGAAGTAGGAGGAGGGGTACCTGCTAGCATGTTATTACAGTGATAAGAGTGACAATGAGACATTACAATGAAGGACAGGGAGGAGAGTGTGAATTATCTTCCTGAGTCCTAGCCCAGTGTCAATATGGGGGCCCCAAGTGTTTCTGACTATTAGAAGCTAGCACAAAGGGGTTGGGATGGGTTAGAAGAGAGGGTCCACATAAAGGAGAAAACCTGGGTCTGAGTAAGCTTGGAGGATTCTTCAGGGAATGGAGGTAGAATGGGGGAGGGGTACCCATAAGCAGACTGCTACAGGGCTTGGAGTAAGACTGGAGAGATCTCAAGGACAGGACAGGAAGGGGAGTAAAAGTCACCTGAGTGAGTCCATCTCCCACATGGGCGTTGGCTTCTTCTGTGTATTATGGTCTGTCGGTCAGAAGTACCTCTCAGGCTTTTGTTTGACATCCTTAGTTTTCTTATTTCCAGTTTTATTTTAGTTTAAGATTTCCTTAGCGACTTGATGTCTTTATTAAATTCTGGAAATTTTCAGCATGTATTCATTTTCTCTTTAAGGCCCTTGAACTTACATATAATTACTGTTTCGAAGTCTTTATCTTGTGGTTTGGGTAATCCGCTTTTTTCTGGGCCTATTGCTATATGGTTGCTGGGTTTTTTTGCCCTGGCATCTAGGCAGATGGAATCCAGATGTTTGGATTTTTCCTTTGTGTAAATATTTGGCCTTGTTTCTTTTTGGTGTGTATTCTCTTCTTCAGTGGCTGTTGCCCACTCTGTATCCTAGACAAGTGGGATCCCAGGTAGAGAACACTTCTGAGTGTCAGGCAGCAACAAACAGAAAGGAGATGGGCTAGAAGAGGAAGGTGAGAGGCCCACGGTAAAGAACTATGAGGTCCTAGGTCTGCACCAAGAAGTGAAGTCTGCAGGGGATGGAAGTGAGGTGGAGTTCAGGGCTCCTACAGACAGGGTGCCACAGGAGTGAGAGTTAGTCTAGAAAAACAGAGTGGAGGACAGGATTAGAGTGAAAATCTGCTGTGTCTCAGTCCTTATGCAACCACGGGGGGGTCATTGGTAGAATGTGGCTTGAGATTGGCAGCTCACACAAAGAAATAAATGGAGACAGACTGGAAGAAAAGGGTGAAAGGGTTTGTGGGTGTGATCATTTCTGTCTTCTAGGCAGAGTTAGACACTACAGCTTACCAACACATACTTCATACTTCAAAGACTTGTAGATATTAGCTAAAATGTAAACTAATTTTTAAAAAGGGAGGTAGAGATCTATAATAGTAAGAGCAAGATGACAGAGTGTCAATCATTTGTGTTGTTTCTGGTTCTATGTGCTAGGCAATGCTTTCTAACATCCATGCAGAGACAGTAGACTCTGCCATGAATGATGAGCGGTGACAACCTAAAAAAAAAGTCTCCACCTAAGTGTGATCCTCTAAGGTATGTAAGGTCTGCAACAAAAGCATACAGACATTTTTGTCCTATGGCCATGTTTGGGGATGAGAAATTTTGGTAGAATTTTAGATAAGATTTAGAAGAACAAAAGATATCCAGAAGGAATTGAACCCTCAGGGTTGATGAATACATTTTAGTTTCTATATAAGGTGAATCACAGCTTGTCAATTAAGAACTATATTGACTAAAAATTAAGAACTATCCAACTGATACTCTAAAGGCTCTGACAAAAGAAATTGTGATACAGTTTTGTTTTAATTGGAAATTGATTGTTAAAATATATTGATTATAGTTCAGCTCCCCCAGCTCCTTTCAGATCCTTCCCACTTACCCAAATCTACATCCTTTCTTTTTCTCTCACATTAGGATACAAATAGGCATATAATAATAATAATAATAATAATAATAATAATAATAATAATAATACTATAAAATTAGGTAGAGGAAAAACATACAAACCAGAATAGCACAAAACAAACAAATCAAAGAAAAATAGATAAAGAAAAAGCTCAAGAAACATAGAGACGAAAAGACACAAATTCACAAGAACAGAAATCCCATAAACACTCAAAACCAAAAACCATGATATATATGCAAAGGACCTGTAAGGTAGAAAAAGAAAAGACAAGCCCCAACGCAGTATTATGAGACTAAGAACCTCCAAAAATACCACTGACTTTATTATCTGTTAGCCACCTACTGCTGAGCATGGGGCCTGGCCTTAAGAGTGGTTTGTATACCCAGTGAGGCTCCATTGGAAAAGGCTAATTTCTCATTTGTGAGTGCTTATTAGTTGGAGACAGCTTCTAGTTTAGGGATGTGGGCTTGTGTCCACTTCTCCTCACAGTGCTGGGTCCCTGTTGTGTGCAACTGGTGCAGGCCCTCTGCATGCTGCCACAGTCTCTGTGAGTCCACATGTGCATCAGTCCTACCATATTAGGGCCTTGTTCTCTTAGTGTTCTCCATCCCCTCTTGCTCTTACAGTCTTTCTGCCTCTTCTTCCACAAGGTTCTCTGAGCCCTGAGGGGATGAATTTGATGGAGACATTCCACTGAGGACAGAGAACTCCAATGTGTGTCACTCTCTGCACGTTGCCCAACTGTGTAGCTTTGTTTTTATTCCCATCTACTACAGAAGGAAGCTTCTCTAATAATGGTGGAGCAACACATTGATCTATGAGTACAGCAGAATGTCATCAGGAGTCATTTTATTGGTATGTTCCTTTAGTAAAACAGTAGTATTTGTGTTTCCCCTATGTCTCTGAGCTATCTAGTCTCATGCTCATATACAGATCCGGTAAAGGAATTTACATGGGGAAACAGAAAACTTTAACATGGCTTTCTGTAAAGATGAAGCCGTGATAGAAAGGACAAGTTGTATTAGAAAGAGTTGGAAGATATAGCATGAAAATTCACATCTCAAGAACTAAAGGTGGATCAACTCCAGTCTGTACTTGGCTGCTTGCTAGAGATCATGACCTTCTCTTGGCCCTTTCCTCTCCCTTTGGAATTCACCAGACACTGTATCTGTTCTACCAGTAATTCTTTAGTCAGCCCATATGGTACAGAGATGTAGATGACCTGTGTGTACTTCCTGGCAGAGCTCCACCAAACTCCAGGCACCCTTTAGCTGTGCCAGACAGATCCACATTCCAGGATCAGCCAGGTCCACACATCTTGTGCTCTGCCACAATCTAATGAGTCTGCTGGGGTTAGATACTCCTGAATCCTCCCCAACTCCCAGACCTACACCAGGTACAGCAAACAGTGCCTAGCCCAGCCTGATGAATTCTATCTGCACCTTTTGTGACCTCCAGGTTCAGGCCAAGTAGCACATCCTGTGTCCACCTCAGACACATAAGCTAACACAAGAAGCATATACGCCTATGTCACACCATAAAAACATGAAAGGTCAAGACAATATGTCCTCCTCAAAATCCACCAGTCCTACAGAAATGTTTTCCAGTGAGAATTGCCCATATGAATCCCAGAACACAGAATCATAAACATCATCAAAGACTTCAGGAATTTAAAGAAGATACCACTAGCTTGATGAACATAAAGCAAATGAATTAAAAAAGAATAAATGTCTGAGTGACATTCAAGAAAACACAAATACATGGGGGATGTAACAGCACAGATACTCCAGGATTTGAGAATCAAATTCAATAAAGAGATAGAAACATTGAAGAGAACTCAAGGTAACATGAGATGAAATTGAAGAACACAGTAACCCAAATAGAAAACTCACAGGAAAGGCATACAGGTAAAATAGATCAAACGGAAGACAAGATATCAGAACCTGGAGATAAAGTAGAGGAGTTAGGTACTCAAAGAAAGAACTTGAAAAAATTTAAAAGACACAGAAAAAGGACAAGCAGAAAATGTGGACACCATGAAAAGGCAGATCTTCCTATTATAATCATAGATGAGGAAGAAGACAATGTATAGATCAGATCTTTAACAAGATCATAAAAGAAAACTTCTCCAAACTAAGGAAAGACATATCCATACAGATGCAAGAAGCATACAGAGCCCCAACTACACAAGACCAGAAAAGAAATCCCTATGGCTTATTATTGTTAAAACACTAGCTATACAGAACAAAGAAAGTACTGAACACTATGAGAAAAATACAAGCCACATATAAAGCAAACCTCATCAGAATAATACCTGATTTGTCAATGGGAACTTAAAAATCACAAGAACCTGGAACAATGGATTCCACATTCTAAAGACCATGATTATCAATCCAATACACTCAAAAAACCAAAAAACTACTACACTCAAAAAAACAAAAAACAAAACAAAACAAAACAAAACCTATCTGCCATGGTTGAAAATGAAAGAAAACTTTTCCGTGACCTAAACAAGCTAAAACAATTATATCTAGCAAAACAACCCTAATCAGAATTCAGGAAATAACACTTTGGATTAAAGATAGAGAGAAGTACAGTGAAGGGCCTCTAGAGAGAAAAAAAATTGAAGCTATAATTACTGAAATATAAAGTACAACATGAACACAAGTAGCAAGAAAACAAAAAGTTCAAAATGACTGTAAACATTTCACTAATACCTTTAAAAATGACTGTAAACATTTCACTAATACCTTTAAAAATGACTGTAAACATTTCACTGTAATACCTTTCACTAATAACTTTAAATGTTAACAGTTTTAACTTTCCAATCAAAAGGCACAGCTTGGCTGAATGGATTAAAAAACAAAATCCATTTTCTGCTGATTACAAGAAACTCATCTTAGAATTAAAGATAAATACCACCTGAAAGCATGGGAAAAAAATCATTCCACTCAAATGGGATCAGGAAGAAAGCAGGTATTGCTCTTATCAGAGAAACTAGACTTCAAGCTGAACCTAATCAGAAGAGATGAAGAGGGATAATTCATTCTAATTAAAGAACAATTAACCAAGAAGACATTATTTATAGCCCTAAATGTATATGCACCATACTCTGGCTTCATGAAGAACCTCTCACTGAATTAAACTCAGATTAATGTCAACCCATTAATAATAAGCAATTTCAATACCCCCACTTTCGCTAATGCACACAATTATCATCTGAATAAAAAACAACAAAGGAATAACATTACGAATCAGATGGACTTAACTGATATCAAACATCAAAGAGTACACACTCTTCTCAGTAGCCCATGAAAGCTTCTTCAAGTAGACCACATCCTGCAACACACGACAAACCCTAAAAATATTCAGAAAAATTGAATTCATTCCCTGTACTCTATCTGACCATAGTGCAATAAAACTTAAAATAGACATCAAACACATCTCTAATAAGTTCACAAACTCATGGAAATTGAACAACTCACCACTGATTGATAAATGGGTCAAAGATAGAAAGCAAGAAAGAAAAAAATTCCCAGAACTAAACAAAAGTGAAAATGCGACACAACAAAACCTCTGTCCTTTGTCTCTCTGTCCTCCTTTGTCTCCTGTTCCTTCTTTGGAATGATTCTTCCACACTTTCAGGCAGTCTCTATCTATCACTGAAAACAGTCTTATGAAGGAAATTCATAGCTCTAAGTGCCTACATTTAAAAAACCAGAAAGAGGAGCTGGAGAGATGTCTCAGTGGCTAAGAGCATTGACTGCTGCTCTAGTGGACACACCAGGTTTGATTCCCAGCACCCACAAGCAGTTAACAACCTTCTATAACTCTGGGATCAGGGTGAACAGACAATAATGCAGGCAAGAAACCCATAGACATTAAAAGCAATTAAACTATTTTCTGTTTTAGAAAAATCATAAAAAAAACTTAGTGATTCAACCCCCAAAAGCTGGAAAAACAAGAATAAACCAATCTCAAGTTTAGTAGATAGCAAACAATAAATACCAAGGCAGAGATCAATAAAATAGAAACAGAGAAAACAATACAAAGAATCAGTGAATCTAAGAGTTGGTTCTTTGAGAAGATAAACAACAAAATCAACAGAACCTTGTCCTACTTGGCCAAAAGAAAGAACAAGAGGACCCAAATTATCAGAATCAGAAATAAGTAGATGGATGCCAAAGAAACTCAGAATATATATGGGATGCATTAAAACCATGCACTCCATTAATTTGGAAATTCCAAAAGAAATGGGTGTATTTCCACATTTATCCAAACCACCAAAGTTAAACCAAGAAAAGTTCAACAACCTAAGCAAACCCATAACAAACGACGAGATTGAAATGGTAATAAAAAGCCTTCTAAGTTAAAAAACAAAGACAAAAGAACACAGGTAAAGTCATAGCAGAACTTTAACAGATTTACATAGAAGATTTATATGCGATACTTCTTAAACTACTTTAAAAAGATAGAAGCAGTAGGAACACTTCCTCCTTAGGTTTATTCCTAAATATTTCATTTTCTCTGAGACTATTGTGAATGGAGTATGTCTATGATATCTTTCTGGACAGGTTAATTGTTGTTGGCATATAGAAAAGCTATTGACTTTTGTAAGTTTATTTGTACCCTACCACCCTGCTAAAACTGTTGATCATTTCTAGGAGTTTTCTAGAGGAATTTTTGGAATATCATGTCATCTGCCTATAGGGTTAGTTTGACATCTTTCCCTTTAACTTCTTTCTCTTGCCTTCTTGCTTCAGCTTGTGTGTCAGGTACTCTGTCGAAGGGGAGCAAGGAACTATAGAGGAAAATGAAATCATGAAGTTTGTAGGTAAATGAACAGAACTAGGAAATATTATACTGAGTCAGGTAAACCAGACCCCAAAAGACAAATGCTGCATGTTCTCTCTTCTCTCTTTCATAGATCCCAAACTCGAGCTGTGAGCATATAAGCCACAGTAACCACAGAAACTAAAAGAGTAAATAGAGGTCCATGGGAGAATGTCTTAGAGTCCCCACTGCTGGGATTGAAACACCATGACTAAAAACAACTCAGAGAGTAAAGAGTTTATTTAAATTTACATCACTGAAGGCACAGGAGCCATGAAAGGGTTCTTCTTTCTGGCTTGCTCCTCACAGTTTTTCCAGCCTGTTTTTCTATAGAACCAGGACCACTCGAACAGGGGTGGTGCTGCTCCTAGTGAGCTGGGCCCTCACACATCAATCACCAATCAAGAAAATGCTTGAGCACAACCCAGTCTGGAGGGATATTTTCTCTAGAAGATCGATCTTTCAAGATGATTCTATCTGGGGTCAAGTTGACATGAAAATAACTAGCACAGGAGTGGGGGGCTTTTAGGGGGAACGATGAACATAGGTGATAAGAAAGAGGAATGGGAAAAACAAGGAAAGTACCTCTCACTAGAGAAGCAGTCAATCCACAAGGAGAGAGGGTCATGTGGGACCAAAAAAAAAAAAAAACCCACTGAGAATACTTGGAAAAGCCTTAAGGATTTGTACTGCTTTGTATTTACCTAAAATTACATACAATACATGTAAGTGTGCAGTCGTGAGAAACTTGCTTTGGAGTTGTTGGTAAGGGGAGTCCAAGAGACTCCCCACACATTATAGGCTGTAACTAGTGTCCTTGGTTGCCTCTCAGAGGTTGGAGGTAATCCTTACTGCTGAAGACATCACGTACTTCAGACATAGGACTCAGAAGATTCGAGTTGGATCCAGCCTGAAAGCTTTCTCCCTGGAGACTAGCTTTTATAGTCTCAGAATGTTCTGTTCAAGCTGCCAAGGGAGTCATGCCCAGTCGTAAAGCCTGTGAAACACAGCAAAAAGCAGCATGACAAGATATCTCTAAAGACACAGCACTGTCACTCATACCTTGGTGTAACCAGCACCTCACTAATGGGGCATTAGGCCTGCTCAACAAAAGGGAAACCATGCCCGGTTCTAGAAACCTAGCAGACTAGCCAGGGCTACTGAGGTCATGGATCTCAGAGAATCTACCCCGACCACGGTAGAGCTGCATAATCCCTGACTGTGTTCTAAATAAATATCCTTATACCCACAGACACATGTAACTCCCAACCTGCATTTAAAAAGCTTCTCTTTGCAACAGACAGTTATCATTTCAGGGATCCACAAAAAGTCAAAGTGTAAAAACCAACTGATCATGGGGTGAGCAGCCCCGGTGGACAATCTACAATACAACTCCTGCACCTTGGGCTCAGGGAGCTTCATGGAAGAGGAGACAGAAAGAATGTAGGAGCCAGGGGACGGGAGAATGGTGGGACTGTGTCCTAGGAATGACAGAGAAGCTTCCTCTATGATACTTCAACAAATGGCTACCTAAACAAGGTCTGAACACGTACAACATCAATAGACATCTTATTATTGAGGACTCTCAGGGGGCCCTGCGTTTAGATAAGAAACTAAGAGATGTTGAAAGTAGAAGCATTCTTTCCCCCAGGGAGGGAAGAATAATTGCTAAGTGGTTACCAGTACAAGTAGTGAGCTCTTGAACCATTTACTTGATAAAAGCATTGAATGGACTGAAGGTAGTAGTGTTTATATATGTGATAACGTGTGTGTGTGTGTGTGTGTGTGTGTGTGTGTGTAAAACAATAATGAAGAAGAGGCCCAGGAACTGAGAATGAGTGGGGGAGGGGTGATATGGGAGGAGTTGGAGGAAGGAAAGGGATGGAGGGAAATGGTGTATTTATATTGTAATTAAAAAAAAACTAAATATTTTGAACTAAACAAAAATAATTATTATTTTAACCTTTTATTTTTTAACAAAACTTTTCAGCATCATGCCAAACTGTTGGGAGCCATATCCAGTAAAATCAGGTCTAGTGGATTAGAGCCACCTCCAAGAGCACAGCCTGGAAGGAGAAGCCTGTCCTCTAGGGTCTTACAACAGTGGGGCATAGCAGGAGTGTTAGTGAAAGCAGAATGGGAGGAGTTGGGGTCAGGAAACATGATTCTTGAGTTCTGACAAGCCTCCAGCTGATTATAGCGAGGACCAAGAAGGGTCAACTAACATTTCTGTAATTACAAGGCCTAAGTGTTACAAAGATTGCTGCTGCCCAAGGTGTGGAGATGGGCTGGCTAGCTTTCCTGCCTTTATTTACACTGTCTGGGAATCTTGAGAAGGCTCTCCTGAGAAAATTACATTGGAGTTTGAAGTCTGAGTGGAAACGGGGCTCGGAGGGAAGAGTTCCCCAAGGAGTCTATCTGTGCAGAGATCTTAGTCAGGAAGAAGCTGTGTCTAAGGGACTGAAAGCATGTGAAGCTGAGAGTGGGGTCCCAGAAGATGCTGGCAAGCCACAGCAGGGCCAGAATGGTCTAGACCGGTGATGGGGTTTTTTCTTCTCCTGAAAGGAATTTCATATAGTTGAAGCAAAAAGTTGAGGTGATGTTAAAGGTGGAGACATAGAAAAGGGACCCACTTAGGAGACAAGACAAAAAGACAGAGCAACGCATACAACGGGCTGACTAAACAGGAACCAGGAAGGTGGTATTAAGATGCTACAGAAGTCTGATTTGCCAGGGATGACTTCTCCTTTATCACGGTGAATTCTGAGCAACTGGTTTTTGTCACTGCTTGTTTTAAGCATGAGAATTTGGGAATGACCATACAAACTCACAGGCACGCCCTGTAATCTTATCTCTGTTCTCAAAAACAAGAGGTTCGTCCTCTGTGAGTGGAAAGACGCCTGTATACAGGTGTACGGCACATGTTTTCACTGCGCTGTAGCCCTTTGAGTGGGCACATCTTGCCACTTTTAGCTTTTCTTCACATCAGACTGCCACAAGTCTTCGATTTTTGCAAATCATGACCTAGTACAAATAAAATATACCTGTGCTCTCCCAAAATGGAGTCGGGAAAGCCAGAGGACAAGTAAGGCAAGGGAGAACAGACACCAGGGTAAGGAGAAAAAGAATCTGACATGGAACACTATGGGGATACGAAAGCTATGAAGGAACTTAGCCCACCTAGTCCTATCCTCTCCATCACCACGGTGAGCGGCACGTCTATCATGATGATGATGATGATGATGATGATGATGATGATGATGATGATGATGATACTTGTGGAAATCTGGGAGGAGCCAAACGTGTAAAACACCTGCAGACAGTCCCTGCTAGATAGACCAAAACATTCCTTCTAGGTTACACCCTGCATTTTTAAAACCATCGGAGTTGTAACGCAAATACAATTTTGTGTCTTGCTTTCGATATTGAGATGGCAAACAGTCTCACCCTTATTCTTTAGTATAACGGAAAGAGGGTTGAGAACAGTGGTTCGTGTAGCAATACTGTTTAAAGCTGCACTTCAACCCTCAATTACGTGGGGGGTTGGCTTTGTAAGAGTTATTTACCAATCCTGCCTGACCTTCCTTCCGGGTTTGGCGGGCTCTGCGCCAAAAGCCCCAGAGCTTTTGTATACCCAGCAGGGAGCAGAGTAAAGTACAGAAGTCAGAGCCCAGGCCTGTGTAGACCTCTGGCACTATGTGGTACCTACAGTGCCTGTTGCTGTGGGCATTGCCACAGATCTGGGGACAATCTGAAGGTGAGTGAGTAAAGGCGCACACAGAATCAGCTAGAGAAGGACTGGAAGAGAGAGCCTTGCTAGAAGCGCTGTGCGGGTAGCGGGCGGTTGGAGGTGGGACTCGGCTTCCCGACTTTCAGCAACTAGTGGGAGGGACAATGTGCAGATTAGGCTCAGAGCAGAGCAGAGCTCAGTTCAGAACTACACTGAGCCGGCCTCTCCTTAGCAAGCCCAGCTAAAGCTGCGCTTTTACCTACTGCAGTCTGTCTGCCAACTGGGCCCTCATGCTATGATCTTCCGTGTTCCATTCTTTGAAGTCTAGGAAAAGAATTCCACCTTCTGGTATGTTCTTTCCTTTTCCATTGTTTCCAGTCCAGGAAAAGAATTACACCTTTCGCTGCCTGCAGATCTCTTCCTTCCTCAACAGAAGCTGGTCCCGCACAGACAGCGTGGCCTGGCTGGAGGATCTGCAGACCCACCGTTGGAGTAATGACTCAGACACCATCAGCTTCACAAAGCCGTGGTCCCAGGGCAAGTTCAGTAACCAGCAGTGGGAGAAGTTGCAGCATATGTTTCAAGTCTATCGAGTCAGCTTTACCAGGGACATCCAGGAGTTAGCCAAAATGATGGCACCTAAAGAAAACTGTGAGTGGAGGGATGGAACCCTGAACACAGTGGGTGAGAGTGATCCAGAACTCCAACTGGATAACTGTGGACATGCGTGATGCGCTTCCCTTCTCTGTCCACCCTTATGGTGTTCACCTCTGTCAAAAGTAATCCTTGTCCCTTTTGGCAATAGCCCGTTTCTGCTCTAGGACATCATGATCATTTCCCTCAACTGGCACCTAACTATAATCTACATGCCAATTTCTTCTCCTTTCTTCCAAATCTCTTATTTATTAACTTTTTGGTCTCCACCCACTCTTCCTTACAGATCCCATTGAGATTCAGTTGTCTCTTGGTTGTGAAATGTACCCTGGGAACGCTTCGGAAGGCTTTTTACATGTAGCATTTCAAGGAAAATATGTCGTGAGATTCCAGGGAACATCCTGGCAGACGGTCCCAGGGGCCCCATCTTGGTTAGACTTGCCCATCAAAGTGCTCAACAGTGATCAAGGGACGGATGAAACAGTGCAGATACTCCTGAATGACACCTGTCCCCAGTTTGTCCGTGGCCTTCTAGAGGCAGGGAAGCCAGACCTAGAGAAGCAAGGTCAGCTGGTTATTTTTTATCCTGGCTCTCCACTTGGATCCATCTAGAATTTCTATCACTGTCAGCTGTAGAGGAAGGGCAAGGCCTAGGAAGAGTTGATTAAGGCTTGTGGGGTTTGTTCTTCTCACTGACAGCCACTCTTGGATTCTATAAATTGAGTTAAATAAACACTGGGGATAAAACGTGAGCCATGCCACATTTGAGGCAGCCTGTAACAACTCAGGTAGTTCTAAAGTACAGAAGAGGGCTATGGGATGCTCAGATCAGGAGTGGGGCAGAAGGATCAGAGATGGTCTTCCTAGTCAGAGGGATACAAACAGATTAAACTAATAGGCAACTTCATCTCCAGAAGTGGGCCTGAGGGCAGCATAAACTTGATAGGAGACCTGGAGCCCCTAATATAAAAATTCTTGCTTTAAGATTCTTTTCTTATTCTCTTGATGAGTACAGAGAAGCCAGTGGCCTGGTTGTCCAGTGGCCCCAACTCTGCACATGGCCATCTCCAGCTGGTGTGTCATGTCACTGGCTTCTACCCAAAGCCTGTGTGGGTGATGTGGATGCGGGGTGACCAGGAGCAACAGGGTACTCACAGAGGTGACATCCTGCCAAATGCTGATGAGACATGGTATCTTCAAGCAACCCTGGAGGTGGAGGCTGGAGAGGTAGCTGGTCTGGCCTGCAGGGTGAAGCACAGCAGTCTAGGAGGGCAGGATATCATCCTCCACTGGGGTAAGAAAGAACTATAGCCTGAGTTACCAGAGAGTAGAGGTACCCATCAAACATGGAGTGAGAGCTGAACAAACCTAGTTTCGGAGATGAAGCCCCTAACTATTATAGAAGAGATAGAAGGAGGGAATTCTAGGTACAAAAAGAAACCCCAAAAGACTTGAGATACTATGCCCTATGTATAAGAAGAAAGGAGACCCAGAAACTCAAAAGATCCAGAGGTCATGGCAAATCAAGAAGTTCAGGAAGATCCATTCCCCACTAGAGAGGACCCTGGGCCCAAGACATAGCTGTAGTATATTGGGTGTGTGGTGAGGGAGCACTGGCCACTTTGCTGCTTCATTTCAAGTCATTACTTAAGCTTTGAAGCAAGTACTGTTATTCTAATCTTAAGGTTGAAGAAGTTGATGCTAAGAGAGGCGATTCACACAGAAAAGGCTGGAGGTAGACAGATTCACACCTGTTTGGATAGCATGTAGCCAGATCTTGACAAGAGATGGTCAGTCTACACTCATGAGGAATAAAAGAATATACTTTAAATTAGAATAGGGAGCTTCAAACAGGGAGAGGTTCTTTGTTGAGAGATGTATTGTATTCTTCCAAACCAGATGCCAGACAAGTATCCGTGGGCTGGATCTTCTTGATAGTACCAATCCTAGTTCTAGCGCTAGGTGCTGTAGCCTACTGTATCAGGCAAAGGAGACGGTAAGTCTCCCGTCCATGTGTTCATTCCCTCAACATTCCTCCTCTATTCCTTCCTTTTCTCTCCTAATGGCCTCTCTCTTTTTCCAGCTCCTATCGAACCATCCTGTGACACTTCCTTACATCTGCCTCTCCTGAAATTCAGGCCTTCCAGGTTCTAGGACTTCAGTCCTGGACTTCTCAGGAACTGTGGATGAAAGAGAGGAATCTTGAAGAGCAACCAGTACACCCTTTTTAACATTAATTATAAGAAATTAATTATTTAAATTGTTTGCTATGCCTGGGTAGTTCAGAACAAACACAACTGCAAATGTGCTTACCTGCCAGAAACAAGCTATGCGCAGTATTTTATGGGATTTGCACTGGACTAGAAAGCACACTTCCTGCCAAAACAGAGGCTTTGGGGGTTGTTGGCAAGTATGAAGTCCAACACCAGCATGGCTGTACTCTGTATTTTACAAGCTAACTAGAAAAATTGATTTTTGTGTGTGTGACATACAGCTTTGGGGTTTGTTGACAAGTGTAAAGTCTAATACCAGCATGGCTGTACTCTGTATTTTTCAAAATAACTAGAAAAATGGTGTGGGGTGTGTGTATGTGTGTGTGTGTGTATGTGTGTGTGTGATACAAAGATTTTAAAAAGTGAACTCAAAATATTTGCAAATGTTTGCTATCTTAGATACTAACCTGCTGACTAATGACAACCCCAAAGGCTTCTAGTTTGTGACTCTTTAAAATGTTTGCTCTAAATACCATAATGACCATTTTAGGACATGGCATCTGTTTACAATTTGCATTAATAACTGAAAGGTGATTTCTCTTTAAAATAAAACTAGGATGTAAGATGAAAAGGTATCCTGAAGTTTTACTTGGTTTAACAGTATTTATTTTATTTATTTTTTATCTTAAAAAGACAAAACTGAATATTTTATAATATATTTGTCTAATAGGGCCTTTTATATTTTTATATTAATTTTTTGATACTTTGTTTACATTTTAAATGTTTCCCCCTTTCCAGATCTCCCCTTTGGAACCTCCTTATTCCCTTCCCCTCCCCCTGCCTCTGTGAGGGTATTTCCCCCACCCACCCACCCACCCACTCTCATCTTCCCTCCTTGGCATTCTCCTATACTGGTGCATCTAACACCCTCAGGCCCAAGGGCCTCTCCTCCCTCTGATGGCTAACAAGACCCTCCTCTGCCATATATGTGGCCAGCACCATGGGTCTCTCCATGTGTATTCTTTGGATGGTGGTCCAGTCTCCGGGAGCATCGGGAGATCAGGCCAGTGGACACTGTTGCTCCCTCCATGGGGCTGCCAACTCCCTCAGCTCCTTCAGTCCCTTCTCCAACTCCTCCATCTGGGACCTCAGGCTAAGCCCAATGGTTGCTGTGAAGTGACTCTTGGGTATTTCTAACTCTTGGGCTAATAACCACTTAACAGTGAGTACATACCATGTTCATTCTTTTGTGACTGCGTTACCTCGCTCAGGATGATATTTTCAAGATCCATCCATTTGTTTGCAAATTTCATGAAGTCATTGTTTTTAATAGCTGAGTAGTATTCCATTGTGTAAATGTACCATATTTTCTATATCCATTCCTCTGTTGAGGGACATCTGGGTTGTTTCCAGCTTCTGGCTATTATAAATACGGCTGCTATGAACATAGTGGAACATGTGTCTTTATTACATGTTGGTAATCATGTGAGCATCTTCTGGGTATATGCCCAGGAGTGGAATAGCTGGGTCCTCAGATAGTATTATGTTCATTTTTATGAGTGTCCGCCAAACTGATTTCCAGAGAGGTTGTATCAATTTGCATTCCCACCAGCAATGGAGAAGTGTTCCCCTTTCACCACATCCTCGCCAACATTTGCTGTCACCTGAGTTTTTGATCTTAGCCATTCTGACTGGTGTCAGATGGAATCTCAGAGTTGTTTTGATTTGCATTTCCCTGATGACTAAGGATGTTGAATATTTCTTTAGGTGCTTCTCAGCCCTACAAGTTTCTTCAGTTAAGAATTCTGTTTCGCTCTGTTCCCCATTTTTTGATAGGGTTATTTGGATCTCTGGAGTCTAACTTCTTGAATTCTTTGTATACCTTGGATATTAGCCCTCTATCAGATGTAGGATTGGTAAAGATCTTTCCCCAGTCTGTTGGTTGCCATTTTGTCCTATTTACAGTATCCTTTGCCTTACAGAAGCTTTGTAATTTCATGAGGTCCCATCTGTCGATTCTTGATCTTAGAGCACAAGCCATTGGTGTTCTGTTTTTCCCCTGTGACCATGTGTTCGAGGCTTTTCCCCACTTTCTCTTCTATTAGATTCAGTGTATCTGGTTTTATGTGGAGATCCTTGATCCACTTGAACTTGAGCTTTGTACAGGGAGATAGGAATGGATCAATTCCCAATCTTCTACATGTGGACTGCCAGTTGAACCAGCACCATTTGTTGAAGATGCTGTCTTTTTTTCCACTGGATGGTTTTAGCTTCTTTGTCAAAAATCAAGTGACCGTAAGTGTATGGGTTCATTTCTGGGTCTTCAATTCTATTCCATTGATCTACCTGCCTGTCACTGTACCAATATCATGTAGTTTTTATCACTACTGCTCTGCAGTACAGCTTTAGGTCAGGAAGGCTGATTCCCCCAGAAGTCCTTTTATTGTTGAGAATAGTTTTTGCTATCCTGGGTTTTTTGTTATTCCATATGAATTTGAGAATTGCTCTAAGTCTATGAAGAATTGAGTTGGAATTTTGATGGGGATTGCATTGAACCTGTAGATTGCTTTCAGCAGGATGGCCATTTTATCTATATTAATCCTGCCAATCCATGAGCATGGGAGATCTTTCCATCTTCTGAGGTCTTTTTTGATTTCTTTCTTCAGAGACTTGAAGTTCTTGTCATACAGATCTTTCACTTATTTGGTTAGAGTCACACCAAGATACTTTATATTGTTTCTGACAATTGTGAAGGGTGTCATTTCCCTAATTTCTTTCTCAGCCTGTTTATCCTTCGAGTATAGGAAGGCTACTGATTTGCTTGAGTTAATTTTGTATCTGGCCACTTCGCTGAAGTTGTTTATCAGCTGTAGCAGATCTCTGGTGGAGTTTTTCGGGTCACTTAAGTATACCATCATATCATCTGCAAGTAGTGCTATTTTGATTTCTTCCTTTCCAATTTGTATCCCTTTGACCTCCTTTTGTTGTCTAATTGCTCTAGCTAGAACTTCAAGTACTATATTGAATAGATAGGGAGAGAGAGTGCCTAGTCCCTGCTTTTAGTCGGATTGCTTCAAGTTTCTCTCCATTTAGTTTGATGTTGGCTACTGGTTTGCGGTATATTGCTTTTACTATGTTTAGGTATGCTCCTTGAATTCCTGATCTTTCAATACTTTTATCATGAAGGGATGTTGAATTTTGTCAAATGCTTTTTCAGCATCTAACGAAATGATCATGTGGGTTTTTTCTTTGAGTCTGTTTATGTAGTGGATTACATTGGTGGATTTCCAGGTATTGAACCACCCCTGCATCCCTGGGATGAAGCCTACTTGATCATGGTGAATGATCACTTTGATGTATTCTTCAATTCGGTTTGCGAGAATTTTATTTAGTATTTTTGCAATGATATTTATAAGGGAAATTGGTCTGAAGTTTTCTTTTATTGTTGGGTCTTTGGTATCAGTGTAACTGTGGCCTCATAGAACGAATTGGGTAGAGTTCCTTCTGTTTCTGTTTTGTGGAATAGATTGAAAAGTATTGGTATTAGGTCTTCTTTGAAGGTCTGATAAAATTCTGCACTAAACTCATCTGGTCCTGGGCTTTTTTTGGTTGGGAGACTTTTAATGACTGCTTATATTTCTTTGGGGCTTTGGGGACTGTTTTGATGGTTTATCTGATCCTTACTTAAATATGGTATTTGGTATCTGTCTAGAAACTTGTCCATTTCTTCCAGATTTTCCAATTTTTTTGAGTATAGGCTTTTGTAGTAGGATCTGATGATTTTTTTTAATTTCCTCAGAATCTGTTGTTATATCTCCCTTTTCATTTCTAATTTTGTTAATTTGGATACTGTCTCTGTGCTCTCTGGTTAGTCTGGCTAAGGGTTATCTATCTTGTTGATTTTCTCAAAGAATCAGCTCCTGGTTCTGTTGATTCTTTGTATAGTTCTTTTAGTTTCTACTTGGTTGATTTCAGCCCTTAATTTGATTATTTCCTGCCTTCTATTCCTCTTGGTTGTATTAGCTTCTTTTTGTTCTAGAACTTTCAGGTGTGCTGTTAAGCTGCTAGTGTATGTTCTCTCCCGTTTCTTTTTGGAGGCATTCAGAGCTATGAGTTTTCCTCTTACAAAACTTTCTGTCTTTCTGTCTTTCTGTTGTTGTTGCCATTGAAGACCAGTCTTATTCTGTAGTGATCTGATAGGAGGCATGGGATTATTTCAATCTTCTTATATCTGTTGAAGTTTGTTTTGTGACCAATTATATGATCAATTTTGGAGAAGGTACCATGAGATACTGAGAAGAAGGTATATTCTTTTAATTTAGGATGAAATGTTCTATAGATATCTGTTAAATACATTTGGTTCACAACATCTGATAGTTTCACTGTGTCTCTGTTTAGTTTGTGTTTCCAAGATCTGTCCATTGATGGCAATGGGGTGTTGAAGTCTTTCAGTATTATTTTATGAGGTGCAATGTGTGTTTCGAGCTTTAGTAAAGTTTCTTTTATGAATGTGGGAGCCCTTGCATTCGGGCATAGATGTTCAGAAGTGATAGTTCTTCTTGGTAGATTTTTCTTTTGATGAGTATGAAGTGTCCTTCCTTATCTTTTTTGATGACTTTTGGTTGAAAGTTCATTTTATCCGATATAAGAATGGCTACTCTAGCTTGTTTCTTGGGGCCATTTTCCTGGAAAATTATTTTCCAGCTCTTTACTTTACTCTGAGATAGTGTTTGTCTTTAACATGGAGGTGCATTTACTGGATGCAGCAAAATGCTGGGTCCTGTTTATGGACCCAGTCTGTCAGTCTATGTCTTTTTATTGGGGAATTGAGTCCATTGACGTTAAGAGATATTAAAGAATAGTGATTGTTGCTTCCTGTTATTTTCAATATTATTTTTATGTTTGTGTGGCTATCTTCTTTTGAGTTTGTTGAAAGATTACTTTCTTGCTTTTTCTAGGATGTAGTTTCCTTCCTTGTGTTGGTGTTTTCCATCTATTATCCTTTGTAGGGCTGGGTTTGTGGAAACATACTGTGTAAATTTGGTTTTGTCATAAAATATTTTGGTTTCACCATCTTTGATAATTGAGAGTTTTTCTGGGTATAGCAGCCTGGGCTGGCATTTGTGTTCTCTTAGGGTCTGTATGAGATCTGCCCAGGATCTTCTAGCTTTCATAGTCTGGTGAGAAGTCTGGCGTAATTCTAATAGGTCTGCCTTTATATGTTACTTGGCCTTTTTCCCTTACTGCTTTTAATATTCTTTCCTTATTTTGTGTATTTGGTGTTTTGACTATAATGTGACGGGAGGAATTTCTTTTCTGGTCCAATCTATTTGGAGTTCTGTAGGCTTCTTGTATATTTATGTTCTTCTCTTTCTTTAGGTTAGGGAAATTTTGTTAATTTTGTTATAATTTTGTTGAAGATGTTTACTGGTCCTTTAAGTTGGGAATCTTCACTCTCTTCTATACCTATTATCCTTAGGTTTGGTCTTCTTATTGTATCCTGGATATCCTGGATGTTCTGGGTTAGGAGCTTTTTGCATTTTGCGTTTTCTTTAACTGTTGTGTCAATGTTTTCTATGGTGTCTTTTGCACCTGAGATTCTCTCTTCTATCTCTAGTGTTCTGTTGGTGATGCTTGCATCTATGACCTGATCTCTTTCCTAGGTTTTCTAGCTCCAGGGTTGTCTCCCTTTGTGATTTCATTATTGTTTCTATTTCTATTTTTAGTTCCTGGATGGTTTTGTTTATTTCCTTCATCTGTTTGATTGTGTTTTCTTGTAATTCTTTAAGGGATTTTTGTGTTTTCTCTTTAAGGGCTTCTAGTTGTTTACCCGTGTTCTCTTGTATTTCTTTAAGAGAATTATTTATTTCCTTCTTAAAATCTCCTATCATCATCATGAAATGTGATTTTAAGTCTGAGTCTTGCTTTTCTGGTGTGTTGGGGTATCCAGGGTTGGCTGTGGTGGGAGAGCTCGTTCTGATGATGTCAAGTTGCCTTGGTTTCTGCTCTTTATGTTCTTGCCCTTTCCTTTTGCCCTCTGGTTATCTCTGGTGTTAGCTGGTCTGACTCTCTCTGCCTGTGGCTTGTCTTTCTTGCAAGCCTGGGTGCCAATACTCCTTGAAGACCAGTTCTCTCTGAGAGGAATTTGGATTTGGAGAGCTGTGTTACAGAGTCAGCTCTGGGGTGCAGACAGAAACAAAAAGGATCTATTTCCCAGCTGTTTATTGGTTCCTGTGTCCTGATAGCTCTGCAAGGGTCCCTCTTGATCCAGTGAATCTGAACAGAAGTGGTGGTCTTGCCTGTGCTTGAAGGTGTGTCGGCACTCCTGGGATACCAGCTTTCTCCTGGCACTATTTGAGTATGGAGCCCTGTGTCACAGGATCTGCTCCCCAGCCACTGAAAGAAACCAGAGTACCACTCCTCAGTCCCTGTGTCCTGGGGATTCCAGGTGGGTCCCTCTGATCAGACAGGCTTGCCCACACTCCTGGGAGGCTAGCTTTCTCCCAGCGCTACTTGGCTATGGAGCCCTGGTAGCCCAGGCATAGGTCTTCTGCCACAGATGGAAACCAGAAGGCTCCTTCCCCTAGCTGATCCTCAGTCCCAGTGTCCCATAGATTCCGGGCAAGTCCCGCTGAGCAGTGTTGCTCCTCTTACCCCCTGTCAAGGGCTTTTCCACCCTCCTGGGAGGCTGGCTTTCTCTCAGCGCTATTTGGTTATGGAGCCCTGGTGGCCCAGGCAGAGGTCTCCCACCACAGATGGAAACCAGGTAACAGTATTTTAAAATGAGAAGTTACAAGCTGAAGAGATGGCTCAGTGGTTAAGAGCACTGACTGCTCTTCCAGAGGTCCTGAGTTCAATATCCAACAACCATATGGTGGCTCACAACCTTCTGTAATGTGATTTGGCTCCCTTTTCTGGTGTGTCTGAAGACAGCTGCAGTGTATTCATACATAAATAAATAATTCTTTTTTAAAAAAAAATGAGAAGTTACAGTCTATATCTATTTTGTTAAATAAAATCTACTCTCCTTGGGTTATTTCTCTCAAACACTGCTATAATCTGTATCCAGAATGGACCTCAAGGTGCTGAAGAAGGAACTGAAGAGTTCTACATCTTCTTCTGAAGGAAACCAGGAACAGACTCTCTCACAGGCAGCTAGGAGGAGGGTCTCAAAGCCACTTCCACAGGGACACATTTCCTCCAACAAGGCCACACCTCCTAATAGTTCCACTCCCTGGACCAAGCATTTTCAACCCACCACACTTACCCAGGCAGGGAAGAGCAATTTAACTTTTCTTTCAGATTATAAAATATTAATAACTAGTTACTAGTTAGCTTTTGGGGGTTTTGTTTTGTTTGGTTTGGTTTCAGTTTTGTTTTTTAAAGATAGGGTTTTTTCTATGTAGCCCTGGCTGTCTCATTCTGTGGGCCAGGTTGGCCTTGAACTCAGAGAACTATTTGCCTCTGCCTTCTGAGTACTGGCATTAAAGGCATGTTCCAGCACCACCCAGAGTCATCTGTATTAGTCAGGGTTCTGTGAAGGAATAGAGCTGGTAGAATACACATTACAGGCAGTTTCATTGGAGTTGTTTATAGGCTGTGATCTGGTAGGCCAGTGTCTCCTAATGGAAAGGCTAAGCATCTAGTACTTGTTCAGTCCATGAGACTAGATATCTCAGCAGTTCCAATCTGGTGCTAGAGTCCTGGAGGATTCCCAAAGAACTGCTGGCCTTTAATGTAAGTTGGAATCCCAAAAAGTAGGTTTGTGAGAAATGCCTCAGAAACTTGATGGATCAATTTGCTGGTGACAGAGAGAGAGAGACAGAGAGAGAGAGAGAAGGTGAGGCAGAAGGAAGCCTATGGCTAGCCTCATAATGGTCATGCTGTAATGGAAACTGAGAGTCACAGATGAGAAAAATATAGCAGCAAAGAAAACCTCTGATTTCTTGTGGTAATGAATGTGCATCTCTCTGCTTGAGTGTCAGTGCATGTGACACAAGTGTGCTCAGTGCAGGTGTGTTCAGTGCAGGCTTGCTCAGTGCAGGCATGTTCAGTGCAAGTGTGCTCAGTGCAGGTGTGCTCAGTACAGGTGTGCTCAGTGCAGGTGCGTTCAGTGCATGTGTGTTCAGTGCAGGTGTGCTCAGTGCAGGTGTGTTCAGTGCAAGTGTGCTCAGTACAAGTGTGTTCAGTTCAGGTGTGCTCAGTACAGGTTTGTTCAGTGCAGGTGTGTTCAGTGCAGGTGTTCTCAGTGCAGGAGTGTTCAGTGCAAGTGTG
>JADRCH010000009.1:3880289-3921510 GCA_019843965.1 Rhynchomys soricoides
ATGTGTGGTCAGTGCAGGTATGCTCAGTGAAGATTTGTTCAATGCAGCTCTGTTCAGTGCAGGTGTGTTCCGTGCAGGTATTTCCATGCAGGTGTGTTCAGTAGGTTTTCAGAGAATGTTTCCTATGCTTGGACTGACGGCCTTTATGTACTTTCACCAGTGTTAGAGGGATGGTGCCCTATGGCCCACTCATCCTTCACACGTGCGCGTGTGCACACACACACATACACACACACATACACCTTCAAATAGAAAGTTTCTAGGTTGCTTTCCTTTTGTTCTTTTAGTTTCCAGCATGTAATAAGTAAACTGATGAACCTTTTCACAAACACCATTTTTCCCTTGAGGTGAACAGACTTTGCTGTGTTACCAGGTCACTTCCATTTGAAGCTCTATCTTATGAGTGTCAGTCAGTTAACACATATGCAAATCGAAAAAAATAGCAGTGGTTTTGGGTATTAGAAATCCAAGAACAACTGAAAATACTAGCTATTACATGCTAACTCATCTCATTTAAAGCCATTTACATGATAGTTTTTTTAAAAACACAATATATTAAGAATTTCCACTAGTGGCAATTTTCTAAAAGCTTGTGAAGAAAATCCGTTTCTGTGATATTAAATCTTCTGTTCTTCAAAACAAAACTTTTTCTTATATTTTATGTTTCTCCTCATACGTTGAAAAAAAAAACAGAAAAAGATAACAAACAAACAAAAACCCCACTAAGAAAAGAAGATATTGTTCTTGAATACTAAAATGTGTTGAAATATTAGGAACATTAATGCCCAGATTGATACTTTCTTTACTGAAAGATCTTTTGAAATTACAACACAGCAAAGGTTCTGGTTCCTTTAAAAGGTTATTGATTGACCAGCCTGACTTGATCTTAAGATTAGAAAACATCTTATTACGAGGTCAAATAAGTTCAATTTTGTTTTCTATAAAACTTGGATTTGACCAGGTTTTGGCCTATCTTCTAGAATTTGACATGTTCTATATCCTATACCCTGACATCCACCCTGATAAGATGTTCTTCCAAATAATTTTGAAAGGGGCAGTCAAGTTCCTATGTAACCAAAATTCCTCTAGAAATCCCCCAAACCATGAAAACCCCAGAGTCTTACAGTTTTAGGAGGCTATATAAACCCTGCTGTCTCCTGTGTTTAATGCTTTTTTTTCAAACCCTGCTTCAGGGAGATAGCCTTACCTGACAGAAAATAAAACTTGAACAATTTGACCAAAGAATTTGGGTAATGGTCTTTACTCTTGTTTGCCTGGATTAAGTTATTTGTGATATAAAATAAAGTATATGATATTAATTTAATAAGCAATATACATTTTATTTTAAAATGCTTTGAAAATTGACAGTTCATTTGATTTAGTAGCTAAGTTTTTGGAACACACTTTTCTAACTTGTTTAGCTCAAGTGAATATTTTTTATTAATTATTTTATTTATTTACATTCCAAATGTTGTCCCCCTTCCCTGTTCTCACTCCACAAGCCCCTAACCCTATTCTTTCTCCCCTTCGCTGCTAAAAGGGTGCTCACCCACCCATCCACCCACTCCCACCTCACCCCTCTAGTATCCCCCTTCTCTGGGGCATCAAGCCTCCACAGGACCAAGGGCATCCCGTCCCACTGAGACCAGACAATACAATCCTCTGTAACATATGTAGTGGAGGGGGAGCATGAACCAGCCCATGTATGTTTTTTGGTCAGTGGCTTAGTGCCTGGGAGCTCTGAGGGGTCTGGTTGGTTGATACTGTTGTTCTTCCTATGGGGTTGCAATCCCCTTCAGCTCCTTCAGTCCTTTCCCTAACTCCTCCGTTGGGGTCCCTGCACTCAGTCCGATGGTTGGCTGTGAGCATCTGCATCTGTATTGGTCAGGTGCTGGTAAAGCTTCTCAGAGGACAGTCATGCCAGACTCTTCTATGCAAGAACATCTTGCCATCAGCAATAGTGTCAGGGTTTGGTGTCTGTATAAGGGATGGATCCCAAGCTAGGGCAGTATCTGGATGACCTTTCCTTCAGTCTCTGCTCCGTTCTCTTGTCCCTGCATTTCCTTTAGATAGGAACAATTCTGGGTTAAAATTTTTGAAATAGGTGGGTAGCCTTAACCCTCAACTGGGAGCCATGTCTATGTACAGGAGGTGGTCTCTTCAGGTTCTACTTCTCTCCTCTCTCCCCCCAATACCTTATCCTGCCCCCCTTTTCCTCTCCTTCCCCTCTCCCACCCAGGTCCCACCCTTCATCTGTCTCTTGTAATTATTTTGTTCTCCTTTCTAAATGGAATTGAAGCATCCACATTTGGCCTTCCTTCTTGTTAAGCTTCATATGGTCTGTGAGTTATATCATGGGTATTCTAAACTTTTTAGCTATTAATCATTTATCAGTGAGGACATACCATGTATGTCCTTTTGGGTCTGGGTTATCTCACTCAGGATGATATTTTCTAGTTCCACCCACTTCCCTGCAAAATTCGTGATGTCCTTGTTTTTAATAGATAAGTAGTATTCCATAGGGTAAATGTACTACGTTTTCTGTATCCATTCTTCCATGGAGAGACATCTGAGTTGTTTCCAGCTTCTGACTGTTACAAATAAGGCTGCTATGAACAGAGTGCAGCACGTGTCTTTGGGATATGTAGGAGCATCTTTTGGGTATATGCCCACGTGTGGAGTAGCTGGGACTTCAGGTAGAACTAGTTCCAGTTTTCTGAGGAACGTCCAGATTGATTTCCAGAGAGGTTATATCAGCTTGCAATCCCACCAGCAATGGAGGAGTGTTCTCATCTGCTGTCACCTGAGTTTTTTGTCTTATCCATTCTGATTGGTGTGAGTTGGAATCTCAGGGTCGTTTTGATTTGCATTTCCCTAATGACTAAGGATGTTGAACATTGTTTTCAGTGCTTCTTGAACATTAGAGATTCCTAAGTTGAGAATTCTCTGCTTAGCTCTGTGCCCCATTTTTAATTGGATTATTTGGTTTTCTGAAGTCTAACAGCTTGAGTTCTTTGTGTATTTTGGATATTAGCCCTCTATCAGATACAGGGTTAGTGAAGATCTTTTCCCAATCTATAGGGTGCCATTTTGTCCTACTGACAGTGTCCTTTGCCTTATAGAAGTTTTTAAGTTTCATGAGGTCCCATTTGTCAATTTTTGATCTTAGAGCCTGAGCCATTGGTGTTCTGTTCAGGAAATTTTCCTGTTATACCAAGATATTTGATGTATTGGAGGCTATTTCCCACTTTCTCTTCTATTAGATTCAGTATATCCGGTTTGATGTGGAGGTCCTTGATCCACTTGAACTTGAGTTTTGTACAAGGAGATTGAAATGGATCAATTTGCATTATTCTACATGCAGACTGCCAGTTAGACCAGCACCATTTGTTGAATATGCTGTCCTTTTAACACTGTATGGTTTTGGCTTCTTTGTCAAAGATCAAGTGTCCATAGGTATGTGGGTTTATTTCTGAGTCTTCATTTCTATTCCATTGATCAACCTTTCTGTCTCTGTACCAATGCCATCCTTTTTCCTTTTTTTTAATCACAATTGCTCTGTAGTACAGCTTGGGTCAGGGATGGTGATTCCACAGAAATTTTTTTATTGCTGAGAATTGCTTTTGCTACCCTGGGATTTTTGTTATTCCATGTGAAGTTGAGAATTGCTCTTTCTATCTCGGTGAAGAATTGAGTTAGAATTTTGATGGGGATTGCATTGAATCTGTAGATTGCTTTCGGCAGGATGGCCATTTTTACTGTATTAATCCTGCCAATCCACAAGCATGGGAGATCTTTCCATCTTCTGAGGTCTTCCATTTCTTTCTGCAGGGACTTGAAGTTTTTGTCATACAGATCTTTTACTTGCTTGATTAGAGTTATACCAAGATATTTTATATTATTTGTGACTATTGTGAAGGGTGTCATTTATCTAATTCCTTTCTCAGCCCATTTATCCTTTGTGTAGAGAAAGGCTACTGATCTGTTTGATTTCATTTTATATCCAGCCACTTTGCTAAAGTTGCTTACCAGCTGTAGGAGTTCTCTGGTAGAATTTTGGGGGTCACTTATGTAGACTATCATATCATTTGCCAATACTGATACCTTGACTTCTTCTTTTCCAATTCGTACCCCTTTGACCTCCTTTTGTTGTCTAATTGCTCTAGCTAGAACTTCAAGTACTATTTGAATAAATAGGGAGGGAGTGGGCAGCCTTGTCTTGTCCCTGATAAAACTTACAAGTTTCATGTTAAATTTGGACATGGTGGCACAAGCTTGTAATCCCAGCACTCAAGAGTAGCAACATTAAATCCACATGTGGACATTATTGATGTGAGGGAGCAGAGAGCTGAAGACTTGCTGAGGAGTGGAGGGAGCTAACCTATGGTGTGACAGCTTCTTAATAGTCTGTCATAGCTGAACCTTAAGCTGCAGTCCACAGACTGTGCTTATTCTTTTCTTTAAAACTTCTTATAATGCTCTTGGGAACATATATTTGATATTTAATCTCTCATAGTCGTGCAATACAGCAGTATTTTTAATTAAACAATGTAGAATGTTTATCTTCAAATTCAGAGTAGCCCATAATTTATTCGTGAATCACCATCCTAAAAAAAATTATATCCTCGAATTGTCCGTATTGATATTTTTCAAACATTATCTAAAAGCTATATGAACACTTCCCGTAGCTTTAGTTCTAAATAGATATGTTAGTTAAGCCATTAGTTTTTATTTCATTTATGGACAAACCATCTTCTTTTCAGATTTCAAGGTAATGCCAGCAGTGCTCTATTAACGGGTTGGAATTTAATGTTTTTTTTTTTTCTTTTAAATTAAACCCAAACAGAAGCCCTCATGGAATTCTTTAACTGCTCATTTGAAAAATTATATAATAGGGATGCAAAATGGTTATTTGAGATTTCATTGTGTCACTTAATGTGGCACCAATATGTTGTGTTAATATTTCTGTTTTTAATGTTCCCAGAAACAAATTCACTCTTGCTATTATTCTTAGACACAGTAACTACAAAGTAGATGAGTTATTATTTTAGGAATTTTTGTCCAAAATAGATACTTTCCATTCTCAGAATCCTAGATTTAATAAAACAATAAAACTTATACCTTAAGGGTTTTATTTTTCCTCACTGTAGTAGATACTTTTCTCCAAAAGACACTGCAGGCACATTTAAGAGGGTCTGGAGAGATGGCTCAGTGGCTTAGACCTCCCTCACACTGGTCTTGCAGAGGACTGGAGTTGGCTCCTATCGTCCACATGAGGCAGCTCCAGCTGTAACTCCAGCTCCAGGGCAATCAATCACAGGCCTCCTACTTTCAAGATCACTAGGTTTCAAGTGCACAGACACCACCACCACCCCACTCCACATTTACACCTAATTTGAATTAAATTAACCCTAATTTAATTAGGAAGTTATGTTGCTAAATTCTTACAGATCTAGTATATTTAGTGATTGCCTTTGGTGCACACTGACAGGAGTATACATTTTGTTTTGCTTTTAAAGGATGGTACAATAATCCCCTGTATTTTTTCTCACTTGTCAACATGTACAAGATGCCATAAGCATAATATGCAAATCTTCATTTGGATGAGTTTGCCAAGAAGAACTATTTGGACCAGAAAGATAAATATGAAATTTGTTTGTACCATGATGAACAAACACATTGTCTGGCCAAAGGAGAAATCTTATATATGCATGTTTACTCTCTTCCAATATTTGAGGAGGAAATTCAGAGATTTTTCTCTTGAATAGTTTTTGCATTTGTTGGTCTCAGTGGTCTTAACTTGTTGGAAGTCTAATAAGAATAGAAGAGAAATAACAGGTTTAATTATACCTTATTTATTAAATATATGCCTAATGGATAAATAATGGTGATATATATGCCCTAATGCCTCCAAAAACAGCTCCTCAAAAGGGCTTATCACCTATAGGTCACTCAGTATTTGGCATTATGGATATTAAGACTCATGCTAATGAAATATGACTATTTTCATATCCTCGTGATTCTGGGGTCTCAGAAAGCAACTATGAAAGGCAAAAAGCAATGTGAGCAAATAACCTTTAGCTTAATCACTTTGTTCACTCTTTCAAAGTAAAATTTGAAAGTAAAAGTGTTAAATTTTAGACCAGGAGTCTATAATAACATGGCAGTGGGAAGAACTGAGGCAGGAGGATTGCTTGACTCCAAGAGTTGTGGACAGCATGGGCAATATGACAAGATCCTACTGAGGAACAACAAAGCTAAACTCTAAAGCTAAACTAAACTACATGATTTGTTAAAAACAACAGATGAAGCAAGTTGTGTCCTCAGGGGGCAATATGAAATTTATGTTAAGAAGTTTACAAACTGCTTGTCATCGCTAGGCATTCTCTTAAGCATGTCACACATATGAACTCATTGAATACATTTATCAAATTCTCAACAGAACTCACCAAAATATGTTGACATGTGTTACTTTGACAAATACCTAAAAAGCTTGCTGAAAGTACAGAGTGAGCTGGGGACTCACTGGAAGATAAAACCTTTGCAGATGCTGGGTATTAATTTCATATTTAACCAGAGCTGCCATAGTGAGAAGTGATAGGGTCTCAGAACAGTTTCAAAGGCAGTGTCAGAGGCCCTGGTGGGTAAACTTATTAGTTAATGTGCCATCCCTTTTCTCGGGGCTTTCAGTAAGATGTTAAAATTTTATTGCTAAAGTAATGCAGGAAACGTTTATCAATGTGTGTTCATGATATAGATATGTGGGTAGAATGCTATTTCATTTGTGCATTTCAAGTTATGTAAAGGATACATATAAATGTTATGTCATGTATTTATTCCTTTTTGAACAGTTGAGCCCCAGAATAAAAAGAGAGCTTCAAGCAACTACATAATGACAGGTTTTTTAAAATTTCCCCTTTAGCTTGCCTAGGTATTTGATGGTTTCTAGCTCTATGTTCCTTTTGAAAATTCCCTTTCAGGAGAGAGTTGTAAGGACAAGTGCACAGTCTCACTGTCCTGCTGAACTGTTTATTTAGTAGTCATCTCTGAGTTATTAATAGCATTGTGCTTAGTCTAAATTCAGTGTAGTGGTGGTCAAAGAAGAAACAAAAGGAAAGAAATTAGATTCGGGGATCTCTCTCTGTCTTTGTCTCTCTTCTTCTTCTTCTTCTTCCTCTTCCTCTTCCTCTTCCTCCTCCTCCTCTTTCTCTTCCTCCTGCTCTTCCTCCTCCTCCTCTTCCTTCCTTCCCCTTCTCCCCCTCCTTCCTCTTCCTCTTCCTCTTCTTCTTCTTCCTCTTCCTCCTCCTCCTCTTTCTCCTCCTCCTGCTCTCTTCCTCCTCCTCCTCCTTCCTCCCCCTTCTCCTCCTCCTCCTTCTTCCTCTTCTATCTAGTGATAGGGGGTGAAACTACAGCAGATACAGCATGGGAAAAAGAAGAACACACAAAGTAGCAAAGACCAGATACACCTGGCATTCTAGCATGCTTGCTGTTCTCATACACACACATACAAATGTCTTATTACAGTCTTTTTAAGTCTTTACTTTCCCCATTCTCTAATTTTCAAAGTTAATATTGAAAACCTAGACTGTGAACTAAATTTATGTTTATGCTTAGTGTGATCTGGATAAGGTAAACATTACCCTGCTGCCTTAAAATGTAAACTTACCTATTTTTCAGCGCTCTTAAGAAACAACACACTGCTGAACACCATCTAGAGGACTTTTTGGGTTTTATTTTCAGAGTTGTATCTTCAAAAGAGAATCAATCAAAAATGGCATACTCCAATGGATAGAAGTTCTTTTAAGCATAGCATCTCAGAAGTGCCCTTCAGCTATGCCTGTTCCCTTTGTCTTTATGTGCTTTGTGCATTTTATTAAGGTAATGCTAGACTTTGGCAGCATTGGGCACCTTTTACTTTTTGTTAGTGTCTGTCTTTGTAACTGAGGTGCATTTCCTGTATGCAGCAAAATGCTGGGTCCTATTCACATATCCAGTCTCTTAGTCTATGGCTTTTTAATTAGGGAATTGAGTCCATTGATGTTAAGAGATATTAAGGAAAAGTGATTGTTGCTTCCTGTTACTTTTGATGTTATTTTTATGTTTGTGTGGCTATTTTCTTTTGGGTTTTTTGAAAGAAGATTACTTTCTTGCTTTTTCTAGGGTATAGTTTCCCTCCTTGTGTTGGTGTTTTCCATCTATTATACTTTGTAGGGCTGGATTTGTGGAAAGATATTGTGTAAATTTGGTTTTGTCATGGAATATTTTGGTTTTACCATCTATGTAATTGATAGCTTTGCTGAGTATAGCAGCCTGGGCTGGCAGTTGTGTTCTCTTAGAGTCTGTGTGAGATCTGCCCAGGATCTTCTAGCTTTCATAGTCTCTGGTGAGAAGTCTGGTGTAATTCTGATAGGTCTGCCTTTATATGTTACTTGACCTTTTTCCCTTACTGCTTTTAATATTCTTTCTTTGTTTAGTGCATTTGGTGTTTTGATTATTATGTGACTGGAGGAATTTCTTTTCTGGTCCAGTTTATACGGAGTTCTGTAGGCTTCTTGTATGTTCATGGGCTTCTCTTTATTTAGGTTAGGAAAGATTTCTTCTATGATTTTGTTGAAGATATTTATTGGCCCTTTAAGTTGGGAATCTTCACTCTCTTCTATACCTATCATCCTTAGGGTTGGTCTTCTCATTATGTCCTGGATTTCCTGAATGTTTTGGGTTAGGAGCTTTTTGCATTTTCTTTGACTGTTGTGTCAATGTTTTCTATGGTATCTTCTGCACCTGAGATTTTCTCTTCTATCTCTTGTATTCTGTTGGTGATGTTTGCATCTATGAATCCTAATCTCTTTCCTAGGTTTTCTAACTCCCAAGTTGTCTCCCTTTGTGATTTCTTTATTGTTTCTGTTTCCATTTTTAGATCCTGGATAGTTTTGTTCAATTCCTTCACCTGTTTGGTTGTGTTTTCATGTAATTCTTTAATGGATTTTTACGTTCCCCCTTTTTACCTGTTTACCTGTGTTCTCTTGTATTTCTTTAAGGGAGTTATTTATGTCCTTTTTAATATCCTCTATCATCATCATGAGAAGTGATTTCAGATCCAAATCTTGCATTTCCTGTGTGATGATGTATCCAGAACTTGCAATGGTGGGAGAATTGGTTTCTGATGATTCCAGGTAACCTTGGTTTCTGTTGCTTATGTTCTTGCCTTTGCTTCCTGCCATCTGGTTATCTCTAGTGCTACCTGCCCTCTCTTTATCTGACCAGAGCCTGTCCTTCCTGTGATCCTTGTTGTGTCAGAACTCCTCAGAGACCAGCTGTCTCTGGGATCCTGAGATCCTTGGTGTGACAGAGATCCTGGGGGTCAAGCTGCCTCTGTGACCTTGAGGTCCTGGTGTGACCAAGCTCCTGGAATCCTGTGATCCTGTGATCCTGGGCATATTCGAGCACTTGAAAGTTATGGGTGTTGTGGGACTGGCTGAGGAGTTTGCGCCCAAGGTCTGCTCAGGGCACCAACCCAGACCGGAAGGAACCTGTGCCACTGGTCCAGCGGGGTTCCTGAGTCCCTGGATCCTGCTGGTCCCAGTTACTCCCGGGGTTGGGACAGATGTTGTGTCCTCCTCACCTCTGATCCTGTGATCCTGGGCATCTTAGAGCACCTGGGAGTGGCGCTTCCTCTGGGTGTTGTGGGACTGGCTGAGGAGTTCGTGCCCAATTCTGCTCAGGGCACAGGCCCAGACTGGAAGGAACCTATGCCACTGGTCTGGCAGGGTTCCTGGGTCCCTGGATCCCGCTGGTTCCATTTACTCCCCGTGTTGGGACCATGAATGGTGTTTTTTGTCAACCAACTGCTGCTGATTCATGTGAACTGAACTGCCAATATCCGGATAATGAAGATTGGAATCACACCAAAGAACTACACTTCGAACTTCTAAACATGTCCACATTCCTCTTTGCCCTATTAACCTTTCCTTTCCACTACCTCTGGCGGGTGATAGGCTAGAAAGGAGGTTAAAGCATTTAAGATCCTTCATTAAAGAAAAATATGAGCCTGTCCCCCACCGTGTGTCAGGAGGAAGGCAAAGACTTGTAGAATCAAACTAACTACGCCTAAACCTGAAAGCTAAATGAACATGGTAAGTCCAAAGCAAGAAGAGGCCAGCAGCAGGGCTGAATCAGCACCTTAACACTGGAGGGGTGAGTCAGCACCTTAACAGTGGAGGCAGAATGCTAGCTCCTGTGCTTCCCCATCCTTCCCAAATAAAGGGTAGAGAAGAGAGTAGTCTAAAATAAGTATGCAAGAAGTTGAAGCTTTCCACGATTAACTTTCTGAACATACCACTCAGCATCATAATTAAATTGTAGGCTAATTGTTTAAGTGTTGTAACCAAGGTTATTCTGTATATTTTACAAGGTAAAGAATAAATTTGCCTTATAAAATATTTATAAACTAATAAAATTGTTTCATTTTTATGTTATTTCTTCTTAGGCTAAAGAGAATATTATGTTCCTATAAATGTGTAAGGTTTTTTTTTCTTTCAGAAACAATGGCAACTCAATCTCTGGACGCAACAACTAAAATCCTAATCTTGTAAGCCTAATTAAATCTAGATCCTCCAGAGGTGCATCCTGACGGATCTGCCGTTGAAACCGGGAGACACCAGCAGCTACATCTTGTCCCCGTCCAAAAGGTAAGGACTTTTTATAAACATTTTTACAAGTTTCAATTAATGTAGTAAGAGCAAACAATATGATTTTTCTATATTAATAAACAGTATGAATTGGGTTTTTTCTTTTTCTTTCTATAGTTTTATATTGTAAAGGAAAATAGAGGTAATGAAGGCACATGTGTTAGAGTTTTTGCTGTCTAGTTCATGATTTTGACTACCTTACTATCTCAGACACATGGCTCTATATGACTTTTGGGGATAACCTCTACCACAATGGACTGATGTTGTCCAGATTTACACAAGGGGATTTCATTATTTCCCTGGATGATATAAGATAGTCCAAAGACTTATTGTTATTCTGGAGTTTGGGGGATGACTGTTACTGTATCTTCTAGACTTTCTTTTTCTCACTAAATTGATTCAGTCACATATACCTTGCTCATATCCATCCATTGAGTGGATCCATCTAACTGCTCTGGAACTTGTGGGCCACAAAAGGATCCAATGGCAGAACATCCTTGAGAGTCATATTGTTAATGGCTTCAGTGGGTCTGTAGCATTTCCTGCCCAATGTTTGGGGCCATTTGAGATATGACTATATTATGATGGTATTCTATAAGATGGCTTAATTTTAATAAAAGAAACATGTTAAGCCTTAAAAATCCATTTAAGGAACAATGGTTCTATTTATAATCTACTTGTAATCTGAGTTTGAATCCCAGAACGGGATTTTTAAAACTCAGACATGGCTGGGTATGGTAATGCACAATTTTAATCCCTGCAGAGACAGATGTGTCTCTGTTAGTTCAAGGACAGACTCTACATAGTGATTTCTAGGCCAGCCAGATGTAGAGTGAGACCCTGTCACAAAAAGCACAAAGTTTTCTGGTCCCATTCCCAGTAGAGTACACAGGTCTTCACCCACAGCCTTCCTCCCTCACCCCATCCCTTTGTCTCAGCCTCTAGCACCAGAGGCACTCTCTCCCTGAAAACCCTGCTCACACCAGCCTGGGAATCAGGTAGGTGATCTTCACTCTCCTTCTTATCTTCCATGTAAATTCCATAGTCTCATCCCCAGATCTGGGACAGACCACCTAGAGGGGCCTTCCATCGATATTCCCTCCTTTCCCTGGGGACTCCACTGATACTCTTAGCAGACTCACCTTTCCTCCCTCCTGTGGACTGTGAGCCACCCATCTTTCTAGCACATCCACATTGTTTCATGCCAGCTCCCAATGCCTAGAAATATAATCTACAAAAGATTCCCAGTAGCCATGCCTGACAGGTACTCAGAAGGCAGGCAACCCACACCTAGCACAATCTCCTAAGATCCAGGGAGAGCAACAGAAACCAAGAAATGAAAAACCCACCTAACAAAAATAAGGCCAGATATTAACAGCTAGGAGTACAATCATCCCCAAACCAGATACCTATAACAGCGTAAAAACACAATCAATAACAACCAGGACCAGAGACCAGCAACACTACTACAATTACCCACAAGAAGTTCAATATAGCTGAAACACAAAACAAGGACTTCAAAATAGCAATTATGAATATTCTAAGAACCTGCCTTAGTGTCCTACGACTATGAAGTGACACGATGACTATGGCAAATCTTATAAAGAAACTATTCCATTGGGGCTTGCTTACAGTTTCAGAGGTTGAGTCCTTTTCAACATGGCAGGAAGCATAGTGGCATACAGGCAGACATTGTGCTGGAGAAGAAACTGAGAATTCTATATCCAGATCCACTGGCAGCAGGAAGAGAGAGCCACTGGACCTGGCTTGGGCATCTGAAACCTGAAAGCCCCACCCCAGTGACATACTTCCCCCAACAAGGCTAGATGTACTCCAACAAGGCCACACCTTCTAATCCTTCCAAGGAGCACTACTCCATGATGATTAAGCATTTAACTCTAAGAGCCTATGGGGGCCATTCTTACTCAAACCGCCACTTTTGTTAAAGAGGATATGAATGAAAAGGAAATCTGTGAAAACATAAGCAAACAGCGGAATTAAATGAAGAAAACAGTTCAAGACATCAAAGTAGAAAGGAATCGCTAAAGAAAACCAAAACTGAAGTAAAACTGGAAATAAGAATTTTAGGAACTAGAATGAAAACCTCAGAGACAAGCCTCATCAACAGAACATGAGAGATAAGAAGGAGTCTCAGGCACTGAAGACAAGGTGAAGAAATGGTACCTCAGTCAAAGAAAACTGTTAAATCTTTAAAAGTCCAGGCAAAGAAAAAGACATACAGGAAATGTGGGACACTATGAAAAGACCAAATCTACAAACAATAGGAACAGAAGGAGCAGAAACCCAGGCCAAGAGGCACAGAAAATATTTCCAACAAAAATCATAGAGGAAAATTTTCCTAAAGAAATAAAGGTTTATTCAGATGAAAGAAACATACAGAACACCAAATAGACTGGACCAGGAAAGAAAGTCCCCATGACACATAATAATTAAAATAATAAGCATATAGAACAAAGAAAGAATATTAAAAGCTGCATAGAAGAAAGACCAAGTCACATAAAAGGCAGATCTATTGGAAACACTCTACTTCTCAATGGAGACACTAAAAGACAGAAGGGTCTAGATAGATTTTTTAAACTAACTCTTAAAAAGCATAAAAGCTAGTCTAGAATATTCTACAGAGCAAGCCTTTCAATCAACATAGATGAAGAAAGAAAAGCATTCCATGATAAGACCATATTTAAGCAATATATACCTACAAACCCAGATCTACAGAAGGCACTAGAAGGAAAACTTCAATACTCAAGAAAACACTAGGAATGAATAATCCTAGAACAGCAAATTAGAAGAAGGGAACCTACGCTACAGCAACAAAACAATGGCAGTCAACAAACACTGCTCTTTGATAGCTCTCAACATCCCAATAAAAAGACACAGACTAACAGATTGGATAAAAACCAGGATCAATCTTTCTGCTACACCCAAGGAATATACATAATACACATGTAGAGGTATATTTTAAAGCCCTGACAAAGCATTTTGAGTATAGTCAAACATGTTTGATGTTAGCTTGTTCAGTTTGACCATATCATTGGCACCTAAAGGTACTGAATCTGGGAATCCCACATTTAGATAGTGGATTCCACAGACCCACAGGGCTAGTGTGTAAACTATTGGCCAAGACTCTCTACCTCTATTAGTGGCTATATCATCTTTATTTTCCATGATAAGCCATCACAAGTCCATTTAATATGTAATCCTACAATGGTGTCCTTTGGGAGTACCATTATGATTGGTAGATTCTTCAGATTGTAGCTGTCCAGAATTCCAGAGCCTAACTCCTAATGTATCTCGTATCTCTCAAGACAATTAGTTTATCAATTAGGTTGTGTATATGAAGTCCTATTGTGTGAGTTCCTGATTGATTTCTGGTAATCCCAGAATCTTGTATATTTTTCATGCATGGTGCATCACAATAGATGCTTCTGATAGTGTCCTTTGGGCAAGTTGAGCCAATTTGCTCATATTATTGTAGTACCATCATGTACCACGAGGGGATGCACCTACTCCAGATACATTTTACCTATGTAGGACAGTGATCTTAAGAGTTGGGGTTTTCTGTATAAGCTACCCAGTTTCCTACAGGTTGTTTGCCCCAAATATTGTTAAATTGTGCCCGCAGGTATTGGGAGTTTTGTTTTACTTCCAAACATACACAAATTAATTCTAAGTTAGGCAAAATAGAGAGGTGTAGTTTGAGACTGTGGTGGAATTAAACTTACATATGCCCCTAAAGCCTTGTTTGCAATAGTGTAAAAAAAAAAAAAAAAAATAGAGGCAGGATTTTTAGAAGGGTAAGCACTTAGGTTTGTTTTAAGCTTTTTTGTTGTGAACTTACTAGATAGTATCCTAAGGGTTGATATTCAGGTTCAGTAACACAAGTGGGTGTTACTATATGTCCCCATATGTTCCAAAAGCATTAGAATTCTGTAATGATGATGTATCTGGTTGAGAGCTATTAGCTATCAACCAGTTCCAAGCTGGGTCTTGTGAGCAATCCTACACCTTAGGGGTTGATAGGTCAAAGAACTCAAAGTATGGAAGCCTATGACACTACTCATACACGTATACACACACCACCATCACCACCACCATTTTTTCCTGTTCCTTTCTCTATTCCAAATGGAGGCATATACTCTTAGGAACAAGAAAAAAAAAACTTGTTCTAAATGCTACCATTTTGTTTTCAGACTTCACTTAATCATAGACAGAAACTAAATTCAAGGTCCCAGGCCCTAAGGGAAATGGGGACTTTCCAATAGCTGAACAATTTCTGGTGTGAAGGGACAGTTCTTTGAGTCCAGCCATCGCAGGGATAATTTTTTCATCTTGCTGGCAGGGTTAAATTAAGTTCATGTTCCCAGGCCCTGCAACCAACTCCTATCCTGATTAATGGGAAAATGTGACATAACTTGGCATATGGTTATGGTTTGCAAGCTTAAACCATAGTTGATATTGTCATAGTGATATTGTCTCATTGCTGCAGTTAAGCTCCCCAGTCCGTTCTGCAGCCCTAATCAATCAGCACTAGCTTGATAACAGTACATTTTTTGGTCATCTGTGTTGACCAGTATTTGAGTTACGTTAGATTTAAGTGAACCTCATAACATTATTAAGTGGGTTAAAAAAAGGTCTGCAAAGGGCTGTTTTGGTTGTTATTGTTGCTGTGTCATCTTCATTCTTGGATCCCTCATTCCTAATTCATAGTCCTTGTCTGCTTCCATCCTGGGTTGGAACCAGAACTGGTACCATTGAGATGCAAAACTGACTTCCAGAGCTTTGCAAAGCAAAGCTCCATCATAGCAAATGATGGAGCTCATGCAAAGTTCCATCATAGCAAATAGCTTCTTGAATAATTAGAGGCTCATCTTACAGAGATGGTATCCCAGCAGATGACATACAGCGACCAACAAGTTTGTATGTTAGCCTTAGTATTCCCAGTGGTCTGCACAAATTGCTTTAGCATTTTGTATCTTTCAGTAATCTTCCAGATATTTGCAACAATTATGATGGATAGAGGTTTTAGGAGGATTTTTGAATTTATTTAGATTGGCAAACTTTTAACCTGTTGATTATAATGCTTAGAATCTTGCATACTCATTTGTAATTATGCTCCTCATGTGTAATCCAGCAGAGTTTATGTTCCTATTTGGTACCATCCCAATTGATGGCTATTTCATTGGTATTATTAAGTATGGTGGCTGTTTTCAGTCAATTCTATCCTTCTACAAGATTGGGAATTCTGGAGGAAAACATGTAGTGGGCCAAGTCCAGTGGCCACTAACACCAGTGGTATTATCTTCCGAGTATATAATATTTATCTATCTCTATATATCATCAATATATGGAGGGGAGTTGATTGACATCAGGTCTCTGTGTGCTGTCCCAGTAGGCATGTGGCACCAGGATGGAGGTATTCATAGTGTTTGATATAGAGCCAATTCAAAAGAAAAGCTAGTAGGACTACAGTTAAAGAGACAGGAAATATGAGGAGAGTGATCAGGTATGTATCTGCCATTAAGTCTTAAGATCTAGTCTCATTTTGACTTCTGGAGCCAAAGTAAATTCACCCCAATATGAGCTTGTGTGAGGTTAGGGTGATAGTGTGGTATATCTAGTTAATTTCCCTCCTAACTGAAGAGTCTAGAGAAAGGTAAGCTGAATCAGAGAGACCAAATCCTAGATTAAAATCCCTTTGCATATAAAATGCAAGGAATTGATAAAGCTTAACAAAGATGATAAAGTCAGAGGCAACTCTGAGGGATTATAGACCCTCTAGAGTCTGAATGATTAGTGTGATACTATGTGTTTTTTTTAATTGATCCTTTTTAAAAAAAGATGTATTTATTTACTATGTGTTCTGCCTGCATGTACACCTACGTGCCAGGAGAGGGTATCAGATCTCATCATAGATGGATATAAACCATAGATGTGGTTCTGGAAATTGAACTCAGGATTTCTGGAAGAGCAGCCAGTGCTCTTAACCTCTAAGCCATCTCTCCAGCCCCAGTAAGACCATGTTCTTGTCAAGTTGATGAAACTTAAATTTGAGGGTGGTAATACCAGAGTTTTATCTCCTGATCAAGTGGTCATTGAAACAAATAGTATAATTAGTACCTTACATATCCAGGTATTATTGAGGTCCAGGTGGCAAAGCAAGCAATGTCCAAGGTTAGGCATAACACAGAGGGGGGCAATACAGACAACAGCAACGATGACCCTCAAGAACAGTGACTGGCACAACACAGCATGTTCCATTTGTTTGCTGCTGTGTCACTAGAGAACATCCTTGCATTTGTTGACCAGAAAGAATTTCCCTCTGTGATTGTCAAGAATTATGCATAGAATTGTGAATAGAATTATTTCTTATATTATTTACACATATTTTAAAATTAACCATGGGGTTTTTGGTTTGGAGCGATTCAAAAAAAAAGTATGCATGTTCGGGGTCTCAAGTTCAGGGTATAAGCTCCTTGGTGAATAAGAGCCAATTGTAGCTTAAGTTTATAAGACCACTTTAATTCTTCTTTGGCCATGCCAGTCTCTCTATTTCCTGATGTTCTAGGTTGGTGTATAGAAATTCCATTGGATATCTAACTCTTTAGACAGTTCATTCTCCCTGGGAAGTGTGTGCCTTGCTCAGAATCTATTTTCATAGACTTAGGAAAAGGCCTATACCAGAACCAGATTGTTCATGATGGTTTGCTGTCTGGGGTTAGTATGTGCTATTGCTATGCCTAGTCATGAAAGGTATCCACCATTGGAAATGTGTATTTATTCCTATATTTGGTCAATGGTCCTATAGAGTCTATTTGTATTATACAGTATATAATACGTGGCCTGGCCAATGTGGTGATATTTAGTTGACTTCTGTAGATGGTTTGGTTTGTTTGGTTTCCCCCAACCTTTACTAGCATTTTTAGTAGCATGCCTGGGTGCCTGAGTATTACATTTATCTAAGCAGTTTTTAGTTCATGTGTTCCTGGATGTCTTAGTTTCTGATGTAGTGGTGTAAGTTGGTTCTTGCTCTAGAGGTGGTGGGACCTGGGAGAATGGAGCCAATAAATAAGGCAGAGTAAAGTTTCATACAATAGCCAATTTTATTCAGAGCATCAGACAATTTATACTCTGAGGGTTAAGAGAAGTCACATGAGTAAAGTGTCCAATCACAAGGGCAAGCTGCACATGGTAGACAAGCCACACATGGTGGACAAGTCATACACAGTAAAATCATAAAAATATATAAACAAATAACAAGAGCCAGCTGTAATGAGTAATCTAAAGCAAACTCACTCCTATCTGCTGTTCCTGGGAGGGGCATGAAAGCATGATCCAAGAATGATTCAATGTTTTTTACTATGTTGAGGTCACAAGAGTCTTGTATTAGTTTCATGGAGTTTTCTCACAAGCACTCATAGATTTCTCATACTCTCTTCTTGGACCATGTTCTGACAGGAAGTGACCTTCTCTAGTGTAGCAGCAGGTAGTATTTAGTCCCATGCGTCATTTTTCCTTTTGAGTCTAGTTCTAGGTACTTGTTCCTATTTAATCTGGTTGTGTTGATCTTGGATAGTTGATCAATGGTAATTTTTATCTTTGGCTGCTTCCATACCTTTGCTAATGTATATACTACATACTTCACAGATACTTTGATATTAGAGTTGCTATAAACATTCAGGCTTCTTTAAACCAAACACCTTCTCATTGATTGTAAATTTGTCTTTTTCCAATTTTTAGATCAGATTGCAGTACCATTTGCTAAGGTCCAATGCTGGAGCATCTGCATGCTGTATAGACTTGGAACTACCATTCTCTGGACGGTTTTACTATCTGGGCATCTGAAAGTGGCTGACTTCCAAACAACACATTATCTGTCACTGACGCAGACCTATCCATAATCCAGGCATTTGTAGGTCTGATCAAGATCCTATGGGGGTTAAACACTCCTCCTTAGCCTCCACCTCTAGTGGGGAGACCTCTATGGCTGTAAGTTCTTCAGTCAGGTTGGGTATTTCACCACCCTGTCTGAGTTCCCTTGACTGGATGGACTGTTTCCAGGTTGACAGCTTTGGTTCCATATGTACTGCACAGAGCATTTCTCCAGTCATTCTAACTCAAGGAATCAGTGGTACAGTGCATCATATAGTTATGGATTGGTCCAGTAGCCATGGGTTTACATTTTTTAATGCCTCAAGCAAGGTCTAAAATACTCTAGGCCAAAACATACAGGAAATCTGAGACACTATGAAAAGACCAAATCTACAAATAATAAGAGCAGAAGAAAGAGAAGAAACCCAGGCCAATGGCACACAAAATATTTACAACAAAATCATAGAAGAAAAATTTTCTATCCTAAAGAAAAGAAGAACAGCCAGGCATGGTGGCACATGTCATTAATTTCAGCACTTGGGAATCAAAGACAGGCACAGATCTGTAAGTTCAAGGCCAGCCAGGACTATACAGAGAATCTTTGTCACAAAACAACAACAACAACAAGAAAGAAAGAAAGAAAGAAAGAAAAGAAAAAAGAAGAAAGAAGGAAGGAAAGAAAGAAAGGCGGGCTTATTCAGATGAAAAGAGCATATACAGAACTCTAAATAGACTAGACCAGAAAAGAAAGTCCCCACAGCATGTAATAATCAAAACACTAAACATATTGAACAAAGAAAGAATGTTAAAAGCTACAAGGGAAAAAGACTAAGCAACATATAAAAGCAGACTATTAGAATAAAGTTCTACTTCTCAGTGGAGATTCTAAAAGCCTGAAGGGCCTAGATAGATGCTTTATAAAGTCCAAGAGACCACAGATGCCAGCCCAGACTACCACACACATAAAAACTATCAATTACAATAGACAGAAAAAAAATCCCACAATAAAACCAAATTTAAGACATATCTATTTACCAATCCAGCCTTACAGAAGACAGTAGAAGAAAACTTTAATCAAAAGGGGTTAACCACACCCAAAAATACAATGGATAATTCCAGAACAGTAAATCAAGAGAGGGGACAACCCAAACCATAACAACAGAAGCAATCAGTAAACACTGCTCATTGGTAATTCTCAATATTAATGGTCACAATTCCCCAATAAAAGACACAGCTAACAGACTGGATTAGAAAACAGGGACTATTCTTTCTGATACATCCAAGAAACATAACTTCCCATAAAGAGTAGGCATCATCTCAGGGTAAAAAGATAGGAAAAGATATTCCAAGTAGATGACCTAGGAAGGAAGCTGGTGTAGCCATTTTAATATCTGACAAAATCGACATCAAATCAAAGCTAATCAGAAGAGATATGAACAAATGCTACATACTCATCAAAAGAATAATCCACCAAGGGGACAATTGCAATTCAAAGCATTTATACACCAAACACAAGGGTACCTAAGTTCAGAAAAGAAACACTATTTCAGTTAAAATCACATACTTTCACACAATGATAGAGAGTGGCGATTTCACTCGCCAATACACAGGCTGCAGACAAAAACTAAATAGAGAAATGCTGGAGTTAAATCATGTCATAAACCAAATGAGCCTACTAGATATTTATAGGACATTTCACCCAAACACAAAAGACTATACCTCCTTCTCAGCAGCTCATGGTACTTTCTCCAAAATTGAACATGTATTTGGATATAAAGCAAGTCCTGAACAATATAATAAAAATTGAAATAACACCCTGCAGCCTATCTGACCCACCACAGATTAAAGCTGGGTGTCAGCAGTAACAGAAAGCTTACAAATACATGGAGACTGGACAACTCACTACTGAATGAAAAATGGGTCAGGATAGAAATCAAGAAGGAAATGAAAAACTTTTTAGAATTGAGTGAAAATGGATGCACAACATATGCAAATCTATGGGATACAATGAAGGCAACTCTAAGAGACAAACTCATAATATTAAATGCTTACATTTTAAAAAAAGAAGGTCTTATATTAGTCAATTAATGGCACACCCAAAAGCTCTAGAACAAAAAGAAATCACACCCAAAAGGAGTAGAAGGCAAGAGATGATCAAACTTGGGGCCGAAATCAATAACATGGAAACATAGAATCAATGGAGCAAGGAGTTGGTTCTTTGAGAAAATTAACAAAATTTTCAAACTTTTAACTAAAATGTCTAAAAAGCAGAAAAGATCGAAATTAATAAAATTAGAAATGAAAATGGGGATATAGCAACAGACACCAAGGGAAATCCAAAGAACATAAGGACATTCTTTAAAATCCTGTACTCCAGAAACTTGGAAAATCTAAAGAAAATGAATAATTTTTTTCAATATACACCATTTAGCAAAATTAAATCAAGATTAGATAAGCAATTTAAACAAACTTATAACCCCTAGAAAAGTAAAAGCAGTATTTAAAAGTCTCCCAGCCAAAATCCCAGGGCCAGATACATTAAGTGCAGAATTCTACCAGACTTCTGGACTTCAAAGAAGTAATGCCAATCCTCAAACAATTCCACAAAATAGACAAAATAGGAACATTGCCTAATTGTCACAAGACTGCAATTTCCCTGATACCTAAACCACACAGGGACCCAACAAAGAAAGTTAAGCCAATCCTCTTCAATTCAACTTAGTTCAATCCTATTAGACTCTTTATGAACATAGATGCAAAAATTCTCAATAAAACACTTACAAACTGAAGTCTGTAGTTGATCAAAATGAATACAGTATATATGCAAATCTATGGGATTCAATGGGATGATATAAAAAAACCTCATCCATCATGATCAAGTGGGCTTCATCCCAGAAGTTCAGGGGTGGTTCAGCATATGTAAATCATTAAATGTAATCTACCACACCATCAGACTGATAGAAAAAAAAGTGCCACACAATCATCTCTTTAGATGCAGGAAAGACCTTTGACAAAATCCAGCAGCTCATCATGATAAAAGTTAAGGAGAGACCAGAGATACAAAGGTACCAGAGATACAACATACTAATGGTGATTTATAGCAAGACCACAGCCACCATGAATCTAAAAAGAGATAAATGCTAAAGAATTCTACTAAAATCAGGAGTAAGAAAAGATTGTCCACTCTCCCCATACCTATTCAACATAACACATGAAATCTTAGCTATAGCATTAAGACAACTGAAGATCGGGGGGTTACAAATAGGAAAGGAAGAAGTAATACTATCTTTATTTGCAGATTATATGATAGTATATATAAGTGATTAATTTTGCCTGGAAGTCTGTTTTGTTAGATATTAGAATAACTACACCAGCAAGCTTCTTGGGGCCATTTGCTTGGAAAAACCTTTTTCCAACCCTTTACTCTGAGGTAACATCTATTTTTGATGTTGAAGTGTGTTTCTTATGTGCAGTAGCAGAATGATGGATCTTGGTTTTGCATCCATTCTGTTAGTATGCATCTTTTAATTGGAGGAATTGAGACCATTTATACTGAGAAATATTAATGACCAATGATTGTTAGTTCCTCTTATTTTGTTGTTGTTGTTGGTGGTGGTGGTGGTGGTGGTGGTGGTTGTGGTGGTAGTGGTGGTGGTGGTGGTGGTGATAAGTGTGTCTGTGTGTGTTTCTCTTCTTTGGGTTTTGCTGGTGGGAGATTATTTATTTCCTGTGTTTTCATAGATGTAGTTAGCTTCCTTGGGATGGAGTTTTTCTTCTAACATTCTGTATGGCTGGATTTTGGATAGACATTGTTTACATTTGACCTCTTCATGGAATATCTTGTTTTGTCTATTGTGATTGAAAGTTTTGCTGGGTATAGTAGTCTGGGCTAAGATCTGTGGTCTATTAGTGGCTACAGGGTATCTGGCCAGGCCTTTCTGGTTTTTAGAGTCGCCATTGAGAAGTTAGGTGTAATTCTAATAGGTCTGCCTTTATATGTTACTTGGCCTTTTCCCCTTGCATCTTTTAATATGCTTTCTTCTATATGTTTAATATTTTGATTATAATTGGGAGGATGACTTTCTTTTTTGGTCTAATATTTTGATGTTCTGTAAAACTTTTCATACCTTTGTAGGCATGTCCTTTTTAAGGCTGGAAAATTTTTCTTCTATGATTTTGTTAAAAATATATTCTGTGTCTTTGAACTGAGATTCTTCTCATTCTTCTATTGCTATTATTCTTAGGTTTTTGTCTTTTCATAGTGTCCCAGATTTCCTGGATGTTTTGTGTCAGGAATTTTTTAGATTTTACATTTTCTTTGACCCATGTATCGATTTCTTCTATCATATCTTCTACACCTGAGATTCTCTCTTCCATCTCAGATATTCTGCTGGTGATACCTGCATTGGAGTTTTTGTTCATTTACCTATATTTCCATCTCCAGAATTCTTTCAATTTGTGTTTGCTTTATTTGCTTTATTTCCATTTTCAGGTCTTGAACAGTTCTATTCATTTCCTTCACTTGTTTGTTTTTTCTTGACTTTTTAAAAGAGATTTATTTATTTATTTCCTCCAGTTGTTTGGTTTTTTCCTGGATTTCTTTAAGGGATTTAGTTATCTCCTCTTTAAGGACCTCTATCACCTTCTTAAAATTGGTTTTAAGGTCCTTTTGTTGTGCTTCAGCTGGGTTGGAAATCCAGGCTTGCTGTAGTGGGATAGCTGAGCTCTGGTGGTGATATTATCCTGGCTGTTGTTGATTGTGTTTTCATGCTGGTCTAGGTATCTGGGTTTGGGGCAATTAGAGGTTTAGGTGCTGATTTTTGAGTTTATCTTTACTGGATGGATGTTTTTTCCCCCTTAATTTTTGTTTCCTTTCTGGTCTTGTGGTCTGAGTAGCCTGTGGTTCTGGTTACCAGCAAGTCCTCAGGTCTAGTAGGGTGTCTCTGCTGGGGTTTGGCAGCCTGCATGGCCTCTGGGGTCTGGGTATACACATAGCCTTTGCTAGAACAGGAGTTTCTGGGTTTCTGGGTACCCAGTGTGGCCTCTGGGAATCTGGATACCAGCCTTGCCTTGGGTGAAATAGGAGTCTTCTGCTGGAGTTGTGGTCCAGGACATGGGGAGTGGGGGGAGGAGCTGCTGGGGAAGCTGGGAGGGCTCTAAGGACCATTGGCAGACGGCAGGTGGGATCAGAACCTCGAGGTTCTGAATACTGGCATGGCCTTGGGCAGAGCAGTGAGCTTTTGCCAGAGTGTGGGGTGGGAAATGGAGACAAGAGGAGGAAAAAAGAAGAGAAAAGAAAAGAAGATTCAATTTTTAAAAAGGTACAGGTCTCTTGGACTCCGAAGGACAGAGAACACCAAGGTGAAGCAAATGTAGGACTGGAACAGAAAGCTTGGGTTTGCCAGGAACCCACAGTCATTCTCACCACATGTAGTACACTCAACAGCTTTTCAGTCAGGCCCATTGTGATTCATGTTCACCCCAGTTCATGCCAACACATGTGGAGAACATGGCCTGAAAGATCGTTTCATCAACCCTTTGCCTGTCCATATTCCATCCCATGGTTTGTAGGCCTGTGCTGTGCCCAGAGCTGTTTCCCATGAACAGAATTAGCTTCTCTCCCTTTTGGGTGAATGTATAACACAAAAGCCTCAGCTTGAAGATAAAACTGATTGCCCTATTAGAGAAAACAGCTTTCAACACAAATCACAGTTAAGTGGAAAAGGTTCCCTTGAGGTATAAACTAAAGGTGTGTGAAGCAGGCCCAGCAATGAAAACTATCACAAATTTAATATTCTGGCCTGAGAGGTAGCAACACATCAATTGAGCAGCAGCGGTAATTATATTTGACATTATACTTTTTCTGTCATGATGTGCCACAAATGTAAACTAGATTACACTTTCCTTTTATATTTTTTATTTTTTTCTTCAGGGCTAAGGATCAAATCTAAGGCCACATTCATGTTAGGCAAGCATTCTACTGAGATTCCCCAAACCCTTTTAATACATAATTTGTAAATTACTAAGGATGAAGACTTGTATATTTTTTCATTGATTAATAAAATTTTGGCTTCAATAATTTCTCTCAATTCCCAATGTCATAGATCCAAGCATAAAAGTATAGAATGACAGCATAACTCGTGTCCCCGCAAAGCTCAGAGGCTACAAAGAAATCTAAACACACCCTAAAGACCCTCATCATTAGCCCCACGTTCTCTCTCAAGTCTGTAAAGACACAGCCAGAATGTGTAAATATAATAATGAATTTTAAGTCAAGATAATTTTTGACTCAGTCACATCATTATCTCAATTGGGAGCAGACCCATCAGTTTAGACAATAAATACACAGGCAAGGTTATTGTCTATCTGTGGTAGATGTGACAGTTTTTTAAATGTCAAGTTTGCCCATTTTTCTTTCAAAAGTTCTCTGTTCTTTCTCCATACTCTTCTCCAGCTTCGGGATTTCTGTGGAATGAGGATAATGAGGAAACTACAGGAAATAAGAGGCAGGTAGGTCGAGTAAGAACGGCAAGGCCTACGTCTATGACCAGACTTTTGACTACTTTGTGGGTTCCTTTTACTTCCACCCTCCCAACCCCCAACACTAGATAGAAGAGAGAGGAGATGGCGAGGAAAGGGGTAATATTGTCATTAGACTACTTCCTTCTGAGTAGGGGTGTTGAGTTCCTTGGGGCAAGTTTGATCTTCTTGTCAGGATATCTAATTTCTTCTTCTTACCTCTTTGCACAAGACTACTTCACAAACTGTAACAAACTGCACCCACCAGCAGGTCAACCAGCCAACAGCTCCCATCTCTCGGGGCCCAAGCATTTGGATTTCTTCTGACAAGTTCCCAGAATTTCAAATGCCACACATTTGCAATAACTATCTATAGCTGGCAGAACTAAGCCCCTGCTAAAGCAAACCATAGGCAGCTGCTGTGAAGGACCCCATATCCCACATCTGGGATGAAAACCAAACACATTCTCATAATAGTTCTGTGTTTTTAAAGAAACCAAAATTCCTGCCACATAAATCTATGCATGTTAGTGTGTCTGGGGTAGGCTTTGAGTAGTCCCGAAATAGGCATAAGAAAGCAGAACACAGTGAAAAATGGTTTTCCAAATGTTCTCAAGGATCCAAGATAAGATAGGAATTCATTTTAAGTGACCTTCTAGATGCTTCATGGTTCTCACAAACACTAGGCCACATGACAGCCTATTCCTATTTCTAGCAGGTTTATGCTGGGAATGTTCTTATACTTCATTGCAAGCACTGTCTACCAGTAAGGATTAGAAGCATCTTGCTTAGTCTTTCCATTCTCTGCTGTAGCCAAATCATAGGTACAGGGGCCAAAGTCAGGACCCCACCCCCCGCAGTTCTCCTAAGAACACCTCTGCCCCTCCCCCTTTCTCCCCTCCCCTCTCCCTCTCTCCCTCTCCCCCTTCCTCTCTCTCCCTTCCCCATCCCCCTCTCTCTCCCTCTTCCCCTCTCCAAATCCCCCCTTTCTCTTCTTTTCACTTCTGTCTTCTAGCTATGAGAGGAAAACTACACACAAAACCTTCTGGAGCACACAGTGGCTTTTGGTCACACTTCTGGATTCTTCTGGAAAGATCTGTGACAGATCCAGCTAGAGTTTCCCCAGTCCAGTTGTTCAAGGATGATATCCTTCCCACTCCCTCAATCTTCTACAAGTTATTTACTACTTTTGTTAGACCTATATTTTATTTGCTTCTCTGTAAAATGAAAATAATAGTAATTATCCAGCAATAGTATATATATATATATATATATATATATATATATATATATATATATATACACACATATATGTATATATGTTCTCCAGATCACCTCCCTCAGAACTTAAATGAAAGAATAGGTGATGAAGGAAAGCCTGGAGTCTTAGCATTCAGTCTCCTCAGAGTGGCTTTTACCCAAGATCCTCCAAGGCAGTGTAAGTAAAAGAGAGACTAATGACATGCACAGGGATCCATAAGATAGGCCAAGCTTTGGGAATGACTGAAAAACGGAACCTTGAGCAACTGGCCCAGAAGATTCTAGGGTACAGAACAGGCTTCTGTGCAGCTAGATGGAAAGATTGTAGTTAAGAGGCTCAAGACCAAGCCACAAAAAGCCAGAACACATTGAAGCTCCGTGATGTAAATCCTGTGATGGGGGGAAGGAATCATTCCTATTGTAATATCCTGATAGAAAGACATCTGTGCACTGGACAGACACCACCATTTAGCCAGCATAGGTCTTGTGACTGTGGATGCAATGGAACTGAAGATTCCTGTTTCTGCCAGTGTGTGAAAGGCCTCTCCACCCCAGGAAGTGTCAATGCATTGTATCTTTCTCAGGAAGGAAGGACATACCAGCACTTGGATGCCGCTGTAACCATGACTCCACATGGCAATGCTGATAACTACAATCTGTGTCTGGAATAGACATATGTATTCCCTCTTGCTGCTAGGGAGATATATATATGTTTAATATTTGTAACTATTTAAAACTGCAGATAAACTAAGTCCCCAACAAGAAAGATGTGTTTAAATATGTTTCCAGTGTGTCACAATGTGGACTAGTAAATTCAATAATGAAGGAAGGAGATAAATCTAAGTGGAAAGCAGCATGTGTGCACACACTAAACTCGAAAGCATGTGTGCATCGTGTGTGAATGTATGAACTGAGGGTGCTGGCACTCTATGAGACCCTGTGGTTATCATTACAAGAGTTCCCCATGCTGCCTGTTAGGTATGGAGATGGCATAAAAGAAGTAGATTGTGTTATCAACACAAATGTGACAATTTTGTAGCTTCCTGACCCCTATGTTACCTGTGTTCTTCATGTTTTTATATGGACTCTATCAATGGATATGATACTATGTTACAGCCACTCCATACCCCACCTTAGAAGCCGTCTCCACGGCTGCTGGGAACATTTACAGCTAGGAAAGTGCTGCCAAACGCTTCAAATCTTTTTTTGGTTTGTTTTGACAGTTTATACTTAAGTACAATTGTGTGGAGATGTGTGTGTGTGTGTGTGTGTGTACAGATATGCATACAAGCACATATAGAGACAGACAGATAGACAAACCAGAACAAGTTTAATTCTCTACCTAGCTCAGACTGGCCCAGACCTCCTGTAGCCAGTCTAGTCTCAAACACTGATGCAATCTTCCTATCTCTGCCTCCCAAGGACTGTGGTTACAGGTGTAAAGCACCATGCTGGGCCATCACTAAATTATGAATGGCACAAAGACCCATATAATAGTCTCTCAGCATTGAAAAACTGTGGTCCTTTTCCAGAAAAGAATAATTGCTCCTTGTATTGACAAACAAGTGAGTTTTCCCCATTTTTCACCATCTTAAGCATTAATATAAATAAAACCTCATCAAAGTTCATGTTAGGATCACACGTTAGAACTAGCTGTTAATATTTAACAGCAGTTTGTGTTCATAAAAAACTAGAGATCATAGGTGGGCAGTAGTGGCGCACGCCTTTAATTCCAGCACTAGGGAGGCAGAGACAGGCAGATCTCTGAGTTTGAGGCCAGCCTGGTCTACAGAGCGAGTTCCAGGATAGCCAGGGCTACATAGAGAAACCCTGTCTTAAAAAACAAACAGACAGATAAACAAAAACAAAACAAAACTATAGATCATGCAAAGACGCAACTAATAAACCAAAATTAGGTGTTTCTATTTATAATGGCTTAAACTAATTTTAAAGGAAAAATAACAGATATTCCAGAGAAGTATTACAATTTTCTAAAGAAATCATAAAAATTATTTGTCTTGGGGATGGAGAGAGGGGCTCAGTGGTTAAGAGCACTGGCTGCTCTTCCAGAGGACCTGAGTTCACTTCCCAGCACCCACATGGCAGCTCACAACTGTCTGTAACTCCGGCTCCAGGGGATCTGACCCCCTCACAGAGACACTCATCCAGGCAAAACACCAATGCACATAAAATAAAAATAAACAAACTATTTAAGGATCATTTCTCTCCTCTCTTTTCCATCTTGCCTTCTCTCCACACATATGCACTGAGCTGATCCTGTGGCCAGGCAGGTACTGCTTCCTTTCCCTGACTTTACAAAGCTTGTATGGAGTAACACTAGAGTAATTATGTAGACAAATATTATATGTAAACTTTGCTCTCTACAATAGAAGAGAACAAAGAAAAAACCCGAGCACAGGCCTTGTCTTTTCAAAACTAAGTTTCAAGCTAGTATTAGATATAAGATTGCCGGTTAGGGTCAGACATTGGAGGTGAGAAGAGCAGAGGTAGGCCAACAGGACAGACGAAAAAGAGCAGAGTCACCTATGGTAAAAAGTTAGACTGGTGGGTGGGACGTAAGAACAGATCAGTGTGGGATGGGGTGGCTAAAACATGGGGCTCGGTGTGAATGGGAACAAGGTTGATGTCTCAGGACACTGAGCATCAAAGATCCAAAGGCTTCATTCTGTCTTACCAGATTTAGATAAAGAAGATCTGACCTGGGAAAGCTTTGGGTTAGCCTCCCTGTACTTAACTGAGACTGAGCCGAGAGTCTTTGAGATGCAGTTAACTCAAAGCATCTACACTGCAGGGTTGTGCCCTCTCCTAAGATTTTGCAGATTCTTCAGTGTGCTTAGTCACTCTGGAACATGAAGTTGTTCCAAACATATTTTGTGTTTTTCCTATGTGAACCCTAGAACCAACTTTTCCTCCCTCCCTCCCTCCCTCCATCCCTCCCTCCCTCCCTCCCTCCCTTCCTTCCTTCCACCCCCTTCCTTCCTTCTCCTTCCCTCCTTCCTTCTTTCCTTCCTTGCTTCCTCCCCCTCTTCCTCCCCCTTCTCCTAAATGCCCTGACTGTATTCTGACACCTCTGATTCTAATCCAACATTACAAAGTCCATTCTTGTTTCTCCTTTTCCTAATTTACAAATCCCCCTTCCTACAGTGACTCTCATTATCCTCAAAGTGTTTACCTATGTGCCTGGAGCACACAACCAGTGTTTCTTACTGGTAAAGCCCAGCCCAGCCATTATCTGTGTGCTTGAAGAGAAGAAACCGCAGCAGCCCGAGACTGAGTAACCAGCTTGGTGACATCACTTGTCTACCATCTGAACCAAGTTCATGGATCCTCCCACTGTTTCTTTTTCTTTTTCCAAGACAATAAAACAAAACAATCACTAAGTAATTTTTGCCACTCTGTATATAATTAGCCGGTCCCACACTGTGGAGCAGAATTCAAAGTGTCCAAAGTAGGAAGAATGTGTTTCTTTAAAAAACAGAAAACAGCCCAGCAGTGGTGGTGCATGCCTTTAATCCCAGCACTCAGGAGGCAGAGGCAGGTGGGTTTCTGAGTTCAAGGCCAGCCTGGTCTACAGAGTGAGTTCCAGGACAGCCACGGCTTCACAGAGAAACCCTATCTCGAAAACAAAACAAAACAACACAACAACAACACCCGCCCCCCCAACTTCAGGAGGGAGGCTCTACACTACAAATGAAAATTCCTGAATGAAAGTAAGCAAAAAGCTTGCTGAAGGGAGCTTCCTCTCAGACGGATGGACCAACTGGAATTTCAGCATTGTACAAAGACTGGAATTTTACAGGTTCAGACTACTTTATCTTGAATTAATTTTAGCTTCCGGAATAGCCACCCTCTGCCTCTCTCCATATCTCAACTAACACCTCATGATAAAAACAAAACAAACAAACAACAACAACAAAAAACCCTCAAACCTCTTAGAAGCGTTTAACTTAGCAGAGAACTAGCTTCCACCAATCCAAAATCTAAGAATGTCAAGAGAGAGCATCTTGGGTCTATAAAATAGCTCCCCAGCTCCTCCTCCCTCCTCTCTCCCTCCCTCCTCTCTGGTGTGCCCACTAATGTATTTTAAACATGCCTTTATATTTATGATTTTCTGTAAAACAAAAATTTCATGAAACTACTTCCATTTGGGAACATGGAATTTAGGGTAACCTAAATCTGTGTTCCCTAGGCCATGGTCAGGCATAATGGCTCCAGAATAAACTCTCTCTCTCTCTCTCCTTTAAGATGAGAGCTGTGCTTTGTCACTTCAATATCACTTTTCATGAACCTGAAGCACACAGTAAAGTATAGGAAAATGTTTAAAAATTGTATATGCTGCATTACTATAAAAACAAACAACAAACACCTACCCAATGAGATTAGTGGGTTAGCTGACAGGGACAGAGGCACAATTATGTGACATGGTTTTGATGCCTGCGAGCTTTTTCTCCACCCTCCACCTACCCACACTTCAAAGGAGCCTGAGCAGTGTGGGCCATCCCATCCACCCAGCTGCAGAGGGTGGTTTTTGTTAGAGAATCATACAGCTCAGCTTGTATGAACATGATCGAGCAATTTTAGGTTGTAATTACAGTGTTTGTCAATTAGTATGGCCCAGTCACCTCTGTATCACCTCTTCAAGGAGTGGAGCCCAGGCTATAACCAGGTAACTGTAGACAGTTTAACCCTGAGAGCATCAGTAGACTGATATAAAAGCAAGGCTAGTGTATTTTCTTTGAGCAAGAATACCTAGGTGAGAAGTATTGCAGTTAAAGAATATGTAGTAATTACAGACTCCCGTGAGGAGTATGACCATCATAGGCCTCTCCGATCGCCTGGTCTTGGAATCAACTATTCAGCTACCACAGTGGTGAAACTAATTAGAACAAATGTCAGCCCCAAATAACTGTCCAGCACTAAGCTAGAGAAGACAGCAGAGAGCCTGTTTTGCCTCCATAAGCTTAATCTTCACATTTACCTGCTATTACATCCCAATTCAGAACATTAGGAAACCAAGCCTTAGCAAAGTCTGAAATGTGCCAGAATCCCAAGGCCGGTATGAGATCCTGTGCCCACCAGATGCCAAACCTTTGCTCTGCATTGAATGAAAAGAAGAAATAAAAAGGAAAGACATGACTTCTCTCCTGGGTTTGGTTCGTTAGAGAGTTTATTGCAGATAACAAAGGAGAGCATAGTCAGAGGCAGAGACATCGGGCAGAATCCAGAGTAGACATGATCTGAACCATGTGAGGAGTTGGGGAGAGGGGAAGAGGAGGGAAAGGGGAAACCAGGTGCAGCAGCCAAGAAGGCAAAAGGTAAAAGGGAGCAGGTAACCAAAGTGGCTGGAATGTAAATGTAAGAGCCTCTGGGGAAAGGGCAGCCCAACCCCTGGGCTGGAGAGTTCAGGGTAGAAGGTGAGTATTCCAGCCACTGCAACAGGTAGGGACTGAGGAATGCTGGGAAAACCTGGAGGCCAGGGCTGCTTTGATATGTTAAATACATACCTCAGCCATTTGTTCTAGGGTTTGAGACTTAACATACATCATGCTGGAAAGCTTTTTATTTTGTTTTTTAAGAGAGTCTCATTATCAAACTCTGTAGCTAGCCTGGAACACACTCTGTAGACCAGGTTTGCCTTGAACTCACAAGATATCTTGCCTGCCGCTGCTTCCTCGGTGTTGGACTAAAGGCAAGCACCACCATGCCCATCCAAAAAGGTTCTTCTTGTTTTAAAGATTGAGTTATACATGTATGTGGGCCTGTATGAGTTTGTGTGTAGCACATGCATGCAATGCTTGTGGAGGGAGAGTGTTGGGTCCCCTGGAACTGGAGTTATAGGAGTTGTGAGCCACCTGATGTGGGTGCTGGGAACCGAACCCAGGTCCTCTGCATGAGCAAGAACTGCTTTTAACCACTGAGCCATCTCTCCAGCCCTCACTGGAAAACTTTTAGATGATGAAAATTTCTTCACCTCTCTAGAAAAATATTTATGGATGGCTAGTAGCAGGTGAGCAGATGAAGAAACACTCTGCTCAGCAAGGAATGAAAACGTTCCCTGTTTGCCTAAGCCAGGAGGGCAGAGGAACCATGGAACCCACTGTTCGTGCACCACATGCGAACACAAACAGGAGAGTAAGGCTGAGAGTCTGTGTACCTCAGATTCAACTGTTCCAGCTTACTCTCCATGAGAGGGAAGAGGCAGAGATAAAATAAACTACCGTGATCCGTTATAACAAAAACAGCTGTCACCTGTCACCTGTAAATATCATGAGAGGGATTGCTGGGGATGATTCAGGACAGGAAATGGAAACAACTTTCCATGAATTAAGAAGAATGAGCCGAATACATTGCAGTAATTGTTACTGATGTTATTGGCAGAACTTGGCCTCTGGAAATAAATCTTCCTTTGAACCAAGTCACTGGGAAGCAGCTGGTCCCTGAAGCCATGACTCAAGTGACCAGATTCAAGAATTCATGACCATAACAAGAGTGGAGAAATTAGGAAGTGGGATAGAGTTCACCCCCCCCACCCCCACCGTGGCAAAGATGTTAAGAGCTACTCTTCTTGAGGACCAGGCATCTGTAACTCGTGTGTGTGTATGTGTATGTGTGTGGGTGTGTGCATGTATGTGTGCATGTGTATATGTGTATGTACATGTGTATGTATATATATATTGCATATGCATATGCACATATATGTGCATGTATACATATATATGTACGTGTATGTGTATGTATATGTGTATGTGTATATACATATATATTACATATGCATATGCACATATATGTACATGTATACATATGTATAATATATATGTACGTGTGTGTGCGTGTGTGTGTGTGTGTGCGTGTGTGTGTGTGTGTGTGTGTGTGTAAAATAGAGCTTTACATTTGAGGACTTTGCAATGGACTAAGGCAATTGGGAAGAGAGTGCTCTGTACTTTTGCCTCCCAAATTTCATACATGTAAAAACGAAACCTAGGAATTTATTTTAGGAAATGAAATTTTCAGCTTTCCAAATCCTATAGTAGAAAATAAAACATTCTTGGTAATAATAAAATAAAAGTAAAACCAGCCAGGGAAGACTGTGTGTTACACAGAGGAAGGCTTCCATGTGATTATTGGCTGTGGAATCTATTGTTCAAGTCACACTGCAGCCTGGTGTGAACAACATCAGGTACATATTAGATGCTGCGCAAAAAAACAAAACAAAAACAAACAAACAAATGTTTGCATGGACAAGGGTTGGGCACAAGATGCTGAGTACCTGCCTAGCCAGTGCAAGGCCTTGGGTTTGATCCTTAGCGATGTAAACTAAAGCAAATCAATGTAATAGATAAAAGAACCCATCAATCAATAAACTTAACGCTGTTCACAAGAATGAACTTCCAGGTTTCTCCCTTCCCATCATCTCAAATCTTCAAGGCACTGAACTTTTACTTTAAAAATTCATTTTTAAAACATATCCTTTCATTTTCTAAAAAAAAAAAAAGTTATTTTATTTTTTAAATGTATATGTATTTGTGTGTGCGCATGTGGGGGTGCCATCTGAATCCAGAAGAGGGCATCCAATTCCCTGGCACTGGAGCTACAGAGTAAGCTGCCATGTCAGTAGACACTGAACTCCTCTGGAACAGCCCCAAGAACCTGAATCTCTGAGCCACCTCTCTTTGTTCACTCATTCAAATACAAACTCCTACAGTCTTTTTATTTTCTGTCCTTCTCTGTCTCCATTTCCAACAAGCTGCCAATCATGACCATAAATTACTTCATTTGCCATATCTTTCCTTAGAATTATTTTTCATAAAATAAAAAATAAGATTAAAAGGAGAAAAAAATAAGCCCTGACCCAGCGTTATGAGACAGGGAACCTCCAAAGACATCGATGAGTTTGTTTTCTGTTGTTCATCTACTGATGGGCAGGCAGCCTACCCTTAGGATAGTTTGTTTCCCCAGTGAGACTTTCTTGGAGAAAAATTTCATTTTCAAGTGGATATCAATTGGAGATAGCTTCTTGGTTAGGGATGGACCTTGTGTCCACTTCTTTCATCTGTAGGACTCCATCTGGTGCAGACCAGTGTAGGCCCTGTTTGTGCTGCCTCAGTCTCTATGAGTTCCCATGTGCAACGACCTTAAAGATCTGCAGGCCTCCTTTCCTTGGTGTCCTCCATCCCTGCTGGCTTTTACACTCTTTCTACTTCAGCTTTTGAGTTCTCTGCGCCCTGAGAGAAGGTATTTGATGGAGATATCCTGTTTAGGTCTGAGTGTTCGAAGTTCTCTCATTCTTTGCATAATGTCTGGATGTGGGTCTCTGTATTTGATGGTCACCCAAGCAGTGTTGAATATGGGTTCCATCTTGTGGAGTGGGCCTTAAGTCAAATCAGATATTGGTTATTCCCAAGAGCTTTATGCTACCATTACAATAGCATATCTTGCAGGCAAGTCACTATTTTAAATCAGAGGGTTTGTGGCTGAGTTGGTGTTTACCCTTTTCCTTTGGTAGCATGCAAAATATCTTCTTATGCCAAAGAGCTAGCACATAGGGGTGAAGACTCTATGTAGGTACCAGTTTGACATCACCATGTTCAATGTAGGTGTGGTCTTCAGCAATGGGGCCTTGTATGTGGAGAACAACCTATGAATCTTGGCAAAAGCCTGGGTTGTTTGGTGATTCCCATGGGACCCTTTTGGTCGACAACTCAATTAGAAATAACCAAATCTTGTTACTGGAAGCTTCATTAAGTGAAAAGACATGTCCAGTTGGAGTTCTGTCTCCCTTGTTATTTGGCAACATCATTTACATAACCTTCATAGATGGACATTTTTACAAACTCCTACTGTGTTAGGTTTTCATTCTACCCCTCAACTGGTCCTTAATTTTAGTTGTCTCTCCATTTTTCCCTCTCCTGTCCTCAAAGAAACCCCAGAAAAATGTCAGAGGAGCCTATTTAACATATCAAAGCTAACACTGGGACCAGGTTCTCCCAAGCTTCACCGCCATTTTGGCTATGCCTATCTCTAACTCTTGTTGCTCTTGGCTGCTGTTCTTGGTTCTCACTCACCTGACCTCATGGGTTCTGCTCTCTCCCTTCTCCCCTCTCCTCACATGGCACAATTCAATCTACAGGTCATGCATGTTCAGTCTGGACCACTCCAGACGCATCTGCCCATGCTCTCACTCATATTTTTAATAAAAATCTCAACCCCTTAGGAGCAGTCATGTCTTCTTTCTCTTTTCATCCAGCCCTCCTCATTCCTCCCCTTTCTCACTTCATCTTCCCATTCCAGCCTCCACCCCCATCAATCCATATCTATTTTATTTCTCTTCTCCAGGGAGAATGAGGCCCTTCACCAAGTCCCTCATTCCATACCTAGGCTCTATGGTTTTATGGATTGTAACTTGGTTATCATTGACTTAACAGCTAATATCCACATATAAGTGAATTCATGCCATATCTGTATTTTTGGGTCTAGGTTACCTCACTTGGGATGATTTTTGTCTAGTTTCATCCATTTACCTGTGAATTCCATCATTTCTTTTTTAAAAAACAGAATAATATTCCATTATGTAAAATGTAAATATAGCACATTTTCTTTATCTGTTCTTTTGTTGAGGGACATCTAGGTTGTTTCTGGCTTCTGACTATGATAAATAGAGCAGCAATAAACATGATTGGCCAAGAGGCTCTATGGTAGGATGAAATGTCCCTAGAAATATGCCCAAAAGTGATATAACTGAATCTTGAGGTAAGACCGATTCCCATCTTCCTGGAAGCACTACACTGATTTCTGTGGTGGCATTCCCACCAACACTGAATGAGCATTACTTCTTACCCCACAGCCTCACCAGTATGAGTTGCCATGTGTTTCATTGATCTCAGTCATTCTAACAGCCATTTTAACATGAAATTCAAAGTGGTATTGATTTGCATTTTCCTGCTGAAAAAGGATGTTGAAGATTTCATTAAGTGTTTCTTTGCATCTGTGTTTCCTCTTTTGAGAATTCTCTGTTAAAAGCTGTATCCCATTTTTAATTGGGTTATTTGTTTTCTTGATTGTAACTTTAATTTTTTGTAAACCCTGTTTTTAATGATGGTTTTTAAATGTTTTAACCTACCTTTTAGCCCATCACCCACCAGAGGTAGTGGAAAAGAAAGGGCACAGGGGAAGTGGACCTGTTTAGAAAGGTTCTTTGGAGCAACTCCCATCTGTGTTGTCTAGAAATCAGCAGTTCAGTTCACAGATTAACAGCAGCAGCTCAATCCACTCACAAACACTTCACAGATATATCAACAGTGCAGTTCAGTGGGATAACAAACATGGATCAGCAATGGTGACATTACCTAGCAGAAGCAACCAGGTCTCAGCCTTGGCACAAGTCAGCATGAGGGACCAATAGGTTCCAATAGGAACATCAGGAAAAGTTCTCATCTGTGCTTCTCTCAGTAAATCAAGGATCAGCAAAGATGTGAGACCAAGAAGCATTTAACTATGTAAGCAAGCCAGATTCAGCCTCCTCCACTGTCCATTGAGTCTTATTTATATGCCCCCAAGTATCATGTGTCCTCCATGGGTCTTGCCTCACCACGTGTCTTGCCTCAGCACGTGAGTTAGCAAAACTCCACATGAGTCTGTCTCAGCTGACATCACTCTGCCAATCAGCCTGAGTGTGTGGAAACTGCAACAAACCACCAGAGGTTTTTTGGTGCATTTCTCTCTATGGAGTTCCAACAAATGGACCTCAACTACACAATGTAAGGTGGACCAATGCATGTGTCTTGTTAGCAGAGAATCCTTCATCACGTGTCCTTTCACAAGCTTGCTTTAGCAGAACATCCTTTCTCCTGTGTCTGCTTCAGCCAAAGGTTCCTGCCTTAGCCTGGGTCCACTTCAGCAAAATATTCCTTCACGTATTTGCCCCAGCAATACACTGTCCAATACAAATGACTTTCCCAAGAACCTTTAAGTTTCTACTTCACTTGATATCCGGTTTTCTGAGTTCTTTGTATATCTTGGACATTCACCCTTTATCAGATGAGTAGTTGGTAAAAAATAATCTTTCCCCATTTGTAGGCTACCACTTTTATATGACAGAGTTCTTTGCTGCACAGAAGCATTTGTTTCATGAGGTCCTGCTTAATTATTGATCTTAGTGCCTGTGCTGTTGATGTTCTGTTTAGGAAGTCTGTTCATGTGCTAATGAGTTCAAGGCTATATTCTCTATATTCTGTTCTATCAGCTTCAGTGTATCTGGTTTTATGTTGAGGTCTTTGGTCCATTTGGAGTTGAGTTTTGTGCAGGGTGATAAGTATGAATCTACTTGCATTTTTCTATATGTGATCATCCAGTTTAACCAGCAACATCTGTTGAAGATGCTGTCTTTTTTTCTAGTATGTATTTCTGGTTTGTTTATAAAATCAAGTCTCCATAGATTTGTGGATTTATATTTGGGTCATCAATTCCATTCCATTGATCAATATGTCTGTTTTTGTGCCAATGCCATGTTGTGTTTACTACTATAGATTTGGAGATCTTTTATTATCTACAGCTCTTTACTTATTCAGGAATATTTTAGTTATCCTAAAAGTTCTGTAATTTCACATGAAGTTGAGAATTGTCCTTTCCATTTCTGTGAAGAACTGTGTTGGGATTTTGATGGGGATTGCACTGAATCTGTAGATCGGTTTTGGTAGAATGGCCATTTTTACTATATTAATCCTATTGAATGATGAATATGAAAGATATTTCCATCTTCTGATAGATATCTTCTTCAATTTCTTCAACGTTTTAAAGCTTTTATCATACAAGTCTTTTAGTTGCTTGGTTGGAATTACAAAGGCATTTTGTATTCAAAGGCATTTTGAAGCTATTATAAAAAGTGATTTTTTTTTCCATTGATTTCTTTTTCACTCCATTTCTCATTTGTATATAGGAGGACTACTAATTTTCTTTAATTAATTTTATATTCAACTACTTTGCTTATCAGCTACAGGAGTTTCCCGATAAAATTTTTAGAGTCCCTTATGTATAAAATCATATCATCTACAAATATACTTTTATTTCTTCATTTCTAATTTGTATCCCTTTGATCTCCTTCAGTTGTCTTATTATTTTAGATAAAACTTCATTGAATAGCTGTGAAGAGAGTGGACAACCTTGTTGTTCCTAATTTTAGTGGAACTGCTTTGAGTTTCTCTCCACTTAAGTTGGTAATGGCTATGGGCTTGCTGTAAACTGCCTTTTTACATTGAAGTATGTCACTTGTGTCCCTAATATCTCCATTACTTTTATCATTAAAGGGGTATTGGTTTTTATCAAAGACTTTTTCAGAATCTAATGAGATGATTATGTAGAGTTTTTTCTTTCAGTTTGTTTAGATGGTGAATTACATTAACAGATTTTTCATATGTTGAGTCATCCCTGCATCCCTGGAATAAAGCCTACTTAATCATGGTTGGATGATCATTTGTGATGTGTTCTTGGATTCATTCTCTTTGTTAGTATTTTTGAAATTTTTCATCTATGTACATAATGGAAATTGGTCTATAATTCTCTGGGGGTTTGGTGTTTTGTTTTGTTTTAATGTGGTTTGGGTATCAGGTTAACTGTAGCTTCATTAAATGAATTGGGCAATGTCCTTCTGTTTCTATTTTGTGGAATAATTTAAGGAGTATTGGCATCAATTCTTTGAAAGTCTTGTATAATTCCAAGTCTTATATAAAACCACTTGACCCTGAGCTTGTTTTGGTTAGGAGACTTTTAATTACTGTTATATCCCACTGGGGGTTATAGGTCTGTTTTAGATGCTTATCTGATCTCGATTTAACTTTGGTAAATGATATGTATTGAGAAGATTATCCATTTCTTTTAGATTTTCCAATTTGATGGAATACAGGTTTTTAAAGTATGTCCTTATGATTCTCTGCTCTTTCCCTGGTGTCTGTTGCTATGCCCCTCCCCCTTTCATCTCTAATTTTGTCAGTTTGGATCTTCTCTCTCTGCCTTTCAGTTAATTTGGATAAGGGTTTGTCAATCTTAATGATTTTCTCAAAAAAAAAAAACAAACAACTTTTCATTTTATTAATTCTTTGTATTGTTTTCTTATTTCTCTGAGTTTCTATTTTATTGATTTCAGCCCTGAGTTTGATTATTTCTTGCCATCTACTCCTTTTGGATGTGATTTCTTCTTTTTGTTCTAAAACTTTCAGTATGCTGTTAAATTACTAGTATGAAATCTCTCCCTGTCCTCCTCCTCTTCTTCCTCCTCATTCTTTTTTAGTGTAGTTACTTAATGCTATGAACTTGTCTTTTAGAATCATTTTGTGTGTGTGTGTCCCATAAATTTTGGTATGTTCTTGCAGGTGTTATACAGGGAATCGAACTCTGTGAAGGGATAAGAATGAAAACCCAGTGCAGATTGACTTTGTAAGCCTGGATCAGACTTTGGGGAGTCCAGTTCATTGTCAGCATTTTTTAAACACAGTACAATTTAGAAAAGACTCCCAGGCAAAAATCAGCCCAATCAGTCTAATTCCAGGTGCACAATAAAGCTTCTTAAGGTGTGACTACATAGAAACTCTTTTACAAACTACATGTGACCATGAGGGTGGATTCTATAGCTAAAAGGTCTAGCAACTAATGTGCTCTCTGACCAATACCAAACAGGTCAGCAGGCCATAAAGTACATGTCACATCTCTCCCAAAGATGGGTAATGGTCTAGTGAGGGAAGAGTCTTGCTAGTCATTCTGGGTAATTTTGGTGAGGTTTGCCTCCACAGATAGCAAAAATGTCATCAGGTCATTAACAAAATCCACTCTCAGCTTTCTGGATGGAATGTAGGTCCTTGATTTTATCTCCTCCATTGAGGAGACAGTCCTTCATCATTAACATTCCTGGTTCTCTTAGCACTTCTCTGTGATTACAAAAAGCTCTGTGCCCCCAACAGTTGTGCGTTCATGTTCATTCAGTTCTAAAAAGCCTTTAGTTTCTTTCTTAATTTCTGTCTTGACCATTTTTTGTTTAGTAGTGAGTTGTCTGGTAGCCATACGTTTGTAGCTTCCTGTTCTTTCTGTTATTGTTGATGTCCAGATCTGTGGTAGTTAGATAACATGCAGGATACCATTTCAGTTTTCTTGTATCTGTTTATACTCATTCTGAATATGTGTTCAGTTTTGGAGGAAATTCCATGAGGTAGCGAGAAGTATTCTTTTGTATTTGCATAAAATGTTCTGTAGATATCTGTTAGGTCCATTTGGTTTATAAGTTCAGTTAGCTCCATTATTTCTCTGTGTAGTTTTTGTCTGGATGGCCTGTCTGTTGATGAGAGTTGGGTATTGAAGTCTCCCACTATGAGTGTTTGAGGGTTAATATGTGATTTAAGCTGCAGTAGTGCATCTTTTGTGAACTTGGGGGCCCTTGTGTTTGGTGCACAGATGTTAAGAATTGCAATATACTTTTGGTGGATTTTTCCTTTGATGAGTATGTAGTGTCCTTCCCTATCTCTTCTGTTTAGTTTTGGTTTAAAGTCTATCTTGTCTGATATTAAAATGCTATACCAGTTTGCTTCTAAGATCTATTTGCTTGGAATCTCTTTTTCCATCATTTTGCTCTAAGATGATATCCATCCTTGATGTGATGTGTGTTACTTGGATGCAAAAGAATGGATCCTATTTTTAAATCTAATCTGTTAGTCTTTATGATTTTATTGGGAAATTGAGACCATTGATGTTGAGAGATAACAATAAACAGTATTTGTTGATTCTTGTTGTTTTGTTGATATGGTGGTGGTAGTGGTAGTAGTAGTAGTAGTAGTAGTAGTAGTAGTAGTAGTAGTAGTAGTAGT
>JADRCH010000009.1:3921520-3993378 GCA_019843965.1 Rhynchomys soricoides
GTAGTAGTAGTAGTAGTAGTAGTAGTAGTAGTAGTAGTAGTAGTAGTGTGTGTGTCCTCTCTTCTGATTTTCTGTTCTGGGATTATATTCCTTGTACTTTCTTGAGTATGGTTAACATCTTTAGGTTAAAGTTTTTCCTTAGCACCTTCTGTTGGACTGCATTTGTAGAGAGATATTGATTAAAATTGGTTTTATCATATAATTTCTTATTTTCTCCATTTATGGTAAGTGAAAGTTTTGCTGGGTATAGTAGTCTGAGTTACCATATGAGGTCTGTTATGTAGAACATCTGTCCATGCCCTGCTAGATTTTAGAGTCTCCATTGAGAAGTTATTTGTTATTCTAATAGGTCTGCCTTTGAATGATACTTGGTGTTTTTTCTTTACAGCTTTTAATATTATCTCTTTGTTCAGTATATTTAGTGTTTTGATTATTATGTGCCAGGGGAATTTCTTTTCTGGTCCAATCTATTTGATGTTCTGTATGTTTTTTGTACCTGACAGGCATCTCCTTCTTTAGGTTAGGAAATTTTTCTTCTGTGATTTTGTTGAAAGTATTTTCTGTATTTTTGACCTGGATTTCTTCTCCTTCCTCTGTTCCTATTATTCTTAGATTTGGTCTTTTCAAGTGTCCCAGATTTCTTGGATGTTTGTGTCATGATATTTTTAGATTTAATATTTTCTTTGATGTAGGGTATCCATTTCTTCTATCTTATCTTCAATGCCTGAGATACTCTCTTATATTCTCTCAGCAAGGCTTGCCTCTGAGATTCCTGTTCAAGTTCCCAAATTTTTCATTTCCAGATTTTCCTCAATTTGGGTTTTCTTTGACTCTATTTCTACTTTCAAGTCTTGAACACTTTTATTCATTTCCTTCCACTTCTTGTTTGTATTTTCATCAATTTCTTCAAGGGATTTGTGATGGTTTGTATATGCTTGGCCCAGGGAGTGGCACCATTAGGAGGTGTGGCCTTGGAGTAGGTGTGTCACTGTGGGCTTGGGCTTTAAGTCCCACTTCCTAGCTGCCTGGAAGTCAGTATTCTCTTAGAGGCTGACAGATGAAGATGTAGATCTCTCAGCTCCTCCTGCACCATGCCTGCCTGGGTGCTGCCATGCTCATGCCTTGACGATACTGGACTGAATCTCTGAACCTGTAAGCAGCCCCAATTAAATATTGTTCTTATTAAGGATTGCCTTGGTCATGGTGTCTGTTCACAGCAGTAAACTTTAACTAAGACAGGATTTATTTATTTATTTTATAAGATCCCAGGGAACTCTATCATATCTATAAAGGGTATTTTAGGGTCTTGTTTTGTTTTTTTAAGTTTCAGCTATGTGTAATTCTCAAGGCCGACTGTGGTAGGGTTACTGATCTCCAGTGTCCTGGCTGTTATTGATTCTCCCCCGCAGCCCCCCACCCCGGCATTTAGGGATTTAGAAAAATTCTAATTCTGGGTGTTGATTGTCTTTGTTGGGGTGTGTGTGTGTTTTTTGTTCCTTGGTTTCTGATGCTCTCTCTGGTTCTTAAGAGGGTTTGGTGGCTCTTTGTTTCCTGGTAGGGAATTCTGGGATGATGGTAGGTTTGGCCGCTGGGAGTTCTGGGTAAAATGTGTTTCTAGGTATTGAGAGTTGACACTTAGCAATGAGGATGGGCTAGGAGGAGGACCTCAGGGGAGTCCAGATACCAGGATCTGTTTAGTCCCCTGAGAATGAGGGCAGAATGTGAGGAGAGGCCTCAAAAAGTGACCTGCTACTGAGCTGAGGATGAGACAGGGGGTAGGGAAACACTGTTGGATATGGAGAGGAGGAGGGAGAGTGAAGATCTGAAGCTTGCCTACTTACTGCTTTGTTGTCTTTTTTGCTTCTCTGGCAGGCGTGGCTGGCAGGTCTCTGGGGAATGCCTGCTGGAGTTGGGGGGCTGGGATAACAGGATGGCTGGGTAGGAAGATTCTGGGAGAGACTCAACATAATCAGCTGGAAATGGGGACAAAGAGGAGGAGGGGCTGCAGCAGGTGGTCTGCAGAGCCCTGCTGATGAGACAGTTGGATGGAGTTGGAGGAGAGAAAGAAGAGGTGAAAATCTGCAGTTAGCATCCCTGCTCCCTTGGCCAGAATGGCTGGCATTTTCCCAGGGAATCTAATTTCTATATTCTTGATTCTCCTGATTCACTTTTGCTTCTAATAAATGCGCAGAAAACGCAACATACGAAATATGCTTTATTTTATTATTTTTATAAAAACCTAAATAACAGAAGAAAGCTCAGATTTTTTTATTTCTCTTTTTGGACAAGGAATTCCCTTTCAAAGTCCCATGGCTTTTGTTTTCCTCCAAGGAGTTTTCCTAATTTGTCTGTTTTTAAAAACTGAAGGCTATAGAGGAAGCTTGAAAACCTGGACGATCAAAGGGAATGTCTCTTTAACCTAGGAGAGCAGCTACTTGGAGCAAGTTATAAAAGTGGCACCTGGACTGGGTTAGCCTCTCATCCTCTTTGTAATTCTACTACATCAAACAGCTTTTTCAAGACTATGTTTAGTGCTCTCCCTGAGAACTAGACAACCAAACTCATTGAGACCGCCCAACCCCCAACAAAAGCCACACTTTCTTTGCCTAAACTAGAGCTCATTAAGACGGGCAGTGTATTTTAAAAGTAGAATACTGGGTTCATACTTTGAAGAGTCTTCTCATTGTACCTACTGTCTTGGTGTTTTTGTTGTCGTTGGCTGTTAGTCAAGCAGGACAGCTCCACTATCCATATCTAATATCAGGAGTCATGACACATGCTAGCAATGCCCCAGATCTGGGCATCCTACCTGCAAAAGAGTACTGGGTCCCCTTCTGAAAACGTGGGGCTCAGCTCCTGCAGAAGAGGAAGGAAGATCCAGAGATGATTGATGGGTTTGACACTGAATGATACTAACAGATTTGGACCAAGACCATATGTCTAGGAGATACATCAGAGACATTTTGTAAGGATGGAGGGGCTCTGTCTGTAAACCTGCCCCGGCCTGCGGGGATTCAACAGGAACCTGGGGAGGGGTCCAAAGAATGGGGGACAAGAGACAGAAGAAGGAGAGCAAGTTGTATATTCTGATCACATTCTGATCAAGCTCTCAAAGTTTATTTCAGGGCAGCAGGTTAAAAGGGCAAGCAAGGGGGAAGGTTATACATGGCCCAAGGCCAACCCACTATTGTAACCGGCTTCTGGGAAATACCAGATCTTTCAGTTCCTTGGACCTGAGACCCCAAACGTCCTTTCTTAATCTTGCACTTTAACTGACTAGACTTCACAGAACACTGGGTAATTTCATGGGTTTGGCTCCAGGCATCAACCATGCATTCTTGAAACCAAGATCTACTCATGAGAGAGAACATGTATGTTCTGAGCTTGGGTTATCTCACTTAATATAATATTTTCAGGTTTCTTCTGCTTTACTGTAAATTTCATAATGTCATTTGTTATTATGACTACATAAAATTCCATTGTGTATAGGTAACACATTTTTATTATCTAGTCATCTGTTGATGACACCTAGGATGATTCTATTATCTTGTTGTAGTGAATTCAGTAGCAATAACATAGGTAAGCAAATATCTATTTCTCTAATAGGATATATAGTTCCTTAGGGATATGCCCACAAGTGGCATAGCTCAGTCACATGGTAATTCTGTGTCTTAGTTTCTTTTCTATTGTTGTGACACAGCACTGTGACCAAGGCAACTACAGAAGAAAGAGTTTGTCAGAGCTTACAGTTTCAGAGGGTGTATCCATGATCATATAGCAAGAAGCATGGCAGCAGGCAGGCAGGCAGGCATAGCACTGGAGAAGTAGCTGAGAGACACAATCACATCTTGAGACACAAGGAAGAGAGAGACACTGGAAATAATGTGGGCATTTGAAACCTGAACCCCAGTGACACACCTCCTGATCCTTCCTAAACAGTTCTTTTAACTGGGAAGTAAGCATTCCAACACATGAGTGTCTGGAGGCCATTCTTATTTAAACCACCACGCTGTTTTTAGTACTGTGAGAATTTCCATAGTGACTGCAGGAGTTCACAGGGTTTCTCTTTCCCCACCAGCTCAGGAGCATTTGTTGTCACTTGTTTTCCTGACTATTCTATTCTCAGCTATTCTAACTGAGGTAGGATGGAGTCTCAAGGTACTTTTAATTGGTACTTTCCTGATAGCTAAGGATGTTGAACATTCTGTAAAAATATTTGATGGACATTTCTATTTCTTCTTCCGAGAACTCCGTTCAGTTTTTTTTTTTTTTTTTTTTTTTTTTAGAATTGGGTTGTTTGTCTCCTTGCCATTTTAATTTTTTAACTTATTTGCATAGTCAGATGTATAACTGGAAAATATTTCTCCTATAATCTCTTTGTTCAGTCAACTACTTCTTTTGCTGTATAGAAGAGTTTTAAAATCAGGAGATCCTATTATTTCAACCATTAGCCGTATTTTCTAGGCAGTTTCAGGTCTTTGGTCTGCTTGACCCATTGGAGTTGACTGTTGTGTAGGGTGTGAGAGAAAGATCCAGTTTGTTCTTGAATATACCATCTTCTCCCCCAATGAATTTTATTTATTTATTTATTTATTTATTTTTGAGACAAGGTTTCTCTGTGTAGCCCTGGCTGTCCTGGATCTCTATTTGTAGACAAGACTGGCTTCAAATTCATAGAGACCCGCCTGCCTCTGCCTCTGGAGAGCTGGGAATAAAGGCATGTGCCACCACCTCCAATTTTTGGCATTCTTATCAGAAATCAGGTGGTTGTAGTTTCATGGGTTTATGTCTGGGTCTTCGAGTATGTCCCAGTTGATCTGTGTGTTGTTTTGTGCCTATGTCATGCTGTGTTTGTTACTGTGATTCTTCATATGTCTTGAAATCAGATAATGGTGATACCTCAAGAATTATTCTTTTTGCTCAGGAAAGCTTTGGCTATCTGATGTGTTTTGTGCTTCCAAATGAATTAAAAAAATTTTTTTGTTGTTTCTTTCTTTCTTTTTTTTTTTTGAGTGCTTTGTATTCTAGATATTGACCCTCTGTTACACACATTCTTTTACTTCTCGGGTGGATTTCAAACAAATTTTCTTTGGACTATGTTTTTTGTTTCTTTGGACTAATGTGTGTTTTTCCTTTCTCTGTTTTCTTCTTTCACTGGCTCCCGCAGAGGACTCGATTACAAATGGGGTTTCTCCCATTTCTTTCTTAGCATGTTTGTTTCTGGCATGGAGAAAACGTCCTGATTTTTGCATGTTGCTTTTATACCTTGACACTTTGGTGTGGTTGCTTATCAGATCTCAGAGATCTTCATTGGAGTAGTCTTTAGTAGGAGCTCAGATTTGTTACCTGAGGGTACATTTTGAAGGATGACAGCTTGTTAGTAAAATAGATGCAGGGCATCAGAGCAAGAAAGTTTCTAGACACCGACAGGAAAAGGGTGCTACTAGTTACTACTGGAAGGAGAAGGTCGTCATCTGTCCAGCTCATTGTCACATGCTTACCCTGGAGCACTGGTTCAAGTCAGCGTAGACTAATATGTGTGTGCTAAGACCTACAGTAAAATCTGAGTCATGCTACCAAAGCAGGAGAAAAGTGTGAGACAACCAAGAAGAATACATCACCCATTGGAGCTCTGTTCATTATATTTTTTCAGGGGAGGGAGAGAATGAAGTCCCCCACTACCACAAATTAGGCAGTTGAACTTTCTGTATTTGGGGAAATTGCAGGGGTTAGCACATCCCAAGTATAATGGACAAACCTTGCCCTAGGAAAGTGATTTTCTTGATCATGGTATCTTCCCCAGCCAGGTATATATTTTAAAAGTCGTATTGAGTAAAGCAAAGTTTGAAAACAAGCCTTGGTTTTTCCTCTTTATTTCCCTCTTCCCAGATAGTTAAGTGCTAAAACCCTTATATGTGGCAAGCAAGGAAGGCTTCTGCCCAGTGGCCGCAGATAGTGCCTGCCTCTGTCCACTGCAAAGAGCAGAGCAGCTGTACCCAGACAGCAGGGGAAACACCAAGAAACAGCAGATTCCAGGGGTAGAGAAGGTTCAGCCTGAGGTGCAGAAAAGAGCAAGAGCACACAGGGTCACCATGCATGTGCTAGTTAAATTGGAGATAATTTGAACATTAAAATAAATGATGATAGTAATAAATAAGACAGGATATGTATAGACTGCTTTTCTCATTACTATGACAAAATACCGGATAAAAATGATTTAAGGGAGCCAAGATTTCTTTTGTCGCAGTTTTCAGATGTTTAACCCATGAGTTCTTGGCCTCACGTGTTTGTATATAACATAATGGTGTGGAATGTACTAGCACAGATGTTCTGCACCTCTTGGCAGATCAGGAGCAGAATACAAGTCAGAAACTGGCGGTCAGGTATAACCTTCAAAGGCATGCCCCAGTGGCAGGCTTCCTCAAGTTAGGCTTCAAGTTTAGTCTCTTAAAGTTTCCACAGCCTCTCCAAATCAGGCCACATGCTGGGGACCAAGCAGTCAGAGTATAATCCTATAGTGCACATTTTATATTTAAACTGTAATGCTCTGAGTCTAAAGTGATAAGGAAATGAGTAAACTGAAAGTCGGAGGATCAGTAAGATCTTTGTGTAAGTTACAGCTTGCCTTCCTACAAAGCAAGTGCGTTGGCTAGTTTTGTATCAACTTGACATAAGCTAGAGTTATTTGAAAGGAGGGAACCTCAATTGAGAAAAATCTCTCCATAAGCTCCTGCTGCATGACATATCCTTAATTAGTGATTGAAGTAGGAGGGTCCAGCCCATTGTGGGTGGTAACATCCCTGGGCTGGTGGTCCTGGGTTCTATAAGAAAGCAGGCTGAATAAGCCCTGGAAGCAAGCCAGTGAGCAGCACCCCTTCATGGCCTCTGCATCAGTCAGCTCCTGCCTCCTGGTTCCTGCCCTGCTTGAGTTCCTGCCCTCACTGCTTTTGAAGATGGAGCATTGTAAGGAGAACTGTGAGTGAAATAAACTCTTCAGTCCCCAACTTGGTTTTGGTCATGGTGTTTCATCATAGCACATGTTGACTACAGAGAAGTTGCATGGTGGGTAGTTTTAAAATGGTGATGAGACAATCATAAACTGAGTCGCAGAACTTGTTCTAGGAAGAGGGCAGTGGCAGCAGCTCTGCAGCAACCTGTCAAATGCATACACCTTAAGCCTAATGCTGCAAAAGTATCACACAGATCCCAAGCTGAGACAGTCTACAAAAATGATTATTCAGCAATCTTTCAAAAGTGCCTGAAAGACCAAGGTCATGTGCTATCCCTAAGGGTTACAAAGGACGTGGCCACTAAGCATGGACTGAGTTGCTGGAGTGGGTTGTTTAGAAGACATCAGCAGGACATCTGATAAAATTCCAATGATTCCGGAAGAATAGATAGTAATAGCTTTTCAATGTTACTTTTTAGCTTTGCTAGTTATAGTTACATTGTGCTGTGTAGGGAAATGTTTTTATTTATAGAAAATACGTAGTTAATTATTTAGGGATGATGAGACATCATGTTGGCTACTTATCCTTCATTGATGCAGAAAAAAAAATTATTTCAACTTTGTTCCTTGTCTATCAGTTTGAGCTTGTTAGAAAAGAGTTTCAGTCGTCGTCGTTGTGGTTTTTTCAAGGACAACCTTGAACTTTTGATCCCCTACCTCTACAATTTAGAAGCACACATACTACTACCAGTTATGTGGTGTCGGGGGTTAAACCCAGGGCTCTGCATAGCAGGCAAAGCACTTAGCAACTGTGCTACAAGCCCAGCTAGAAAAAATTGTTTTAAAGGAACAAGACTTAGGATGAAAATAGTTTTGTATATGCTGGATAGGATCAAAACCAAACTAAGACATAAGAAAAATAGTCACACCTGACTGATAACCTTTGTGATTTAATTTTAATTTCATGAGTGGGATGGTTTGACTGAGAAATGTCTCCCGTAGTCAGAGACGCTGAACACTTGGTCTCCAGTTGGTGGCACTGTCAGGGAGGGCTTAGGAGGTGTGGCTTTGCTGGAGGAAGCATGCTGCTGGAGTGGGCACTAAGAGCAAGTGCTTCCAGCTTGCAGTTCAAGATGTTAACCCTCAGCTTCCTTTTCTAGCTGCCGTGCCCGCTGCAGTGACTGCCACCATGGCTGTTGCTTCTGCCCTGCCGTTATAGACTCTGCCCCTCTGGAACCAAAATCCCAAATAAGCCCTTTCTTGTATAAATTGTCATGGTCATGGTGTTTTGTCATAGCAACAGAGAAATTAAGTAATTAATACAAAGGGCTTTTTTTTTTTTTAACCATTCACACTGAATAGAGCTGTGCTTAAAAACAAATCACCATCAACCTTGTTAGTAACTCCTTCCAGCTTCACTAGGGACTTTTTTCCCTAATATTAGATATGGGTGAATTTCTCCCTCCCCCTTTCCCCTGGCCCCATCCTATCCTCCCTCCCTCCCTCCCTCCCTTCCTTCTTTTCTTTTTATTTGTGGTGCTGGGAACTTATCCTTTTTTATTCCAGGTAAGCCCTCTACTATGAGCCACTTCTTAGCCCCCAAGCTTTATGCACCGTCCACCTGAAACTCCTGACAGTGGGCCAGAGTGAGAGATCTGTAGTCAATCACAGCGTCCTCACTGAAAGATGTCCACTAACAAAACCCAAGTTAGGGAGTCTCAGCACCCACAAGGCAATGCACAGCTGTCTGTTACTCAAGTTCCACAGGATCCAATGACCTCTTCTAACCTTTCAGGGCACCAAGCATGCAGGTAGTGCACATGCATATGTATGTGTGTATGTATATATATATACACACATACATATATATGCAAAACAATCATAAAATAAAATGAATAAGTCTAATTAAAAAAAAAGGACTAGCAAAAAATACAAAGAATTTCTTACTGAATTATATTGCAAAGCTGGGAAACTACCCAGAGAGGGAAGTAGGTGATTTCAGTGCCATTTATGGAAAAACAATGGAGCTATTCTATCATAGCGGCTTGTGGTAGTACCTATCATTTACATAACCTGGCCCAGACTCCCATTAAAGGAATTTAAGAAGGCTAAAGAGATTAAGCAAGCCTTTAACGAGCAAGAATGGAAAAGAAAGTTACTTGTAATGACTTCAACAGACTCCACTTTCTAGTGTCTGTTAGTGCGTAGGATCATGGTATAATAAATACGTTAAAAGCCAGAACTTGAACATTTTGAAACCAATCATTCTGTGTCTAAGTGGTTAAGATGATAAGTGACCTTGGAACAAACCTTTGCTCACAGTACATAAAAATGACCACCGTGACGTCATATGTTCTAGCAAGGGCAGGAGAAACTTTTCCTCTCCGTAACTGTTACCACTCTTAGAGTCCATACTTCAGACATCAGGGGTGATGGGGCAGTGGGAGGTACTCAGAGCAATGGCAGTTGGGACCGAGGCAACTGAAGGGTTGACTCAGTTTTCTCCTAAAGAGGATGCTAGTTTGTGCTTTTAAAATATATTCTTATTTGGTATCTATGTTTTTATTTTAATGTTTTTGTACCCTTGGGGATTGAACTTATGGCTTTGTGCATGTCATGCAAGAGTTCTCCTACTGAGGTCCACTCAGTTCTCTTTTTCCTTGTTAGCTTGAGACAAAATCTTTCTAAATTGTCCAGTCTGGCTTCTAACTCTGTATGACTTTGAATCTGTGACTCTCCTGCCTCAGCTTCATGACTGACCAGAATTGCATATTTTGCCATTAGACCTGATTTGGACTGAGCTTTTAAACCATGAAAGATACCAGGAGTTCATGGACTTAGCACCAGGGAGAAGAATTTTAGGGAGAATAATATTATTAAATGAAATTATATTACAGAAAAGTATAATTTTATATTGTTACCAAACTATAGAGATGAACATATTGGCTACATTAAAATAAATACAATTGAGGGTGAGTTTTCCATCGCTGTGACAAGATACCAGAGTGAACAATGAAGAAGGAGGGAAAGGTCATTTGGGCTTTCAATTGTAAAGGCTTTGGTCTGTGGTTGCTTGGCACCGTTGTTCCAGCCCGTGTTGAGGCAGAACAGTGGTTTGGAGAAGGTATGCTGGCAGAACTGGTCACCTCACACTGACCATAAAGCAAAGAGCAAGGGGGGAAAGGCAGAGGACCCTTTTCAAGGGCACATATCCAGTGACCTAGCTTCCTTCCTCTGGGCCCCAACTCCTGAAGGTTGCTTGACTTTCTAATCATGCCACTGACTGGTAATGAGTTCTTTAAGACATCAGGGGACACTTAAGATCTAAACCATAGCAACCTCTTTACATAAATGTTAGCTATTACTATATATGTATGTGTATAGGTGTATATCTATACATATATATATGTGGAAAATGTTTTTTATATGCAGCAAATCATCATCTGTTACTTCATATAGGCCGATTTAATCATGGGAAATGAAAGGAGAGACTACTTTTTAAATCTAAATATACCTCAGTAAAATTAATGTAGATTTATTAAAGAATGCTGAATGAATCTGAATGGTATTGTTGGTTCCATAAGTAAGATAAATGTATTATTTTAACATTTGGCTATTTCAATTATGGGCAGGGAGTATAGAGTATTTGAGCTGAAATAATCATCTAATTTGCACCATAAGCCCACTATAAATATAAAAAGCATTCATTTTAAACTCTCAGTTAATGAAGACAGACCACCTTGTGATTAATGGGCTATGGGAGCCTGCAATGAACGTTTTTTAGAGGTAGCTTGGCGAATAATTCAAGCTTTGCTACTTAATATATTTCCTTGTCTATAATCTGTTTCTTTAGCCAGATCGTAACTGGTAATTAATCATCATAAAATCATTATTCTTTAAGTATTCCTGACGCCATCTCAATGTAACAAGGTACGGTGAGAGGAGCAGTCTGTCACCGGCAGCGTTTCCATAAACATTGAATGTGCTGAGAAAAAGGAAAACACTAAAATCATGACTTGTTTTAAAATAAAAAACTCAATTTTGGATTTTAGATAAGACCCAAAATATAAATATTACTGGGAATTTGGGGATGCTCATTTGGAATGTCCCATGTTATTGGAGACTCTGTCATGTTTAAGGCTTTGAGTTTTGTCATAAAATAATTTAAGAATGGACTCAGAAGGAAGTTATAGGACAATTTTAGTAGCATTTAAAACAACAACAACAACAACAACAAAAAAACAGGGCAGGCAAACTGCAAATCTTGGCAGCTGCCTGGAGGAGGAAGAGGAGGAGGAAGAGGAGGAGGAGGAAGAGGAGGAGGAGGAGGAGAAAGAAAGCAAACCATTGCATTTGTCCATAACAGATGAAAGAAGGAGAAAAAGAAAGTTCAGAGTGTTCAGGAAGGCAGGTCCAAGCTCTGGCAAGTATCTGATAAAAGGAAAAGAGACAAAAAGAATAAAAAGGAAAAGTTAACTTTTCTGTAGAATTCAGTAAAGCGGGAAGGCCTAACCCAAGCACACCGCTGGGCTCTGTGTAAGTGCCTGCAGGGGGGCGGGGATTCTGGGAAGGAAATGTAAATTATTTCCTTAAATGAGTAATTACTCTCTCCATCTCCCTGGGATGGCTTAAAGTGAACTATCCTTTGAGGTGTGGTGTCTTAGCCAGAACCAATCGGATTAATCGTTAGGTTTTGAGGAGCTTGGAATGTTAGATTCCCACCCAGGCCAGAGAACTAACTTTCCCTTGATGAGTCGCCACATGATGTCCCTCACTCTCCATTTAGGATATGGGTTGAAACTGGGGAGTAGATATAACCCATTTTAGCCCTCAGATCTAGGGTCCCATTCTAAAGCTGCTCACCAAAGGGATTGTCTCCGAACTGCAGTTTCCTGTTTCCTACAGGAAAGGACCACTTCAGGGGCCGCAAACCCCAGGTGCTGCCCATTGGTTCCACTGGCCTGAGAAGCGCCATTCTCCAGGGAGTGCGGCTTTTGGAGTTCCTGCCCCTACACTGACTAGCCAGTCTCTACCTCCTGTCTCATCACAAAGAGCAAGTTGCATATTGCCTTTGGGAAATGTGAGTCTCCAGAAAATCCCTGAGTACTGTAGTACTTTCCCATGGACTTTTGACATTACTAACAACCGTGGAAAAGCACAGCGATATTTATATAAACATATATGAGACGTGCTGCAAGCATCTGGTATGAAAAGGACTGCAAGTCCTCCTTGAGGAGGCAGCAAACTAGGGAAACACCTCTCCTAGCCCTGTTCCAATCGGGATACTGGCTACATAGTAGGGACTGGGAGTCTCTTTCTGAATGCTATGTCCTTTCCTGTTAAAATGTAATGGGGACACTGGGGTTTATAATCATTAAAGTTTATGAAATTAAAAATTTTGCTTTGTTTCAAAAACCTCAAGTCTATGGTTGCCAGGCCCTCCCACCAGAAACCTTTATCTCATCATTTTTACTTCTGGGAGAAGCACTTGGCTCACAGTGAACAGAAACGAAGACATGAGACAGCAGTTCACCAAGGTACTCAAAGCCTAAGAGGTCTGTAGTCATCTTTTATGTAATAAGTAATGGGATGGTTGGAAAACTGCCTTGAAGAGCGGATCTTGGGGCCAAAAAATATGAAGACAGGTCAAGGCCTTTGAGAAATAGAGTAACGTAAAGTAAAACTGGGAAATAGGCAAGACAAGTGTGGAGAATTTCATGAAGTTTTATTTAAACAGATTATACCACATGGATGTTTTTGCATTCTAATTCCTGAGTAATGTGGACTGGGGGAGAGGTACTAAGCAGGGTGCCAAAGTCCATGCTCAAAAGCACTGCTAGCCTAGGTGGCCCAAGAGAGGAGCATGGTATACAAACACCAGTCCTTTTTTCTTGGCTAGGTCGAACGTTCTACAAGAAGTTTTTAGAAGATTCTGCTGCAGACTGTCAGTGAAGTTTTTATACTCATTGGCTAGTCTGTGATTATTAAAAAATGTGTAATAAGAGCAGAGAAGGGTCATTTGAATGTGAGAGAAAGGGGGTATTTTGAGATTGAATTCCTTCTTGAATTGCTTGTAGCTGAGAAATGGAGGTGTATTTGAAATATTTCCCTCCCCCCCAAACTTTTCATCAAGTAAATGTTAGGGTTAAGGGGAGTTATAAAACAGGAATTCACAAGAGAGAGAGAGAGAGAGAGAGAGAGAGAGAGAGAGAGAGAGAGAGGAGGTTGGCTTCCAGAAGGTGACTTATTTGCCTGTGGCCAGCCTGTCTTCATAAAGCCTCCTTAAGGCTGGATCTCAGTTCAGGAGAGACCCAGACAATCTCCAGGAAGGTGAACAGCTAGCAGGTCAGACAGTGTTTCTGAGATGCAGGGGAATATCCCAGCAAGGGAAATAAACGCCAGTTTTAAACATCCTACTGTAGAAATCGTGCACTTGCGGAAAGAGGAAAATGTGGTATGGTTCTATAAATTTTAAACCATAAAGCAATCCAGATTAATTAGAGGTTGCCTCCTTGAATCCTGCGTGCCCACAATTTGTTTGCATTAGAATTGGAATGCAGGAACAATTTTCCTATCAAAAATTCTTAGATTTATTTATTGTGTTGTATGCTATGGCATGCATGCAGGGGTCAGAGGATAAATTACAGGGTTCTATGCTTCCCTTCCACCTTGTGGGTTCTGGTGATGATCAGATGGTTGGGTTGGCAGCAAGTGCCCTTACCTACTGAGTCATCTTGGATGCCCATGGAACATTTTTTTTTTTCCTCTATCTCAATCAGTTCTCAAGTTTTGGCCAACTAGGTCTTGACCTGTATCACATTCATTAAACCCCTTATGAAAGTGGTTTGCTTCAACATTGCTCAAGGTTGTGTTTCCACCCACTTGTATTTTATGCTGTTCCAGTCCATCACAAGCAAAGCATTTTGTCACCCTACCTTCAAGGACAGTTTGGAGATGTTTATGGCTGCAGAAGAACTCGGGTGCTGAATCATTAATTTCATGTGTCAGATTAGGGCCAAATGCCTTTGAGCTTCAATGTCAAAGTGAAATAATGGACGTTTCAAACATTTTTTGAAACATGTTTTTATTGTGGGACAGATAAGTGCTCAAGAAGAGATTTTCTTGCATGATGGATGTTTGTCAGTTCACTTCTGTGAGCAGCTCAGAATGAACACGTGTGAGCGTGGGAAGTGCACAGGGGTTCAGTTTTATGCTTGAGCATCCCCAACGAGGGGATTAACCCGGCAAATGGCAAGCTCTCCACAAATACTTGACTCAATGAAACCAATAACTTGTAGTCATGTATTCATTCAAAGTTAGTGGAACTACTGTGTTAGCGAATCTGCAGTAGAAAGTGTGAAGGATTCTTTTTTCTGCCTAAAGGATCTTTTATTTAAACAATGCATCAGCCGTTTATAAAAAAATAAATATTACATCCAAACCTAGTGCTATGATTTGTATTTTTGCCCTAGGTTGCCCTCGGTTTTTCCCCAGGAGGCAGGATAAGGATGTGCTTGCTGCCCTTGAATCTCCTTCCTTTGTAGGGTTTTTTTGTTTTTTTTTTTTTTTTTTTTTTTTTTTTTTGGCTAGCGCGGTTACGCTAGCCCCCGCGGTTGGGGAGCGCGCAGCGCGGTCACGCCCGGGAGCGCGCACTCCGGTAGCCCGGCGGGCGGGGCCTCCACGGACTCTAGAACCGCTCCTCGCACGGCGCCGCCCTCCTCCTCACCATCTCCCTCTCAGTGTGGTTTGTGGTATCCCCGAAGGGACAGAAGGTGTCTTCTGGGGTCCAGGCCCTGTTAGGCGGTCGAGAGCGCGGGTGCCCGTGGGCGTGCACGCGTGGGAGGTGGCTGCACTCTTCCCACAGGGGCCCAGCGGCTCCAGAGGCTCTCCGGGCCAGCCGGGACGCGCACCGGCCGTGGACTGGGCCTGGGCGCGCGCGAGGCGGCGGCGGCGGCAACCCGGGACCCCAGGCCGCGCAAGACAGCCCGCCCGAGGCGGCTCGCCCACGTTCGCGCCCCTCCCCCCTCCGCTTCCTTCCTCCGCTCCGCGCTCTAGAGAGCGCAGGCCGGATGCGAACCCCGGCCCGCCTAGGGTCATTCAACTTGGAGGCTCCCGGCCCGCTGCCCGCGCGCTATTTGTGAGGCGTGGCCCGGCGAAGGAGGCGCTTGGGGGGCGTGGGGCTCCCCAGCTGGCGGCGGCGACCGAGAGGGCGCGCGGGACAATGAGCCGGGCAGCTGCGCGCTGCGGCCGCCTTTAGCTGGCTGAGCGATTCCACCTGCGAGCATGGTCCGAATGCCCGAGCCAGGTGTCCCGCTGCTTTAAGACCGGACCGAGCGCCTAGATCGCGGCGCGCTGCGGCCGGGGCGGCGGGGACGTCTTTTATTAATATATTTGTAGAGCGCTCTCGGAGCAGCCGCGATGGCCAGCACCAGGAGCATTGAGCTGGAGCATTTTGAAGAACGGGACAAAAGGCCGCGGCCAGGGTCGCGGAGAGGGGCTCCCAGCTCCTCCGGGGGCAGCAGCATTTCTGGCCCCAAGGGCAACGGGCTTATCCCCAGCCCAGCTCACAGTGCTCACTGCAGCTTTTACCGCACGCGGACCTTGCAGGCCCTCAGCTCGGAGAAGAAGGCCAAGAAGGCGCGGTTCTACCGGAATGGGGACCGCTACTTCAAAGGCCTGGTCTTTGCCATCTCCAGCGACCGCTTTCGTTCCTTCGATGCGCTCCTCATAGAGCTTACCCGCTCGCTGTCTGACAATGTGAATCTGCCCCAGGGCGTCCGTACAATCTACACCATAGATGGCAGCCGGAAGGTCACCAGCCTGGACGAGCTGCTGGAAGGTAGGTAGGAGGGGCGGGCAAGGCGCGGCAGGTGCGGCCCAGTGCACAGCGGCAGGTGCAGTGGCTGCGGCCCGCGCGCTTCTCCGCCCTGCGCTGGGGCAGCCTGCTGGGCGCTTGCTTTCTAGGCAGCCACGGGAATTGTCTGCTCCTCTGTCGTTTGTGTTAGTTTGGGATGCACACATTATCTCCTTCCCAAGAGATCTGCCTTTTAAAAAGGAAGAAAATTCTAAGGATCAGAGCCAAATACAGACAACGATGCCTGTAAAATTTGCCAACTTATTTTTGCTGGAAGGGTAACCCTTGGTAGAGGCCAGTGCTGTACCTGTATCGTTCCTATGTTTGGGATCCCATTGTACCTTCTCTGCACAGCTGTGGGTCTGATATGCTCTAGGTTGTTTTTTCTGGTTTTATGTGTAGCAGAAGGCACTGGAGATCCAGAGAGGCAAGCCAGCTCAGAAAGCCTCACTCAGCCTTGGCTTCCTTCATCTTGGACCATGCTGGGGACTTTTTAAAATATCGGACCTGACCCCTCCCCTTAGATACTCTGATGTGCTTGGTTTAGGGAATGACTTGGGCATTTAGAGTTCTGAAAGTTCCTCAGATGATTTCAGTGGAGCCAAAATGGGAAACCACCCTGTTTAAAGCATTTTCCACATTTGGTTGGCAATGAGGTGAGTCAAGGTGAGTCTCTCCTGCCTTCTTGAAGAGTGTAATTATCAGAATGGTAGGGTCTAGGAACCAGCGGCAGAGGCCTATTAGAAATTAGGAATCCTAGCACACCAACCGTGCATCACCCAGAGGGACTGAGTGGCAACACGTTGGGCCATTCTAGAGTTCTTGCAGTGTTTTTTCGTTTTTGCTTTTAGGAAGGGAAGGCTGGCTGATAGTTAAGAACTGATTTTTAGTTCTAAACATCCAAAATAAGATCAGGTAGATACCTCAGTGTGTATCGACTGAGTGTTTACATCTTATTAGCTCTCAGGAATCTTTCTTGATGCAAACAGTACATTCCATGTAGCCAAAGCGACATGAGCTTGTTAGAGTTGGAAACTGATCCCTGGACTACGAGATTTTATTTCAGCATGAGCTTATGTTCTAAAGGCCTTTTCTCCCTTCACAGATGAGGAAACGTAAGCGACACGGTTACTAATTTCTAATAGGCCTCAGTTTATGGTTTTTTGTCTATGGTTCACTTCTTTAAAAAAAAAAAAAATGTTAGCCATCCTGACAAGTCCCAAAAGTGGCTGAGTTTCTCTGTCACTTTTATCAAATAGTACTCTTGCTCTGGCTACATGACAACCCAATTAAAATTAAGTTCTCTTCTTGTGTGTAAGTTAGAAGGGGCTACCTCACATTTTGCCTTGGTAGTGAGTTTTGGTCTTAAAGGCTGAAAGAAGAAGGCAAGAGATTGTAGATGTGTCAGTAAAATGAAGACAACAGAGTGCTATTTTACTTTCATTTGTTTCTGAGACAAGTCTCACTATGTAGCCCCAGCTCTCCTGGAACTCACTATATAGACTAGACTGGCCTTGAACTCACAGAGATCCTCCTGCCTCAAGTCAGAGTAGCCGCCCAGTGACAGGATTGACTCTGCCTGTTTCATAAGCACTTGACACTCACAGGTCCTCAGGTGAAGTGCCTACTTTATCTTCAGGTGGCTAATGATTGGCAGCTTGAGGCAAAGCCACACAAACCTTTGTTGTACCATTGTTTACAGAGTAGTATAATGGACTGAATGTGTAGTTAGTGACTCCCCAAAATATCAAGGGGAAAACGCCAAAGAAACTTCCCAACCACCTGTTTGTAGCTGAAGTGACTCAGAAGGCCATCCATCCCCTAGGCAGAGATAGACTTGATATATAACATGTGTTATCATTAATTCAGAAAATGCTCTCACCTCTCTGATGGTAGTCATCTGTGAAGCAGTTTAATTTTACTTAACAATGCATCATCAAAATACCTTTAGAGAAAAGAAGAAAATGTAACTTCTTTGATCATGGTAGAAATCTGCCTAATGGATCTTTGTGTAATAATTTCTCGGTCGATCGGGGTAGCCTATGATCCCAGAACTCTAGAGGCAGAGGCTGCTGGAGGATCATCAAAAATTCAAGGCCAGCTTGGTCTACAGAATAAGTTTCAAGCCAGTCAGGGATACATAGTAAGAATTTGTCTTTAACATTGAGCTGTCTCCTTTTTTACTATTTAATTTTTTACGAGTGTTTGCTGTGCAACGGTGAGGAACAGAGTTTGGATCCCCAGAACCCACATAAATGCTGAGTGGGTTTCGAGGCTTGCCTGTCATTCTAGCTTTGTAAAGCAGAGTCAGGAGATCCCCAGAGCAAGCTGGCTACTGAGTCTAGCTGTATCAGTAAGCTTTGGGTTTAACTGAGAGACACCCCTGCCTTAATGAATGAGGTGAAAGAATGGTTGAGGATGATTCCCAGTGTCAACCTCAGTCTACCACATGTGTGTCGACATAGGCAACCATGCATGTGCATATATGACGTTTCAAGTTTCAGTTAAAGTCGTGTGCTCAAATGTTCAGATTTATGCTGCTGAAGTGGGCAGCTTTCTGAGGGTGTTTACATCAGTACAAGTTGGTCAACGGAAGGTGGTCTACAGGCGATGGTCTACACCCACCCCCTAGGCAGAGATAGACTGGGCATATAACATGCCAGTATTACCAAACCACTCTGCTTCATTTTAGTTGGTTATTAAACAGTGTTTCACTTCTTTTGAATCTTCCATACCAGAAACATACTTTAGGAAGTGATTTTAAAAATCAAAACCAAGATTGTGTTCAATGAAGGAGAGAAAGAGCTTGACTCAAGACTGCAAGGCTCAAGCCCTGCTTCCTAGCTGCTCTCCTGTTGAACTCAGATGACAAAAGACATTTGCATGACCCAGATTTCTTTTCTTCTGCCTTTGACCTTGAAAGCCTGGAGAGTCATGCTGATCTGACGTAGGCCGGTGTGCTGTTAACACTGTTCCTGAACCAGCAGGTGCCTTCGGCTAGCTGATTTACCCAACTTTCTGGATTAATATTGTGAATGGGTGGTGTGAGTGCCTGTAGTCCTGATTAGTCTTTGCAGGTCTCATGGGACTGTGACTTCCAACAGTAAGTGTGGGAAAATCAGGTTGCGCTGTCTGAAAGTTTGAGCCTGCCAAGCTTGGAGTATCCCTAAGGGTCCACTCCCAATGTCCAGGCCAGGGCTTTTCGGCTTCTCCATGTGTCCATACCCTGTCTTCAAACACAAGTTGTGCACAATTTGGTTATAAGTGTATAAAATGGTGTAGCATTTACTGAAAGTATATCATAGAAGTGCATTTTTTATTTAAAATTTGTTTTATTATGTTTACGTGTGTGTGGGTGTGCATGCCACTTCAAGCTTGTGGAGGAAAGGACTACTTGTAGAAGTCTCTTCTCTTCGTCTGCCACATGGGTTCTGGGATCTCATGTAGCTCATCAGGTTTGGCTGTGGACTGAGGCTCTCTTGGTGGCCTTGAGAAATGTATTCATTTTTAAGGATTTATTTATTTTTACCTTAGTCAGGAGAAACAAAATCTCCGCAAACACGCCAGTGTGGAAGGAATGACTCTTGAGTAGCAGTTTCTGTGAATCTCCTCTCTATCTTCCTCCTTAAATAGGAAAAGCAGATATGCTTTCCACAGCTGCTTAATAAGCTCTTTGCAGAAGAAGAATTCTGAATTTAAAAGTTTGAATAAAATATTATGGGAAGAGAATGAATATTTGGGAGAGCAGTCATGGAATTGGAGTACAGTAGTACCATGGAAGTTGTAAGACTTGAGGCTTTGAGCCCTTGAAGTGAGTATTTTATGTCCCTTTATGTGGAATAAAGAGAATTAGGTCCCTCTGGCGGTGAGTGCTAGGCTACTTTCTTCTGTGTTCGGAGGCAGAGAGGTGTCTGGCTAGGTCTTCCCCCCTCATCTCCACTCTTACATGTTACCACTAACCTTTATCTCTTTTACTGGTAAATAAACCACCATCCTGTGGGTTAGAGATCGGCTTTGCTTGTCATTGCCACCATTTACTAAAGGTTTTAAGTGTAATTATTGAGTGGGACATTTTGCTTGGTTCATTTCCTCTTAACCCTTGTGATATCTGGTGAGAAACATGGTTGCGTTGTCCCCTGTACTGTACAGATGTGGAGGCCTAGGCTCAGAGAGGATAAAGAAATTGCTGTCTTGTCTGGTGGTAGGAGGTAGGCATTACACTCAGCCCTTTAACTCCTGCCCCCACCCCGCCCACTACCCGGGTCAGCACAAGGTAGGCAAGCCCAGCTTGCATTGCCAGTTGGTCTGAACTTGCATCCCTAAAGCTTCTTTGCTCCACCATCCACTCAAGTGGCTGATGTGATGAGAGCCAAGCCCTTCTAGGCAGGACTGCTGATTTCATAAAGGAGGCCTGTGTGAGCTTGTTTGCCTTTGCTGTAGGCAGCCGATACAGAAGGAGTTGCCATTTGTGATCAGGGGCTATCCCTCATGAGACACTCGGCCTCCAGAACCATGTGAAATATATTTCTGTTTTTAATTAGTCACCTATGTGATTGGTAGCTAATATTGATTATCAACTTGACAGGATCTAAAAGTCAGCTTGGAGACAAACCTCTAGGCATGTCTGTGAGAGATTTTGGGAAGATCCACCCTAAATACAGGTGGCACCATTCCATTGGCTGGGATCCTAAGCTTGGAGAAATTGGGTTTAGTACTCGAATTCTTTGTCTTCTGATCCCTGACTGTGGATGCAGCTGCCTCACATTCTGGCGCAGATGCCTTCCTGGCCATGATAAGCTGTAACCCAAAAGTACTGGCCCAAATACACCCTTAAGTTGCCTTTATCATGCAATGAAGAAAGCAGCTAATACCCTTGGGCTATGGTTTTGGATTTGGGAGCAGAATTGATTTTAAACATGACTATTTCACCTTAAAGTTCGGCAATCTTAGGAGGCATTTGTGGTGGGAGAGAGAAATAATCTGGACTACTTAACTCCTTGTCTCCTTTAAGCATTAGTCAGGCTGGAGCTGGAGAGATGACTCGGTGGTTAAGAGCACTAACTGGTCCAGACCACCCAAGTTTGGTTCCTAGCACCCATGTTGGGCAGCTCACAACTGCCTGTAACTGGAGCTCCAGGGGATCCAGTGCCTCTGGCATCCTTGGTCACTGCAGTCATGCACACAAGCTTGCTCTTCCTCCTCCTTTCCCCCTCCCACTCCTTCCCCCTCCTTCTCTGTCTTCAAAATGAATTCCTTAGAGCAAAAAAAGTTGATCAGGCAGGGAGTGGTGGTACACACCTGTATTCCCAGTACCCTGGAAGCAGAGGGAGGGATATCATTGAAGTTTGAAGTCAGTCTAGTTTATATAGGAAAATGCCCCCCTCCCCAGACCGGGTGTTGTGATCAGATGAAGTTCTCAGATTTAGATGGGGATGGTTTGTTCTGCTTTAGATGGGGGTACACTTTAGCCCAGGCTAGCATGGAACTTGTGGTCTTCCTGCCTCAGTCTTATAACAGATTCTTACCTTGTAGGAGGATCTTCCTTTTGCATCACCATCTTGAATATATGAAAGCCAGTGGGAGCTGGGGCCGCAGTGTGGTTTATCCTGGATAGCACATGCTGGTGCTTGGTTGAACTGCTGATTTGTGCCACATAATTTTAGTTGGTAGGAATTAGGCTGTGTTGTTTTGAAAAGACCTTTCCTGGTTAAGACAGCCTACTGGATACTTGGCTGCACTGTTAGAATAAAGATGGTGTAAAAAGCAAGTATCCTTGCCCTTTTCTAGTTTCAAATAAGTTATTCCAGAAAAAAAAAAAAAGCAGTATATTTATGTTTAACAATTGTCAAGTTCATGGGTGTCTATGACCTTTGACTTGAATTTTCTTTTTTAATGCCTGTGATGACCAAAGTCTTATATCACCATTCTGTATGTATGTTTAAATTCTAGAATAATTTTAACAATACCTAGTATTTTCCATACCTGTCTTGAAGACTGACATAACTAATGCTTAATTTTCAAATCTTTAATATTTGCTCTTATTTTGAAGATTGTTTTTAGAGATTTTTTCCCCCATATTTAGTTTCAAAATTTCAATTTAGTTTCAGTTACCTTCTTTTTTTGTTGCTGCTGTTTTTTTTGTTTTTTGTTTTGTTTTTGAGTCAGGGTTTCTCTACATAGCCCTGGTTGTCCTAGAACTCGCTCTGTAGAATCCCTGCCTCTGCCTCCTGAATGCTGGGATTAAAGGCATGTGCCAACGTACCTGTCATTGTATTCTTTGAATCAGAAATATTTTAATGTGAGAATTTAGTTAAATATACCTCCATTCCATAAGTTATAATTTTTATTTTCTAACCCAAGCTATCTGGTCAGCTGTGTCCTCAGCAGCCTGCAGCAGGATGCTTATTACATTGTATTTTGTCAGGAGCTATTACCTTTATACAAAGATGGAATGGGAAGATACTGGCTTGGTGAGATCAGTTTACATGCTTTGGCTCACAGGCTTACATTTGTTAGCATTTCAGGTAAACACACAAAAACAGCCTAGTTGTGGCCCATTGGGTTATGGTTTGATTATGTTTGTTACATTTTGATTGCAGGTGATTATAATTTATCACCGTGCACTTTTGAGAGTGCAGTCTTTCTTTGGCTTAGAGCTGCCTGTGTATACTTGGCTGCCTGGGAGTCCGAGGATCTGCCTATCTTCTAGATTACAGGTGTAGGTCTCCATATTTAGCCTTTTTGCATATCTTCTGGGAATCGGACTTGTGCAGCGACCACTATACTAACTGAACTAGTCTCTCTGGCCTGCTGTTCCAGTATGCATATTAGAATATGCATTTATATCAATTTAGTTCATTGATGTCTTCCTAGGAATATCCTTTAAAAGCTTAAGATTAATTTTAAAATAATAATGAAGTCTTTTTCTCACAGTCAGTGATTAATAGTCTCTTCCCTCGTTTCCCGGTCTATCATTTTCATCTCTTAATAGTGTTTTGCTTCATCTGAAGAATAAAGAGAAAAAAATAAGTCATAGAAATATATTGCTGGTTTTGTTCATGTTTATTAAATCTGCATGGGAGAAAGAGCTTGGAAAATGGTCCAATGAATATCTGTCTCCCTAGTTTAGTGGTCAGAGACAATAGCAGGAAAGTTTAGATACTTAGCAGCCTAGAGATTTGGTATACAGTCATTGGAATCTTACAGCAAGTTCATGTCTGACACCCACGCCCACCTCCAAGTGCTGGGATTGAAGGCATGCACCATCAGGCTCTGCCTACCTTACTGTGACTCTGAGCAGACCATTTAGTGATTCATACAATTTGGCCATCTCCTCTTCCTCCTCCTCCTCCAGGTGCCCAGGCACTCTGACACTCAGAGCTACCTCTCAGGCCTGTCTTGCTTGTGGCTGCACTTCAGATGTTTGGAGGTGGGGGTCCTGCTTTCCCGTTTTCCCCAAACCTTCTCATTCGTGGGAGATTTGTCTGTCTTTTCTTTTTTAGACAAGCACTATTTTCTGAACCTTTCATCACCTTTCATTCATGATTGTTATCACTTGCTTAAACCGAGGGCTAATCTTTACCATTGGGGTCATGCAAGATTAAGTAATGAAGGAAAAAAAGTTAGACAAAGACTCCAGGGGCTCGTGACCACTGCTTAGATGAGCCAGTTAGTGGGAGGGTGCTACACCTTCTGCCCAGTTTGCTGATGTTCGTTATCTTCCGGTTTGAAACTCTTCCAATATCCAATTGTATAGTTTTTATATTTACTTTTAACCCCCCTGGGACTCACTAAGAGCTCTGGCTGACCTGGAACTAAGATCCACCCGCTTCTGCCTCCAAAGCGCTGGGATTGAGACATGCACAATCATGCCTGCCTATATTTGATTTTATTGGACACATAGTAGTTACAGTTATGGAGTGTTATGTGATATCTCAATGTATGCATGTAGTGTGCAATGCTCAGGTCAAAGTAATTGGTTTGTCTATCACCTCAAACATTTGTTTTTGTTTGTGGTAGGAACTTTAAAATCTTTTCTGCTGTCTACCTTGAAACATTCCTTAACTGTTTTTAACTGTAGCCATTGTATAGAATAGTCTACTGTGTAGAACAGTCGCTGTTCCTCATAGGCCCCTGAGACCACAAAGCCTGAGCAATATTTGTGCTCCTTGAAAATAAAAATAGGGGCTGGGGGTGTGGGTCACTCCGTGTTTTACAAGACTCTGGCATAGTGGTTCCCCACCTGTGGGTCACAATCCCATTGTCATCCAACAACCCGTTCATGGGGGTCACAGTCAGGTATCCTGCATATCAGATGTTTACACTGTGGTTCATAACCGTAGCAAAATTACAGTTATGTAATAGCAATGAAAGTAATGTTAGGGTTGGGGCCACCACACATGAGGAACTGTGTTCAAGGTCGCAGCAGTGGGAAGGCCGAGAGCCAGGTTCTAGCACCACCACCAATGACTCAACCATCAGTATAAACATCTAGCATCCAAATTATAGAAGCCCACGGTTCATTACATGGTAACTTAAAGATATTTATACATAAAAAGACAGGGCATGAAATAGTTCATACACCAATACGATCCAAGCACAGGAGCTATGAAGGGACTGGCAAACCTTCGTGACCAGTGAACATGTGAGCTGCTGGGTATAATGCTGCAGATATTGTTTGTGCCAATGGACCTGGTGCTTCCAGTGTGACTGCGGTACCTAATGCTCAGTCGACGTGACGCATTTCAGGATATCATGCCCTGAGCCAGCTATATACTCTAATCAGCTTCTACTTCTGCTGAGTAAGTGTGTGTCCTCTGGCCTCTTGCTGTGAGCATGCCTTTATATTGGGGTCACCTCTTCTTTCCCTTACTGACTCCTGGCCAAGTTATGTATCTAAAGAGTTGGGGCTTTGGATGTGGAGTTATGTGACTGTGCTTCAGTTAGAAATAGAGAGATGTTCCACAGTGGGGTGGAGAATACATTCCATCATAAAGTTCAGCACCAGATTAAAATCCCCATTGTGAACTCTAAGGATGACTCATGCCAGGTGTGAGGAGCTAAAGGCAGGTCATGGATCTGTCCGTCCTGGATCTGTCCGTCCTGCCCTACTGCATGAGATCCATTTTCTGACTATTGGGATTTCTGTTTTCTCATTTAGCTAATTTCTTAGGTCTTAAGACAAACTCCTATATTTCTTCTCTGTATCTGTGTCCACAGTAGCTTTTGTGTGCTTTCCTTCGTGGAAAGGATCATAAACCTGATTCAGGAGAGGACTTTGTTTAGCTTTAGATGTGTTGAAAGAATGTGGACTTCAAGGCCATGGATCCCATTTTGAGTCCTCAGAAGATGAAGGTGACAGGGGTGCTCTTGAGGCCTGACACACAAGGCTAGAGCGCACACAGTACCCCAGCCTGAGGCCTGACACACAGGGGTAGAGCGCACACAGTACCCCAGCCTGAGGCCTGACACACAGGGGTAGAGCGCACACAGTACCCCAGCCTGACGCCTGACACACAGGGGTAGAGCGCACACAGTACCCCAGCCTGAGGCCTGACACACAGGGGTAGAGCACACACGGTACCCCAGCCTGACGCCTGACACACAGGGGTAGAGCGCACACGGTACCCCAGCCTGAGGCCTGACACACAGGGGTAGAGCGTACACAGTACCCCAGCCTGAGGCCTGACACACAGGGGTAGAGCGCACACGGTACCCCAGCCAGAATAAGGGATTTTGTTACTTTGCTGATTCCTATAATTTTTAATTCTGGCCAGTGTACAGTTTGGTTAGAAAACTCAAATTGTTTGACACAGTAGATAGACTAACAAAATACTTTTTGTACTTTGTGCTTTTCTTAAGCAGCTATGCTGGGGACTCATCTCAGTGTGCTGCTGAGGGCATGTGCACATTAGACTGTCATGCATCCAGTATCTCTCAAATGTTAGACTTCACGAAGAGCAAACAATACCTGATGTGTGTTCCTTGGTTACATCCTCTTGGGAAATGTTCTCCTAGTTTTAGAAATTTGGAAAACATCAATGTCCCTAAGATTGACTAGTGTTAGACCTTAAATGTCTTTCACATTGTCTTTTCTGACTTCTTTTCTGCGTTGCCTTAAGTGTGGCATGTGTGTCAGTCAGTATAGCTGTCGTTTTCTCAGTTGTGAGGAGTCTGTACTTCAGCTAGAATTGGCTTTCGTTTTCCTTATGAAGTTGTTGACCTGCTTCTACCATCAAAATGTGGCATAATCTCAGGGTCCAGATTTTATCTAACAGAATATCTGACTTGAATGTCAGGATTTTTAATAAACTAGTTAGTGACATTAGAAAATTAATATAATAAAACAAATGCGAGAGACTGTATTAACTAACACGGAAGTAGTCTAGAACTGCTGGTGTTGAAATTCCCACTCTGTAAGATCACATGTAGCTATAAATGAAAGCCTGCAGCCAGCATTGTTCTCAAGAGTGAAAAATCTCAAAGCTTTTGTTTGAAGAAGAGAAGGAAGACAAACTTAATGGACACTTATTCCTTAAACAATCAGCACAGTACTGAGTCCTAGTAAGAGCAGGTTTCTAAAAGGAAGAAGTCAGGTGTTAGAAATCACGGCTAGGTGCTAGATTGTAACTAGAGTTTGTTTTCAGAATGGCTGGCGGAAATAAAAACCTTACCTATGTGTTCGTCTCCTGTCTACCAGTGATTGTTTCAGATGAACTAGGGCAGGGCTTGTATCTGTTCAAGGAACCTACTTTTTAAAGAAACTCTTTTTTAACCAGGTATATAGAATGGTTGTGAGAAATCAATAGGTTGTAAGCTCAGTGTGCAAAAAACTGTGTGTGTGCGTGTGCACATAAGTGCACACTACTTTCCAAATTATACAACTGGTCTCTGTTTCTCATAGGAACGTTATGAAGGGAAGGGGCGGAAGATGGAAGGAGTTATTACTATAGTTACAGCCGATGAAGGGGCTTGTTCTGTTTGTTTCTGTTCTGCTGGGCAGAGGACCATGAAGACTTAAGGTGAAAGGCAGGTCCCTGCCTGGCGTGTCAGTTGTGCAGGGTCCGATTGATCAAAGGAGAGTGATAAACTAAATCTGCTTCTTTTCTTTTTACCCTGATTTTTCACTTTATTTTGGAAAGGGATTACCACTGTCTTATTCACTATCTCCCTGTCTTTTAAGAGACAATTATCTTCCCTTACTAAGATTATTTTTTACATTTTTCCCTATTACACATTTTGGATCAGAATGTTCATCAAACTGTTAACATACTTAAAAATGGCAAGAGTTTTTGATGTGCTTCTTTCTATAAAATTAAATGATACCATTATTATGTTTTTCTCACTAATACACACACGTGCATTACATAGCTCTATTAATTTGATGACTATTTTCAAAATCCTGTGCAATTTTCTAATGGTCATGCTGTGAAAATGATTCTGTGGGGATGCACACTGGATGGTGGTGGGTGAACTAGGTCTCAGGGTGCTGTTGACTGGTTCCCTACTTCTGGGCAGGACCCTTACTTTCCCTCTAAAAAAGATACTGTCCTGTTCTGGGCATTCCTTTTCACATCCCTGATCTGTCACTCACTGGTGTGTGTGCCTTTGGGGATCTCTGAGGCTCTCTATTAACCAGGGCTTGGAGGACATTTTGATTATAGTTAATACTGACAAAACAGCTTGTCCTCGGGATTTCTTTTTCAGTATTTTGGTTAAAACATTTATGGCTCATCTAACATAATTACTAGATTAAGAATGTACCAAATATACGAAATAACATATTCTTTATGACTTATTTCTCAGAGGAAAATCTTAGCATGCAACCTTGCCTGTCAAAAGGTCACTACTAAAAGAATTGAGTAAGTTATGTATTTCTTGGAAAAAATCACAGCTTTTCAGTATATAATTTTAGAAATTTTTGGAATGTAAAACATGTTAGATATTTATAGACAAATTGGCAAGTAGTATAACTTTTGGGATGTTCTTAATTAAACAAAAGCCTAATTAAGCTTTGTTAGAAATGACTATCACTTTACTTCATATCTACTCTAATTTAAGAGGTTATAGAAAACTTTGCTTTAAGTTACAGTTTATTTTAAGTTTATATTTCTTCAGGGCAAACACTGCTTACAGCATGCTGCTTTGGGGAGCCAAAACTTTCATTTTTGCAGTGCTTCAGTAACTGAACAGATGAGGCTACAACTGAGTGTAATTAAGCCAACTGTGTAAAGGTGTAGCCATTGCTGATTAGGACTGAAACAGAAGGATTTCAGTTGTTTCTTTTCACACATATATTTGTGATACAGTGATCTCAATCAGAATGAACCACTTACTTATGTTTGAGGCGGGATCTCACTGTGTAGCCTAGACTGGCCTGAAACTCCCTGCCTAGCCTAGCCTCCCCTTAAACTTGATGACAGTCCTCCTACCTCAGCCTCTTGCTGCTAGGATAACAAGCATGAACGTCCATACCCAATGTGATTCCAGGACCCTTCTCAGTACCCTGTAGCTCACGCTGGTCATGCATTTATAATCCTTCCACTTCAGCCTCCTGCGTAGCTAGGATTACAGGATTGCACCCTAGCGCCGTGGCTGGCTGGAGTGAGATTTTGTGAAGAATAAATTTGTTAGTTTGGTTTTGGAATTAGGAAGTACTTTATAATTTAGTTATTTGCTCCACTTAATTCTGCAGCCAATGATACTGAAACTCAAAGTGTGATGTAATGGCTTATCGTTTGGGCAGTGGTGGTGCATGCCTTTAATCCCAGCACTTGGGAGGCAGAGGCAGGTGATTTCTGAGTTCGAGGCCAGCCTGATCTACAGAATGAGTTTCAGGGCAGCCAGGGCTACACAAAGGTGACATGTTTGAGTGAAATAAAGCCCAGATCTCACTCTTTTCACATCATACCTGTCATTCTCAGAAAACCCATCTAGGTAACTGAGAAGGAAGGGAGGCGGGAGAGTGTCAAAGGAAAAGGTTGTGACGCACCCTGGGGCCCCGCGCTTTGGACATGGCTTCCAGGCTTCCAGAAGCTCTTGCTTAGACATAATGGATCCAGGTCTACTATGGCCAATGCTCAGAGATCTGATATTGTGCTAATAAAGTCAATATTTTTGCTTTTTAGGTGAAAGTTATGTGTGTGCCTCCAACGAACCATTTCGTAAAGTTGATTACACCAAAAACGTTAATCCAAACTGGTCTGTGAACATCAAGGGCGGTACCACCCGCACCTTGGCCGTGGCCTCTGCGAAGAGTGAGGTGAAAGAAAGCAAGGACTTCATCAAACCCAAGTTAGTGACTGTGATTCGAAGCGGAGTGAAGCCTAGAAAGGCTGTGCGGATCCTTCTGAATAAAAAGACTGCCCATTCCTTTGAGCAGGTCCTAACGGATATCACTGAAGCCATTAAACTCGACTCAGGCGTGGTCAAGAGGCTGTGCACCCTGGATGGAAAGCAGGTAGGTGCTTCTTCCTGCAGCTTGGTGTCTTGTCTTTATTTAGTTTACATGTTGATTATCTTTGCAGGTATTTGAAGTTGGACCTTGCTATGTAGTCCAGGCTGACCTTGAACTTGGAATCTTTCTTGTCTTACCAAGTGCTAGGATTAGGGTGTGCACCATGCCCTACTGCTGCAATTACATATTCAACAGAGTGTACTGGTCTCCTGGAAGTAATCCTAAAGGGGTTCCATGAGGAGTGTGTGTGTGTGTGTGTGTGTGTGTGAATTAGCCTTTAGGGTAAAAAATATAAGTGGCCTTCATTTCTCCAGTTATCTAAGAACCCACTGTGTGCTTCTTCAATTTGTAGAAGGAAAGATGTGAATTTCTGGGGAAAGATATAAGTTGCAGTACTATCCTATGCTAAGTGAGACATTATCCAGGAATAATTATTGATCAGTGGTTTTGGCTTCTATATTACAGAAATAAAAATTAAAGATATTTAACATGGTTAGAACAGTCCCCTTTCTCCATTATATGTAATATGGAAAATGCATTTCAAAAGGAATTTGAATTCCTACTGTTCACAGGAATGTCCAGATACAATTCTTCAGGAACAATAGAGGCAGTTAATCAGCATTTCTGAAAAGTGAACTATTGGCTGGAATTGTGGGAGTTGAATTACAGGAACAGTGTACCAAAGAATCTAATGTGCTCTGAAAGGTTGGGCTCAGTATAGAAAACATGATAGAGAGGTGGACATTGAGTGAGTATTTTTCCCAAATTGCATGAAACCAAATCATTTAGATTTGTATTATATTAAAATTTTAGTTTCCAACATTAAATTTCTTCATTTTGTCTCTTCCCCCAACATCCTTTATTTTTAACGTTTGGATCTTGTAATGCTGAGATGAGCACAGAGAGACTGTCAGAGAAGTGTCTTCTGGGAAACATGACTAAGCATGTCATTGTCTAAGGCCACATCTAGTGACTGGGTGCTTGCTACAACATCTCGTGAGAATTTCTAGCGCAGGAGGAAAGTGTGTGTTTGCTGTGTTCAGGGCCAGGGTTCAACCTTCAGCGAAAATAAACAAGAAAGGCCAGGTGTGGTGGCCTCATCTTTAGTCCTGACTCAAACAACAAAACAAATAAAAGCCGAAGAAACAGCAGCAGCGGCAGCAGCAACCCCTCCCCCAAAATAACCCAGAAAAATAACGACGTAACAATAGATTCTGGGGTTGTAGCGGAGTGGGGTGAGATTGGAACACTGGAGTTGGTGATCAGATAGCTTCACAGTATTAATGACAACAGACACTTGTGCAAAAGAACTGCTGTCCAGCACAGTGTAACACAAAACAACGTAAGGTTTACCTATATGTATGTGAAGATAAGACAGGAAAATAACACAATGAGGTGAATTAAGAAGGAGGTTGTGGTGGGCCTGGGGAAGACAGGAGGGAAAGGGACAAATAGTTTATTTTTTGTTTATTCGTTTTATTTATGTATGAGTACTCAGTCTTTCTGTATGTCAGCACACCAGAAAGTACTCAGTCTTTCTGTATGTCAGCACACCAGAAAAGGACATCAGATTCCATTACAGATGGTTCTGAGCCATCATATGGATGCTGGAAATTGAACCCGGGACCTCTAGAAGATCAGCCAGTGCTCTTAACCACTGAGCCATCTCTCCAGCCCCTAGACAACATTTAACAGATCTAACCAAAAGAAAATGCAACCTAAATATTTAAATTAGAAAACAGAAAAATATGGCATAGCTGGTTATGATGACACATGCCTGTAATCTTAGCACTTAGGCAACTGAGGTGGGCAGATCACAAGTTCAAGGCTAACCTGGGTTTGTATCATGAGTTTGAGGTTAGCTTGTTGCAAGATACCCTGTCAACCTCCTCTAACACACACATACAGAGTTATACACATACATATACACACAGAGCACACACACAGAATACATAAACACACACACTCAGCATACACACCCATACACAGAGCACACACACACACATGTATTTACACACACAGAACACACACACACAGCGTATGCACACATACACTCAGCACACAAATGCACCAAGTATACACACAGCACGTGTCCACCCCACACTGAATAAAATGAAAGGTGGTATACAATAGTAATTACAGATGAGGTTTCAGAAATGAGGACTCAGATTTAGAACTCTCCAAATGAGTGACATTCATAGACTGTGTAAGTGAAGCAAAGTAATTGAACATTTAATTGAAGTAGTAGATATTGACATTTTAGGTGTTAGCCAAAAGAAATTCTTCAAAAAGATTTTACGTTAGAAATGCAATTTTCTTTTGGAGAATTTCCTACACAGTGCTATATCATATCATTTCCACCTCTTCCCCCCACCCCAACTCCTGTGTCCCCTGCACACACTCCTCAAATTCATGACTACTTCAGTAATTGTCACACACATTTCCATACGCATGCAGCCCCCCCCCACACATACACACATACACACACACACAAACACACACCCTTCCAGATCCCTTTAGCGTTGCACATTTGTATGTGTGTTAAGGGCTGTCCACTTGGGAGAAGATTGATTCTCACTCTTTCAGCTGCCATTCATTGCCTATAGATCTTCACCTAGGGTGGGGCTCTCTATGAAATTTCCCTCATCCGCGTTGGCATGTCAATGGTGGTGTCATTGTGCAGGTCTTGTTTAGGTAATGCTATGGTTGAGATTTCATGGGTGCAGTTTTATGTCATGTCTAGAAGACACTAGGAGCAGGTGTCTTAAAATCTTTCTTCCCCTGCTTTATGATTTTCTTGAACCTTAGGAAGGGGCCACACTGAGTAATTAATATATAAATTATAAAAAAGAATACATACTTCTAGTTGTGAGAACAAAAAACTGACTCCAGATATACTTCTGTGTCCCCTAGGACATATTCTTATTCTTATTATTATTATTATTATTATTATTATTATTGTATATTATTAGTAATTGATTTCTATCAGTTGAGGCTGAGTACCCATGCTTGTTTGACCAGTTGTAATTAGTAGTCTCTACTACAAAAACAGAAGCCCTTTTCCTCTCTTTGTGAAGTGTGAGGGCCACGCTTATCTTTGTGAAGTGTGAGTATTTAGAATGTGGTTAGAAATTACATTGATTTTGGAAAATGGCAATTGTGGGTTCTCCTCTATGGTCGTGGACCTCTCTAGTTGTGGATATTTGTCTAGACTTATAGAAGTAGGTATACATTTCCTCCTACTGAATAGAATTTAAGTTCAGTTAGACAGCTGTTGGTTATTTCCATGATAAAAGTGCCATTTTGTCACTATGGTACCATTGAGGTGACTTTCTAGGCAGGTCATCATTGTTGTTCGTAAGCTTCATCGCTGGTAGGATGTTGGTTGCTCCTCTCCTTGGCAGCTTGCACAGCATCCTCAGGTGCCACTAGAGCTTCCTTGGGGAGGAGGCTTTTAGGTCTGCTTTATCCCCCAAGTCCTCTGTCTGAAGTGTGTGGTTTCTTCAGCAAAAGAGCTGAAACCGTATCAGTAGCTCTGCTGAAATGAGAAAGAATTTCCTAAGAATGAAAATGGTGGGAAAATTATAAAAAGTAGGGTCGTCTGGACTGTATAAAAATTAAAGTACTCTGGATGTCAAGCAGCAGTTTTATGTTTTATGTAATAATGGCAGCTTAATAATAAGGGGACACTGGGAAATGAGTGAAAATCCAAACAGTTTGAAAAGATAATACTTATATACAGTAATCATTAAAAATTCGTGAATTAACATTGAAACATTTCAAGGACTGGGATCGTGACTCAGTATAGAGTATTTGCTTGGTAAGAGCGAGACCCTGGGATTCATTCCTAACAACACCCAAAAGTGCTTCAGTTTTCCTTTTTTGTGCTTAAAATTGATATTTTTTAAAAAGGATAATTAGCAGTGAAATGGGAACTCCGGGGTTCTTTGGAAAGTCGGTTGGATGGTGTTTTGCTGGGGCAGACACGTGAAGGAACGTTTAGCTGAAGCGGACACAGGTGAAAGGCTAAGGCGGACTCGTGAACATGTCACTGAAACAGACACAGAAGAGAGGATGTTCTGCTGAAAAAAGCATGTGATAGGACACGTGATGAAAGTTTCTTTGCTAGTGACAGACATGTATTGGTCTACCTTACATTGTGTAGTCGAACTCCACTTGTTGGGATTCCATAGAGAGAAACTTCTGGTGGTGTGCTGTGGCTTCTTCAGACTGATTTTCAGAGTGGTGTCAGCTGAGACAGACATGTGCTGAGACAAGCCCCGTGGAGGACACGTGATGTTTGGAGGGCGTATAACAAGGACTTGACGGACAGTGACAGAGGTTGAGCTTGGCTTGCTTATAGAGCTAGCTGTCCAATGCTTGTTGGTCTTGAGTCTTTGCTGATCTTCCTTGAGAGTGGCATAGCCAAGAACTTCTCCTGGACTCCCTGTGGGTCCCTCTTGCTAACTCTTGAGCCAAGGCTGAGGCTTGGCTGTCTTTGCTAGGTAGTGTCACTGCTACTGATTCATGTTTGTTATCCCAACTCTACTGAACTGGACTGCTGATATATCTGTGAAGTGTTTGTGAGTAGATCGAGCTGCCACTGCTAACCTGTGCACTAAACTGCCAATTTCCTGACAACACAGATGAGAATTGCTCCAAAGAACCTTTCCAAACAGGTCCACTTCCACCCCCCACCCCATCTGCGTATCCTTTCTTCCCCACTACCTCTGGGGGATGATGGGCTACAAGGGAGGTTAAAGTGTTTAAGAACCACCATTACAAATTAAAGTTACATAGAAGTGCTCACCGTTTCTGACCATAAACTCTGTAAGAACTTTAAGTCTAGCATGGACTCAGGAAGATAGGTTGCAAACAGTTAGATCCCAAATGTAAAATTAGTGTAAGTGGCATTGCATGCACTGGCCACTGACATGTATGTTTGGAGAAATATTTTAAGAGTCAAGAAAAATGCTAATGGAAGAAACAAGGTGTGAACTCTGTATATTTTATTTTTGATTTTGCTCACAGGAAGGACAGAAAGGGTAACTTTTACAAAGTTATTCAGAGGGATAAAAGATATCATTCCTTTCAGAGGTTCACAGTTCTGATTCCCTGCAGCCTCCTGAGGTCAAGTGTTTACAGAAAGTTACCTTTGAAGGCTGTGGGATGTTGCAGGGTTACTTTGTTACTGTCTGTTGGTTAGTTAGAGCTAGGGTCTTGCTGTGTGGCCCAGGTTGGCGTGGAATTGATGTACCCTCCTGCCTTTCCTCAAGGAATGTGTTTCTAGGGGATGCCCTGCCATGCCGGGATGTTCACATTGCCTTATGAATTTACATATTTTCCATGTGCAAAGATGTTTTCAAACTTTGATGTAATTTTTTTTTTTAACTTTACTTTTAAACACACAGGTTTGGATACTCCAATCTTGGGATCCAGGCTGTTCTTGATGAGCTGAGGTATTCCTTGTGACTTAATATTGCATTATAGTTGAACTTGATATTTTCAGTACTTCACATCTATTTCTGTTTGCTGTGTGGTTTAAGTAGAAATAGATCATTAACTCTTGCTTTAAAATAACAAGCAATTATCTTATGATTAAGATCAATAAAAACCTTAGTGTTCATTTTGATTTAGTTTTTATTTTTTCATAAAATGTCATTTTTCCTATCGATTGGTTAAACTACTTACTTTTTTTTTTTTCCATTTTTTGAGATAGTGTCTCTCTATGTGGCCCTGCTGTCCTGGAATTCTCTGTTTACCCAACTGACCTTGGTGGCAGAGATTTGCCTGCCTCTGCCTCTCAAATGCTAGGTAGGATTAAAGGCATGTGCCACTATGCCCCTGCCAGATCTAACTACTTTCTAAAGATTCTTTAAAATAGTTGTGTGTGTGTGTGTGTGGAGTATGTGTGTGTGTGTGTTGGGGGGGATATATGAATCAAGGGGTTGTGTGTGTGTGGTGTGTGGTGTGTGTATGTGTAGTTATATGACATTTCCTCTGAAAAGAAATGAGAAAGGAACTTAGATATGTTAAAGCTCTATATCTGTATTTATATCTCACCATTTTAGACCATGTTAAACCACTTATTCCTCGTTTACTTACTACCCAAACTTGTTTGCATTTAAAATTAATTGGATCTGTGACATAAAGATAGAAATTGTTTGCATAAACAATTCACCACAAGTAGTCACTGATCTCATCCTGAAATAGACTTTTGGGAGGTCTTGTTTTCTTTTATGGGACTGAAGGCTTTGGGGATTGAACATGTTATAGGAAATCATGACAGCAGCATTTTTGTTCTTGTACAGTGAGCCTTAAAATTTTTCTTCTTTCAGAATGCTCACATTTCCATTTCTTAGTAACATTAGCTTGTATATTTAAAGTCTTCATAAAATCACTTAAATCATCCTTTAGGATTTCATCTAGGTTGACTTATAGGTTCTAAACCAGCAGTGATTTATTTATTTTTTGGTCCCTAGGGGACATAGAAGTATATCTGGAGTCAGTTTTTTGTTCTCACAACTAGAAGTGTGTATTCTTTTTTATAATCTATATATTTTTATTTTATGTAGATTTATGACAGTTTTGAGCTGCCATGGGAATTGAACCCTGGTCCTCTGAAAGAGCTGCTAGTGTTCTTAATCCTTGAGCCATCTCTCCAGCCCTAAAAGTGGGGATTCTATTGGTGTTTGGTCATTAGAAGCCAGACTTGTTGGTCCAAAGATTCAGAGGCAGCCATAGTATTGTTCTTTGGGCTCCACATAGTGCTGAGATTTTAAAAGTCCTGGTAATGTTATTCAACAGGAAACACTCTGTGAGTATTGACTTTGTTAGTAGACCACAAGCTGAACTTTAGACCCTACAGGCTACAAGAACATCTGTGTCATCTAATGGGCACATAAGCTTCAGAAGGCTTTGGTTTACAGTCTGCTGGCTTGGATGTCAGCCTGTCTTCACTGTGTGAGGGTTGAGTATGGTTATGTAGTACAGCTTCACAAATGCTTAAGGAAAGATATCCTAAGTGCTTTTGTAGATATTTAAAGTTAAGTGCCTACCATCATGATTTAATCTTAGTATTTAGTACTTAAAAGCAACCATGATATAATGGCCACTCGTCAGCTGATGGGGTTTTTTTTGGAAGGGATTGAACACCCATGAGATTCTACCCTCATCAGTGGATTAATTAGTTGATGGGCCCACAATTTGATTGGCTGCTTCAAGGTGATGGAAGCTAGCCAGAAGCAGTAGTTTCTTGGGTACATTTCTGTGAGATGATGTCTTGTTCTGACTTCTTATCTGTTACTTTTTGTTGGTAGAGGTGAGCAGCTTTCTCTGCTGTGTGCTTCAGCCATTGTGATTTTCTGTCTTGGCTCAGGTCCAATACAGTGAAGCCAGCCCATCATGCACTGAGAACTCTGAAGTCTTGAGCCAAAATAAACCTGTACTCCTTTAAATTGTTCTTGAGTATATTTTGGTACAGGTAGAAAAGCCAAATATACATGGATTTCAACATCATTAAGGTTGGGTATAGCTCAGTAATGGGCCCCAGGTTCCATGCCCAGCACTACAAAGGGAAAAGAAAAAGATAAATGAAAATTCTTAATGTACAATCCATGTATTTATAAATGAGTTGAGTAGAATAAATGATCTGTAAAGAATACTGATTGTTCCATAATTGTGTTTAAACCTGTGGTGAAGTTTGGTTTGTTACCCAAATGCATTTCTTTAGAAACAAAGCTTTGAACTTTTAAACACTTGTATAGAACACAAGGCCTTTTAAACCTTCTTAAAGGTAGAATGCCTTTCTTGTGATCAGCCACAGTGGCAAAGTTTTTTTTTTTAATGTCCTTTTTTTTCTGTTACAAAACTCAAAGATCCAAATATAACTTTGTCCACATATGTGAAGAATCCTAGCTTTTAGCATTCCCAGAGACAGCAGAGTTTAACATAAAAGAAGCATTTTATAGAATTTTGGAACAAGTTGATTCTTGTCATGGGCAGAGGCAAAACAGACTTAGAAATTGCTTGCAGTTGATGCTTTTAGGGTAAAACACTTGCAGACTTTAGGACCACTGCCAGCCTTGGGATGCCTGTGTGCTGTGTTTGTTCTCTTTAGAGAATATGACAGCCATTGGTGTGCCTCTGTCATAATAGGAGTCATATAGAGTTTAGGAAGCTTTCGACCCTATGCTTAGTTATTACATGGGTAATTAGCATATGGCCAGCCGGCTTGCAGACCTCCTGCTGTTTCCAGACTTCAGCTCTGGTTCCCTTAATTCTTCCTTTTCTTTGTGGAAGTGCTCAGTGTAGAGGCCTTGCCTGGCGAGTACACAGCCCTATTGGTTATTCAGAGAGCAAAGGTTAAGCTCAGGCGCGCCCTCCATGTTCTCAGCCTTCTGCCTCATAGAAGAAGGATGAATTGAGTCTAAATTAAAAATTGTTTCATGAAGAAAAATAGTTGAGAACTCGCGCTTGCTCTCCGTAACCCTGTGTAAGTTTCCATAATTAAAAATCGACCTCATGCATTTGTTGATGTTACTATAGAAAAGCTCTACTCTCGGAACGGCATGCTTTTTCATGATTATTCTCCATGGGTATTTTTAGGACTGTTAACTGTAGTGTGATACAGCTGCCAGACTCAGCTCGTGCATCGTGTTCTGCAGTTGCTCTCATCCGCTTCCACAGAGATTTAATGCTATGAGCTGAGGGAATGCACATCATCAGTGATGCAGCCAGCGCCTTCCCAGATGGACCACTCCTGTTTTTCATAGGCATTTCAGGCTCTTGATTGAAAAGTTTTATTTAACTTTTTCTTTTTCTGTTTTGTGCTGGCTTATGGTAGGCATCTCTAAGTATGAGCATGAAGACATTTGATTATATTTGAAAATCTTGTCCCTGTGGTTTGTCCTCACACAAGGTCATTAAAATGCCATTTCAAGTCTGAGTGATAAGGATCGTGTGTGTACACTCACTGATGCTGCTGTCATATGCACGGTTGTATTTATGAAGGCTTCTTCTTGAGCACCTAATCTCTCAGTTGTTGACTTACCCAGTTCCTGTTTTAAATGTTATGGCTGAACATTTGGAAATGGTAATCAATTTAATTACTGAGCCAGGTATCACCGCCTTAGGGCAGTGTGCTTGCCAGGCAAGGGCTCTACCACTGAGTGACTTCAACAACCCTTTGAAAATGTGAATTAAAACGCTTTTATTTTTACATAAATCAATGCTTGTATAAGTGAAAATGTACATGTCCACTTAGGTAACTTGGTCCAAATTTTAACATGTTGTATGCATCTTCACTTAGTATTGTAGTCCATATATTATATATGGTCAAGGATAAACATCTCAAAAGTTTTAGAAGCCAAACCTGATTTTTTTTTTTTTTTTTTTTTTTTTTTGGAGAACATTCCTCCTTGGTAATATCAATAAATATTAATGAAATTACTTCTCAAACTTCTAGGAATCAGGAAATGTGGCCAGTGGCCTAAGGAGCTGACTATATGGTTTGGAGCCCAGAAAATATAATTTGATTTAATATATTTATTCCCTATGTTATGGGACAGAGTTTATGTGAGATGCCATCAAATAAAAAATGTTAATGATAATGACGTTAATAAGATGTGATCTTGAGTGCCGGGCTTTTAACCCATGTTTATTTTTCAAGATCATCCTGCAGTAGGTATGTGGTCATACTCTTCCCTGAAGATTGTTACAAAGCATATTCAAAGAAAAGTTTTACGAGTGTGAGTATGTGAGTGGTGTGTACATATGGTTATGCATGTTCACATGTGTGTGGTCACAGGCATTCATGTGCGTGGAGGCCTGAGGTTTGCATTGGGTGTCTTCCTTAGTTGCTCTCCACATTATGGACTGAGGTAGAGGAGAGCCACTGAACCTGTTGCTTGCCTTTTGGCTGGTATGGTTTTACAGCTTGCCTCAAAGATTCTGTCCCTGACTGTGCTTCCTGGGACTGCAGGCAGGCCACTGCAACTACTTGGTTTTTTCTTGTGGATTCTGGGCACCCAAGCTCTAAGCTTCTTTCTTGTATGGCAAGGGCTTCACCTGCTGGGTCATCTCTCCAGCTCTCAAAGAAATTTTTGACTTGGACTTCAGGTCACAATCTTTGATATAGCAGTATAGCTCCAGACTTACTTGCTTTCAAAGCTAGTTTCTGATATTCAAAGAATGATTACTTTTACCACTTTTTAATTATAATTATTCCTAATTGTTTTCCAGGCTTTGCCCTGTAGTGTAGTTTATTTACTTTGTCCTGAATAACTTACTGAAAATTTCCAAAGTCTGTAGTAGCTCTCAGAAAATGAAGATTGACCTTGTGGCAGTTTGGATGAAAATGGTCCCCATATATTCATATATTTGAATACTTGGTTCCCATTTGGTGGAACTCTTTGGGAAGGATTAGCAGGTGTGGCTTTGGGGGAAGGTGTGTCCAAGGGGTGGGCTTTGGGGTTTCAAAACCCATGCCATTCCCAGTTAGGTCTCTGTCTTGTGTTGTTGTCTCAACATCTAAGCTCTCAGCTACTGCTCCAATGCCTGCTGCCATGCTGCCCACCAAAACAGTCATAGACTCTAACCTCCTGGAGCTGTGAGTCCCAAATTAAATGCTGTTATTAGTTGCCTTGGTCATGATGTTTTCTCACAATAGAACAGTAACTAAGACAGACCCCCTGAAGGATATTCAGTGGTGTAGAATATAAAAATTCTGAGGATGAACTTACTGTTATGAGTGTCTGATAAATGGAGAGCAGACTTCAAATTTGAGATCTACCCTACATTTGTAACTATCTACACTCCGTTATTTATGTAGACGAATGCAATAACTAGTAAAATACCCAGTTTGCCCTAGTCATAGGATCGTGGGTGACTTCTCTGGTAAGTTTTCTTATTATGTTTATGTGATAAATTACATTCAGTATCACCAGATACTGGGTGGTCTCACCAGAACTGAATATCGTGAGAATGGACTCACAAAGAACCAACTCACCTTTAAACCTTATTTGAATCTTTGGTTTTTATTCTGTTCGGCATTGTCTTGGTTGCTTGAGGAAGAACAAGCAAGAGAGGTTCTCTGCTTTTGAGGAGCTGTCATTGTAGCAGAACAGACAGATGTAAAAACCAACTGTAGGACAAGGACGTCCGTATTTGAGCACAGAGAGGCAAGTTGTGCAGAAGTGGAAGCTCTCCACGGAATTAGTGCAAGTTCTTCACAGAGGCAGTATGCTGCTCCTCAAGGCCATTCCACACAGTGGGGTAGTAGCATTTAAAGTAGGTTCAGTTTGCAAGGAATAGTTCAGGTTGTGGAATATGTGTATTTGATCTTTTTTCATTTAGGCCTCTACATTTTTATGTCTTAACTTTGAAATTAGACTTAAAATTGTATAATAATTCCATATACTTTTTAAAAATAATTTTTAAATAATTTTGTATATATACATGAGGGGTTTGCCTGCCTGTGTATGTCTGTGCACTGTGCCTGGTGTCTGGTGCCCAAGAAGACAAGAAGAGGGTGTTGCCTTTTCTGGAACTGGAGTTACAGATGGTTGTGAGCTGCCATGGGGGTGCTGGGAGTTGTGAGCTGCCATGGGGGTGCTGGGAGTTGTGAGCTGCCATGGGGGTGCTGGGAGTTGTGAGCTGCCATGTGAGTGCTAGGAGTTGTGAGCCACCATGTGGGTGCTGGGAATTGAACCCTGGTCCTCTGGTAGAGCAGCCAGTGCTCTTAACTTCTGAGCCATCTCTCCAGGCTTTCTGTATCATCTCCACCCTGCTCCCTCTAATGTTAACACTTCTTGAACACAGGCAGTTATCTAAACTAGGTTGACAGATACACTGTTAGCTCATGTGTAGACCTTACACGAGCAAGTGTGTCTCCTCAGTGTCTTGTCCATCTCACATTTGGTCCAGAAGCACATATGCATTTGCTCGTGGTCCCCCTTTCCACCTCTGATCGTGAAACGTTCTTGGCTTTTCATGGTCTTGTTGTTTGGAAGGGCTCTGGCTAGTTATTTTGCGTAGCTCCTCCTCTTGATTTAGAGCTTTCTGGTATTTTCTCACAGTGATATCTTGGTTGTGTTTTTGGTAAGAATACTACAGAAGTCATGCTGTGTCCTCTAAGCGACACTGGATGACTCTCATTACTGGTTGGTCGCTTGATTGCAGGTTGTTTTTCACTATAAATTTGACATTTTAAACATAAATTTGCTTTTGTTTTTCACACTGTGATCTGTTAATGTTAGTGCCTGCTGATCATTGCCGACTCCAGCTACTACTGTATATCATATTTGCCAGAGCTTTTCTGATCCCACCACCCTTTCTACACTCAGTAAGCAGAATTCTGTTCCCACGGAGAGCTTTCCTCTTTCTTGTTAGGAATCTTTAGTCTGTAGGTTTGATTCCTTTACTATCACTTATTTTGTGGTTCAAAATGTCTCACATGTAAGCAACATTTTTTTTTGAAACACATTCTGTCTATGTACACTAGCTGGCCTTTGAACCCATGAACCTCCTGCCTTAGACATCCAAATGCTAGAATTATGGGTTGCCCCCAGACTTGACCAGATTTTTGAGTTGGATTGTGTGCCTATTTGACATATTTAAAGGTATATGGGGATAGGATGGATGTTTAGCTTCATGGTAGAGTTCTTGCCTAGCATTCACCAAGCCCCGAGTGATTTTTACTTCATTAGGTAAGGAATAGGGAAACTTGTTAGTTAGGTTCATAATTTGACTCATGGCACACAAAAATAAGTCTACATCACTGTTTGGGACAGTGGCAGCTCTGGGCCCATCGCTCTGATGCCTCTTACTGCTGTGACTTCTCCGTGTGTCTCCAGGCATCTGTTTCTCTTCATTGTACACATTTCAGGTTCCCTTGGAACTCTATTTCTCTCAATGTATTTGCTATTGAGTGCCCAGAAAGCTGGGATTTAGAGTATGTCTATGTTGGTTGTTTTTTTCTATTTTAGAAGCCCATTGTAGGCTGCCAACATTCATGTTTTTGTCTGTAGCAGGCTGCTTTTGGATGAACACCTATAATGTATCTTGGACAGAGTTGCTGTTTAATAAGTCTTTTGACCCTATGGCCCATTGTGACCCATATATAATGACTTTGGTTCCAGATGGACTGCTACACTGTAGGCATCTAAGGACTTGATGACTGTGTGAAAGGAGGCAGCTTTGCAAATGAGGGAAAGTTGGAAATTTCTGGAGACACTATTAAATATGAACCAGTATCTTAGGGTGTACCGTTGGCATCTTATGAGTGCTGCTAAATACAGAGCCTAGGACAGGTCTCCAGACAAAGAGTCATTTTACACCAAACATAGTGTTGTTGACGTAGAGACTGTGTGACATAATGTGATGCATGTGAAAAGGAAAGACATGAAGGTTCTGAGGGAAATCCATGTGGCTTTTGAGTGTGGCCGGGGTAAGGAGTATAGCCTCGTGCATGTGATAAAGTGTGGTGGTTTGAAATAAAGCTAGGTAAGGACAGGATGATGCACAGACAGGGCGTTTCCAAGGTACTTGGAACCAGAGCTGAACCACTGAAGGCTTGTAAGAGGATCCACGTTGCATTTGGAAAGTTTACTTTGGAGACTATGAAATGAGTTCATAAAGATGATCAGATACAAAAATAGTTGATGGTCTTAGGATGTGGACTGCTGTGATAATTCTCCCAAGCTGTAATCATTTACAGCTTCCTGAATGCGTGTGAGCAGCTAGGCTGTCTTCCAGGTGGGGTGCTGCCGTTCTCGTTCTCGAAGAAAGACGAGTGGTTTCGGAGGGCAAAGGTTTGCATCTAGAGGGGATTGGAAAACAGGTTGAGGAAGTGGAGTCTCTTAAGACAGAAAGCAGTATTCAGTAGGAGATTTAAAATCTCCACAATGACTGAAAACACTGCTGTTGGTGATGGATTTTAGTTCTTTAAAGAACGTTAATTTTCACTGTGCTTTTCTTTTTCTTTTTCTTTTTTCTTTCTTTCTTTTTTTTGTTTTTGTTTTTCGAGACAGGGTTTCTCTGTGTAGCCCTGGCTGTCCTGGAACTCACTCTGTAGACCAGGCTGGCCTCGAGCTCAGAAATCCTCCTGCCTCTGCCTCCTGAGTGCTGGGATTAAAGGCGTGTGCCACCACTGCCCAGCTTCACTGTGTTTTTCACTGTCACACTGGGAAATATAAGATCAGGTGCTAGAATTGTTGCTTAGCAGCAACGCTGGGTGCAGGCAGACAGTGACTGACTGGGTGATTCTGAACTTGTGTTTGCCTCTCACTAACCCGTTCCCCACTGGATCGTTCATGGTCTGAGCAAGGCAGAGTTTTATTGGAGAAACCTTGTTACCATGATATGTGTACAATGTTACTGCTTTTAGTAATACATTTTATTTATGAACGCATTGAAATGTAAAAAAATATGACAACAAAGAAACCTTGATATAAATGTATTTCTTGGTAGAAAAAGGAAGAATTGTAAGCAGCATGGAAAACGAATGGCCCAGTTTTCACAAGCCGGGTCATGACAGCATTTATCGGCATAAGGGTCAAATGTTCTATGTTTGACTACAAAGCCTTATCAAAAGCATAACGTATTAAGGAATTGATTGAAACAATAATTTTAATAATTAAATAGCTATTTAATAATTAAGTATTTTAATAATTTAAGATAATTGATTGAAGAACTGTTCACTTCTTGAAATTAAAGTTTTCCTCTTTATTTATAGACATAAAAATTTATTTGAAAAAGAAAAACTTAATCTCCACTGATGATTTGGCTTTTCATGTAGATGTTTGCAGTTTTGTGCTGATGTATATTACCAGGTTAAACTAAATACAATTTTGTGTTGTTTATATTATATAGAGTTCCCTGATTTGCGGCATCTTCAAACTATAATTAGAGCAGTTTAGGCATTGGGCTTTTATATGGAAGTTATTTACAGCTAATTTCCTTGTATAGTAAACCTCCTCCATGATCTGGGGTATGAGCACAAAGCCGTGGGGCAGGAGTCCTTCCTTGCAAGTGCTCCCTGCAAGCTCTCAAGTGCTCCCTGCAAGCTCTCGCTGCCCGGTGCACTCTGAGTGAACCCAGCACACTGAGGGCATTGCTTCTCAGCCTCAACACTCTGTCAGTAAGGAAGTGCTAAAATCAGGACACCATGAGAAAATTACAAGGGGATAGTTAATACTTCTCATTTAAAGCATAAAATTATGACCCAGAGTTGGGAAGAGTTCATCAAGGCACAGAAGGCTAAGTAGGCTGCAGCTGAAAGGCTGATGTGAGGGAACTGTTCCCAGCCATCACCAGTTCTGCCTGCCCCACCCACGTAAGCGTGTACTTACAGATGCTCTTGTGTGCATGTACACACACACACACACACACACACACACACTGTTGTCTGGTTTAGGAATGCCTACAGACGACACTGTAGAGGAAATGAGGGTAGTGCTGGCTCATGGCAGGAAGTGTGGTGTGGGAGAAATTTGGAGACAGAAACGCAGTTAAGTTCAATCTCTAAGCTGGAGAAAGGATATCAGCTGTTGACAAAATGATAGAATGGAGCCAAGTGGTGGTGGTGGCCCATACCTTTAATAACAGCACACAAGAAGAAGATGCAGGCTGGGTCTCTGAGCTTGAGGCCACCCTGGTCTACAGAGTTCTAGGGCAACCAGGTCTGCAAAGAGAAACCCTGTTTCAAAAAATAAAAAATATATTAGAAAATGATAGAATGAAAACTGCTTTGGGAGTCAATCTACCAACTAGTCTGAGGCTACAGAGCAAGGAGCAGCCCTGTCATTATCAACTGGGAGGCACTATTGTGTATGTTGGTGATCCAACAGACTACCATGGTGGAAGTGGGACAGGGTGGGGCCCAGTGCAGACGGAGAGTAGGCTCTCTACCCGCAGCTTGCTAAGATAGCGGGATTTGATACTTTATTGCTACTAATGTGAATGCTGAACCGTAGAGAACTCTTTTAAAGATTATTTTATGTACATAGTGTTTTGCCTGCATGTATGTCTGATGTCTGTGTTCCATGTATGCCTAGTGCCCTAGGAGGGCAGAGGAGGGCACTGGATCCTTTGGAACTGGAGTTGCAGACAGTTGTGAGCTGCCACGTGGGTGCTGGGATCAAATCCAGGTCCTCTGGAAGAGCAGCCAGTGCTCTTAGCCGTCTCCCTAGTCTCCATCCTCCCATCCGCAGTAAAGAACTCTTTAAAGTTCTGGTTTCCTAAGGGGCAGAAACATCAAGGAGCAAGAAGTACGCTTCTACAGTTGATCATTTCAGCTCTTAATGTTTAAGGTTCTAGGAATAAATTACCCAGTTTACTTAATGTTGGCTTAATAAGGTAGAAATAGCAGTTTTGTTGAATTACATATTCCAGAATGCTGTGTGGGAGGCTTAATGCATAGTAGATATTCTTGTGTGAAGTAAAACTATTGGTTTTGCCAAGGTAAACCCAGCTTGTGTAGTAGCAAGACTCCTTATTTTGCTGTTAGCCTGGTGGGACCCAAGAAAACACAATGAACGAGTAAGACTTTAACAGGAGCTGGTTCTACAGGGTATGTATGGTAACCTCCAAGTGCACCCTGTGAGGGAATAGCTCAGTAACCCCTCAGTCTGTTTTTTAGTCTCTTATCGGAGCCCAGGACCACTCTTGGACCATACCTCAGCCTTACTGTACTCTGGAGCACCAGTGAGAACTTTAGCACTGCATTTGGGGAAAATTTTTTAAAATGATTTAAAAATTATGTATGGGTGTATGTGAGTGTGGATATGTGCACATGAGCCCGGGGTGCCCGAGGAGACCACAGGTGCTGGGTCCTCTTGAGCTGGCGTTTGAGGTGTGTGGGCACTGCTGGGAGCTGAACTGAGTTCTCTGTGAGAGCAATGGTGGCTTGTAACTACTGAGCCATTTCTCCAGACCCCTTGGGGACAATCTTAAACCGAAAACTTGACAACAAAAGGAAAAATGTAGAAACACGTGACTATGCAAAGGATATTGTTTATACCACAAAGGAGAAACAACATCGATTTCTTTGTTTAGCCCCAGCTGGGTGCATGCTGGGTGACCCCATTTTTCCCACTCTGTGTTTTTGAGAGTGACCACAAAAGTGCTACTAGTGTTCTCAGGAATAAAAAAAGATTTTTAGCAAGTATATGAATCTGCAGGTGCAGAACCATGAAAATTAAAAATCAACCTCTATGTAATAATGAGGTCCTAGCCATCACAGCAATAGGAGTTTTTGTTTTATATGACTTTTAAAAAAGCTACAGCCCTGTTTAGCCCAGGCTGGCCTCTCAAATTAGCTATGCAGCTGAGAATAGCTTTCGATTTCTAATCTTCCTGTCTCTACCTTCTGGGTTCTGGGACTACAGGACTATGTTACCACACTTGATTTATGTCAAGTTGAAGATTGAATCCAGGATTTGTGCATGCTAGAGAAACCTAGCTACATCCCCCTCTCTGTGTTTCATTTGTTAAAGAGAAAGCAGGGTACAATGTATATATGTGTATATAATAAACCAAGGCAGGCTTTTCTAATTTGAGAGAGCTGACTCAGAGGGTGGAGAAAGTTTCTTTGTGCCAACATTTCAAAAGCAAACCTGCAGTGCATATACTTTCCTTCGCTAAGTCAGAGGGAGCAAGGTGTGGTAGGGTTGATAACTGTAGTTAAAGCAGTCATTAAGTGGCATCTAATTACATTGTGTTAAAATATCTAATAATAATAAGTCACATTTGATGCAGTTCATGAGTCATCTCATGTAAACAAGGATTGTAATGAAATGGGGAGACGCGAGCAGGTTCAGATAGCAGAAGGGCACTTATCTTCTGATTTATTTGGGTGTGGATACATGTGTACCACCACGTGTGTGTGGAAGTCAGAGGATGGCTTGCAGGAGTCAGTTCTCTCTTTCTGGACTGTAGATTGAATGCAGGTCCTTAGGCACGGCAGCAAGCCTTCACCCACTCAGCCATCTTTGCTGGCCCCACTGCATACTCCTATCTTCTATTCATTGATTAAAGGAGTCCGGTTAAATAACATTGTGATACAATGTTGATAGGAAATGAGAATTATGTATCGTGAAATAATTCCCTTTTGTAGGGTGCTTTTTGTTTTCAAATATTTTGAAACATTGTATGATAGGGACTACATTATGAAATAAACAGATTGTGCATAAGGCGGTGCTCTATGTGGACAGGATCCTTAAGATATTATCTTGATAAAAATTGAGTCTTTTTTATGTGAGGTGCATTTCTATCGGTGTCTCTCCCCCTCTCTTTTTTCTTTTGTACTCACTGAAATCATTCTGCACAGTGATAGGGCAATACCTAATTCCCCGAGGTGAATGCTATTATTGTATCTCTAAGGTAGACAGCTTGCTTTGCACGTACAAGGGTCCGGTTTCAATCCCCAGCATCAACCCAAAAGATCCGCTATTTTCAATCTACTTTTATTTTTCCATTTCTAAAAATCCTTGTTTTTTGTTTTTCTCTCAGCCTGGGGCACTGTTGGACTGTATTTCTGTTTGTCGTGTTCTTTCCAGCAGTCCTCCCAAATCCTGTGTTGTTGTCCCTTGTAGGTTTCCATTTCACTCAGGAGACTCAGTGAGCATTTTCTCTATTGATGCCATATATTGTCTTTTTGAGGACTAGGATGCCTTTTAGACAACTGCTGGTTTATCTAATTCAAATGAATTATGGAAAAAACTGATTTCATTTATTTAAAATGAAAAGGTTCTTAATATGATTTTAAACAATTTATGAGCAAAATCATTGGTGATGAGTTTTCATTTTTCACCTCTGCCTTTTGCAGTAGTGGCACATGCACACGCACACACACACAAGCACTAATATACAAGCACTTGCATACAGTCTTGGGTTGTATTTGGGAAAAGCTTAAATTTTTTTGCACACTTATAGAAAGATGGTAAGACATTTACAAGTCTTGAAGGTAAAACAGTTGCACCATTTTCCCAGATTCTTCAGCCATAGAACCTTTTAATGCAGTGAGTAGTAGTCTGGTGTGCTCCAGGCACTGAGCTGAGTACAAGGCATTGCACTTTAATTGGCGATGGAGAGCTTCCACCATCCTAAAGAAGGGACTGCTGAAGGGTTATAAAATACAATGTGGTAGGTGCTTTGAAAGTGTGAGTGGGCTTGTGAAAGAATTTCAAAAGGCACTAGATTTGTCTGTTATAGTTTCTATTATAAACAGAGGCTGGCTAACTTTATAAAGAAAAGATGTCTGCTGCTTAGCTACAGTACCGATGAAGGTTCCAGTACGCATAACCCAAACCCTGCTGTATCACCACTTGGTGGGTGACAGTGTAGGAGCAGGTGTGAGGGAAGTGTTCATGTTTAAACCAGAAAGCCAGTACCTTTGTGGCCGTGCTTCCAGCTGGCTGAAGGACTCCTAACCTGACCACAGTGAGGCCCAAGCTCCAAAGCCATCAACTGTTGGGCAGAAAGGGAGGGAAAAATCAACCCATGGCAGATACTACCCATACATAGCAGGGAAAGCACCTCGTGCAGCATAAGGGTATGCTCATTCACTTTGCAGTTATGAGCACCTCCTGTGAATGGAGGACACAGCTGTGAGTGAGGCAAGGCTCTTTGCTGCTTTAAAACTTAAATCCCAGCTGGGTAAGTCAGGAAAAAGAAGCAAATTTAAATTTAGCATTTAAAAAAAAAATGAAAAGAGCAATGGAGAGAGAAAAGTTGGCAGGGGCTGCTATGTGGATGGCTAGAGCACTGAATAAAGAAGAGGCTTGGGGTTCCAGTTTGGAGATCTGTGGACTTGTGGGGTCACCAGGACATACAGAACCTCAGTTTTCCTTGTTGAATTGGTGTGCCAGTTTTTGTCATCTTGACGCAAATCTGGAATGATTGACTTGTAGGCAAGTCCGTGTGGTACTTTCTGGACTAATGACTGGTATAGAAGGATCCAGCCCACTTTGGGTGGTGCCACTACTGGGCACGTGTTTCCCGGAGGTCTAAGAAAGGTAGGTAGATAAATGAACCTGGAGAGCAAGCCAGTGAATAGCATCCCTCCATGTCCTCTGCTTCAGTTCCTACCACCTGGTTCCTGCCTTGAGTTCCTGCCTTTGCATCCCTTCATAATGGACTGTAAGCTGTAACAGGATATAAACCCTTTCCTCCTTAAGTTACTCTTGTTCAAGGCGTTGTTAAAGCAATAGAAAGAAAGCAGGATGCCACTGCTACAGACAGTGCTGGAGTGATGGGTTGCTCAGGCATTGGGGTTTACTGAGGCTGCCTAAATGGGACCGTAGAGATACCACTGGACTGAGGAGGAAGCAGTGTTAGAGGAACCCCAGAAGAGGCAGATGTGGTGAAGGTTACGTTCCAAAGTCGGGGTAAAAATGTAGCATGGCTTAGAAGGTTAGAGCAGTGTGTTTGACCTGGAGGCTGCAGAGGTAGGTTCCCTCTGAATAATGCAGGATATGGTCATACACTGCAAAGGCTGAAGAATTTTGATGAAACTGACTACACTGGATCTGGAGAGGTATCTGGAGTGTCAGGATGGCTGTTTATCTCCCATCCTTACAGAACTACTTGGGGGGGGCATGACCCATGTTTTAAAGCTTTAGGTCAGAAAAGTCCTGTGTCAGCTGCACACCACAAACAGCTGTAATGAAATGGTGTCAGAATCAAAGGAGTGGCACTCAGGATTGTTCTGACTTAAGCAGGGGGGAAGTGGTTAGGCTGTCCCTATGAGCACGTGACTCAAGGAAGGGGGTGTGGAATGAGGTTCACATGCCAATCGGGGGTCCACAGAGGCTGTGACTGTGTGGTTATTAGCAAGTATGTGTCACGAAACTTCAAGTCATCCATTGTAGTTACAGTGATGTAGAATCCATGGAGTGAAAAAATAATTGCAAATTCACCAAGAAACTAAATATATACATTTCTGTGAAGAAATCTGGTGATTGCAATAGCCACTGTGTAAAGCTTATATATAATGAACCAAGCATCTGAATTTTTTCTTAATGTCTGAACATCTATTATTTAGAAATTGTACTACTCACCAGATGATTGCCCCCAGAACTCCATCTGTGAACACATCTTCTCTCCTACCACTAGTTCTGTATAAATGCCACTTTCTTCTTAATCCCTTCTGTACACACTGGTCCTGCCAGTAGCTAGATTGTTGCTGGAAACCCAAGCCTGCAGCTCATATCAAGACCTTTCAGAAGAACTTGTTCTGGTGCTTTTTTTGGGGGGTGTGTCCTTTGGGAGAGCTGCTGGTCCTGGAACAGTTTCTGAAAGTTTAAGAAAGAGAGCTTTGCAGGTGGAGAGAAATGGATAAGGTTCCTGGATCATGTTTATTAGAGGCACGTCCTTCCTCAAAACACTTGTTAATCTCACTGTTATTTTTAAATGAAAGCAGTAAGATAAATACCAAAGCGCTCAGCACAGAGCCCAGCTTCTGGCCAGAGAGTGTGGCTGATAGCTGTAGAGGTTCTCACTAGCGTCTTCTCACATCCAGGGAAGCTGCACTGCAGGAGCACAGTAGATGAGACAAGGGAAGGGAGAATGTATTCAGAATATGTCATCCTAGTTTTATTTGGGGCATTTAAGAGCAGGTCTGTGGTGGGCTGGGAGGTCCTGCCTAAAGTAAACTACAGAGATTGAGCACAGGGCTTGCTACATGCTAATCCTGTGCTGTACCACTCAGCTACATCCCCAGAGCCAATCATCTTTCAATACATTACTCTAAGTTATGGCCTCTTAATTGTGGCTGTACAATAAAAATAGAAAGAAAGAAAGAAAGAAAGAAAGAAAGAAAGAAAGAAAGAAAAGGCTTATAGAACTTATTCTTAGGAGATTTCTATTTCTAGGGGTGAGGTAGGGTCTGCATAGATAATTTAAAAATAGGTTTCTGAACTGGTAGTTAGAAATTAGGACTAATAATGCCATTTTCCTCAAATTGTCAACATGAAATAAGGTAACTTATAAAATTGCCTAGTTTACAATTGCAATTAAAAAAACTTTATTGGTAGTTTTTGATGCATAGTAAGTTATCCCAAAACATAAGCGTTTAGAAATAAACCTTTGTTATCATCCTCTAAGATTTGACCTCATCAGCCCTGCTGTTCTCTCTGGTTGCATGATACCAGGCTGGGGGGCAGTGCTGAAGCAACTCTTCCCATGGGTTTGGACTTCCCATGCCCAGGGCCAGCTCCAGTTGTCGTAGGTACCTGGGCACCCATGTGGGTGTTAAAGCTTAGATTCTGTATTAGTGACTTTGCTATTACTGTGATAAAATACCATGACCAGAAGCAACTTATTGAAGGAAGATGTCTTAGTCAGGGTTTCTATTTCTGCACAAACATCATGACCAAGATGCAAGTTGGGGAGGAAAGGGTTTATTGAGCTTACACCCCCATGCTACTGTTCATCATGAAAGGAAGTCAGGACTGGAACTAAAGCAGGTCAAGGAGCAGGAACTGATGCAGAGGCCAAGGAGGAATGCTGCTTACTGGCTTGCTTGCTTCTCCTGGCTTGCTCAGCTGGCTTTCTTATAGAACCCATGACTACCAGCCCACAGATGGTACTACTCACAAGGGGCCCTCCCTAATTGAGAAAATGCCTTACCGCTGGATCTCTTGGAGGCATCTTCTCAACTGAAACTCCTTTCTCTGTGATAACTTCAGCTTGTGTCAAGTTGACACACAAAACTAGCCAGTACAGAAGAGTTTACTTGGGCTCTCATTCCAGAAGGACAGGGTCTGTCATGTATGGGAGTCATGGCAACCAGCCAGAGCAGCGAGCAAAGAGCTCACATCCACAATGGCATGCATGGAGCTCTTTAAACTTTGAAGCCCACCCATGGTGACATACTTCCTCAGCAAGACCACATTTCCTTTATCTACCCAAACAGTGTGACTAACTGGGAACCACATATTCAAACATCTGAACCTATGGGGGACATTCTTGTTTAAATCACCACATACTCATAGTGGGTCATTAGGTCAAACTCTAATGTTGAGGATGCTGAAAGATACAATCTGTCCCAGAAGCCTAAACATAAGCTGTTACTAATCTTTAGAATCATCACATAGGGAAAGAAATGTTGATAAAGTACCTGTGTTTGTCAGATTCAGTGGGAAAAGGCTGAGCAAACTGCTTGGAAACTGCCCCAGTGAAAGATTGTTAATATCATATGTTAATTACTGTAGAAATTAAGTAGGCTTGGGAGTAAGGGTGGGATAACATCTTAAAAACATAATTATGACTTACCTTCCCATAAGAAAATTTATATAGAATTTCCAATGAGCTTTGGAATATTAAGGTACTCATAAAATGTGACCATCTGAATATATTTCTTAATGTTCTCCCATATAGCAAAATTAGGAATGAAGTTACTGAATATACAAATGGTACCCTTACAGATACAGCCTAGTTAGAAGTTGCATATCCAATGAGAAGTGCTGGCAGATTGGATTTCAAGATAGAGGCTCTGGGTACTGATCTTTTGCTTCCATTATGGCTGTGTGCATAAACATTTATTATGCCTGTATTTCATTTATAATAATGTCTACTCTTCTGTAGAGGTTAGTTATTAAGATTAGATGTAATAACAAAATGTGTGAAATAGCATTGAGGTTACAGAGTCCTGTAAACTAATAAGAAATGGCACCGATTTCCCTAAGAACTCGAGAAGTAAGCTTTTGGGCTCTGCAGCCAAGTGATTGCTGTCTTTGTCCTGTCCTAGCTCTGGAGTGTTGGGCAGAATGGGTAGTTGTCTCACTGTTCCTTCATATTAACAAAGGAACTAAGCATCTTTCCTAGCCTATAAGCTGCTATGAGGATTTAGTAAACTGTAATCTATGCAAACCTCTGTTACATTGTAGATGTTCAGTGCAGGCTAAAACTTTTCAACAGTAAATGAAATTCAAAGGTGGTGTTTGGGTGGCGTAGTGGTGTTGGGACTCACATCTATGATGTAAGGGCCGGGCCAGCCTCCCATTTGTTCTGAACTTGGGTCTCAGCTGACATGGAGCAGGACATGGAGCAGCAGGCTGTGGACCAGCCTCCCATGGATAATGAGATGTTGATGCCAGTGTCGCATATGCCCGTGTCTTCTGGAAACAGCGGATTTCATCACCACCAGCCACTTAATACTTACCAGAGATGGTGGGGCCTTATATGGCATCAGCTGAGGAATTCAAATGCAGTGAAGGAGAATGGGAGTCGCAGTGCATTAGGTCGCTACCTGAGCAAGGTGCGAGGTGCCCCTCCCAGCTGACTCCTATACCTTCCCAGAATTATTGTCAGATCGATTGGGAGGGGATCACATGTGATGCCAATCGGAAGTTCAGGTACTCTGGGAGTGACCGTTTCCTTCACTGAGAACCTGATGTCTCATGGTGGCCTGCCAAGCCCAGCTTCCTGTGGAGTCTCAATGATGGCCCACAGCAGTGCGCCAACAATGTCTTATTCTGTACCCCCAACAGTACCTGCCACCACAGGCTCTTAAAAACATGGAATATTGTTGGTCCCAGGTATGTCTTCCACTGGGACCCATACTGTGACTCCCTTTATGGATCCGATGTTACACTCTGTAAATATCTACAATCCTGAGATAGTCCTAGCTAGGTTCCAGCAATTGCTATCTTTAGACTCCCAAGATTCACCTGTGACCCAGTCAAATGTCCAGGAAGAACCTTTCATATGTGAGCAGCCCATACCTGCTCCACAGAAGAGGGAGAGCCCCAGTACTTCAAGAGAGGCAACCAGAAGACAGCCCCTATTTTCAAGGCCTTACGTCTGCTCATATGACAACTGTGGAAAAGTTTATACCAAGCGCTCTCACCTCATGAGTCACCAACACAACCACACAGGTGATAAGCCCTACGTATGTGACTGGAAAGGTTGTACATGGAAGTTCTTTCACTCTGATGAGCTTGGACGACATAAACGGGTCCATACCAGATATCCACCACATAAATGCGATGAGTGTAATCGAGGGTTCATGAGATCTGACCATCTCAGGCAGCACTAAAGAACTCATCTGCCCAAGTAAGACTTCCTGCAACCTCAAGCCAACAGTGGACAGACAGATGGGACAGACGGTCTTCTTGCTCCTGGTCAGGAACTTTAGCTCTCTTTCCTGTAGTCTCTAACCCAAGATTCTGTTGCCCAAGACCGGATCATCTCTGGGGTAAGTGAAGGTTCAGATGAAGACAGGAAGATTAGGAAGTGGTGGGGAAGCCCACATGAAGCTCTGGACTCCATTGTGGATTCCTTAAAATCTGGTACCCTTCCCTCTCAGAGATTACCGACTTCTCCAGATGAGAAGGCAGAGCCAGAGATAGGATTTTACTAGAAAGCTCTTATCTCCTGTCAAACCCAAGCATGAAACTCTCTCATGCCTATTCCACGAAAACCCATGTTCTCTCTCTGGGTCTTCCACAGTTTCCAGGGCCAGACCATGGGAAAGGTCTTTGAACACTATGCATTTTACATCTTAGTGCTGGAATATACTGGGCATATAACATGTACTGCATCAGATGCTCTGGCTTTCACTGTCCACATGCCCAGAGTTTGTCTCTTCCCTCCACTCTTGGACGGAATGCCCATTTCAAGACATGGCATCTGTCATTTCATGGAGCCACCAAAACCAAGCCTTATGAAGAGACGAATACGAATGGGAGATAGAGAGGCAGGCAGCAAATCTCTCCCCCACACCCCACGAATTGTTGCAAGGCATTGTATCTCTATGTCAGCACAACCTGTGGGGAGACCTGCCAAACAGCCAGCAAACATGCCTGCCATCTTCAAGGTTGGCCATCTTGGAACTCTTGCCTTGGGCCACTTCCCGTTCTTTCCCCTCCACTTGATGTTCTCCTTCCTATACCTTGGCTTTGAATGTCCCAAATCAAAGTGTGTAGGCTGCTTATACGGCCTGGGAATAGGAGGGCTGAGAACAAACCCCACAGTAGCTCCAGAGAGCAGATTGTCATTATATGCACATGTGCGGAGGTCAGAGACAACTTAGAGTCCATGATCTAGTGTGTGGGTGTCTGGGATTGAACTCAGGCTGTCAACCTTGGCAACAAGCACCTTTCCCTCATGAACCATCTTATTGGCCTTTGTTTTGCCTCATGCATCATGTAGCCTAGGCTGACTAGCAACCTTCTTCGTGTATTTGCCTGGAAAGTTCTGGGGTTACAGGTAAAAACCACCCAGCTGGCTTCAGGTTGCCTCTCCTGCCTGGCTTTCTGGTTTTGAGAGATTGTAACTATCCTGGTAACTCATCCTGGTCATCTAGAACTTCTGTATTAAATTGGCCATTTTACTGAACATTAAGCTAATATAAAGGAGCTTGGCCTTGATTCCAGCACCCTGTGGGGGCTCAAAGATTAAATTGAAAAGAAGGGAGAGAGAAAAAAAAAGACTAAAGAAAAGGAAGGGAGAAGGAACTTGGTCATGCCAAGCGAGTGGCAGAGTCAGAGCCCAAGTATCATGTCAGCCCTGCAAAGTGGGTCGCATCCTTAAAACCTGGTACCTTCTATAGATATTCTATAGACTTAGGTCCAGTCCTGTGCCAAGTATTGACTATAGAAAGGTGATGCCGAGCTGGAGAGGTGGGTCAGTGGTTAAGAGCACTGACTGCTCTTCCAGAGGTCTTGAGTTTCATTCCCAGCAACCACATGGTGGCCCACAACCATCTGTACTGAGATCTGATGCCCTTTTCAGGTGTGTTTGAGGACAGCTACAGTGTACTCATACCAAAAATAAATAATTCTTTTAAAAAGAAAAGAAAGGTGATGCCATCTTAGGCTTAAGGGACCATGTTCAGCCTAACTAGGCACAGTGCTCCCTGGCAAGTTCTCAAGAGTTGGCCCACAAGCCTCCACAACACAGGACTTGAGGGGTTGAGTGAGGGACAGCTGAAGGATGTACCAGGAACAAAAGACCTCAAAGATGTGTCACAGTCAGACCTAAAGGACTTAGCCATGCCTCGGTCTCTGGACATTCCTTGTGTTCTTGGTTGAGCCCTGCACTGGGCACTGAGGGTTTAGAGGCAAAGTCACCCTGACTGTTAAGGAGCAGAATAGACCATGGGCAAAACTTTGAATATGTTCAGTGCAGTCAGATACCAGTGCTCTGTGTAAGCCCAGACTTACCCTGAGGGTCTGTGCAAGCCCCCAACAGCCTTGGCTGGGCTGGCTCTGTTCTGCATGGCCACTGACTGGGTCACTAGCCAAAGCAAGTGTGGGCAGCCATTCTGACATGATGTTAAAAATTAAGAAGGGCTCCCCTGTGTTGAGCTCCAGGTTAGGATACCAGAAGTCTCTTGTTCCTAGGTGGATACCAGTCTCTTCTGTGGGGCAAGCCATCTAGGGAAACGATGGGCCAGAACTGGTCTCCATCTTCCCCATGACCATGTGAGACCAACAGACTGGGCCTCTCTCTGATAACACTTGCCAAGGGTGAACCATGGTGACCAGAGCTGACCCCAGCCTGTAGATGTCAGAGCTACTGAAAGCTGTTAGAAAATGCTGTGAACTAGCTTGGTGTGGCCAGTCACACATATATACAGCATATTTGCCCCTTTAAGTCATTTGAGTCTTTTTGAACCTCCAGAGATGAAACCCCTCTTATATTTTGGTAACTGACACTGTTACTGTCTTCATCAGTGTGAACCCATCCCTAAATGCAGTGGTCAGTTTTGTATGACTTTACTGTTTTTCCTCTGTCTGAGTTCCAATACATTTTAATACAAAGGAAAAAAAGCAAAGGTGTTGTTTGGCTCATTCAGCCCTCAGTGATAGCAGAAGAAAGTCTAAGATACATAGTGGTGTTGTGAATTTAGCGCTCTCAGTGGAAAAGAGTAGTGTTTGGAGATTTTTCAATCATCAGGTTACTTAAATGAGAATTATCTTGCAAAAAAAATGTGTGAATCAGACATGTACTGCCACACGTACATCAACGGCATACCTAGCAAAGAACTTTGAAGCACTATTCCCATCTCAAGGAAGCTAGGAAGTAGTTGGGAAGAGCAAAATCACCTGTGGTGTCTAGCCAGGAGTGAGTGCCACAGTGCAGACTAGATGTGTAAAAGGAGCCTCTGTCCTGAGCACTGGACACCAAGGGCCTGTGGGATGATCCTGTTACCTGGGTAGCATGGCTCAGGTGACAGTTCAGTTGTTAGCCGCTCAGTGTGCTTATGTCCTGGTCAGCACAGGGCCACCATTGCATTGTTTCCCCTAGTGTGTTTGAGATGCAATGAGGAGACTCCAGGAGAAGGGGAGTTTAGCAGTTGATATGTTCGTGTTTCTGAAGATCCTGAAAGGCCTTTTCTTTCAGGGAGAGCACATGGAAAAGCCAGCTCAGCACCAGCTGCATTGTCTTCCCAGGGCAAATGTGCCCTGTGTCCTTTTTGAGGTGGTGTTAACCATCACTAGGGAGGCAGGACTGGCTCCTTCAGGATACAGTGGCTCTGTGTTGCTAAAGTTAATGTCATTTTAAGCTAAGTACATGGTCAGTATTGTCTTTGCAACCTATCTTTTTAGTTGAGTAACTTAAAAATTAATATCAAATTAATATTGTTTTCCTATTTTTCTTTGTTCAAGTAACATGATTTACTTGTACATTTTGGCAAGTGTTATATAGGCAAATTAATTTAAAATGATACTGCTTAGTTACTACTTAGTTTAAGAGAATCTATATAGGTGGGTATTGGTCTGTATCTTACTACAGAACAAAAAATGTTCATAAAAGATTGTGAAATAGAATGAAGGAGTCCCATAACAAGAACGGATTGGAGAGAATAGTCTTTTCTTTGTACAAATCATAAGCATTTCAGGATTTTAAGTAAAATAATGCAATAGAAAGCAAACACTACATAGAAAGGCAGGGATGAAGAGCTGAAATGCTCTGTGTGTTACATGTGATACCTAGTTTCTTAGAACTTGAGTTACTACAGAAAATGCATTATCTTTAACCTATTCTCACGGGCAGAGGAGGGACTGAATCCCCTTGGAGGTCTTCACTAGTGAGAATAGAGGTGCTCCCTGCAACCTATGGTCTCCGTCTCCAGGATTCCGGTGAACTGTCACAGTAGCAGTAAAGGGGTCTTTGTGATTGAAGTGTCCCTGGAGTCATTCTGGTGTGTGGCAGGAAAAAGCAAATGGCCAAGGTGCTCACCCATAAATGCTGCTTATAGAAATGGAGCCTAGCCACACTAGACTTGGTGACATGAACCGGTACTGACAGATGCTCAAGAGATGAGATAACAAACTTGATGAAAAAGTAACACATTCAGCTTTGTTTTCCTGTTCTTGTGTGCTTTTCACTGAGTTCACAAGGGGGAGCTGGTTTATGCTCTAAAAATGTTTATGGTTAATATGTCCTTTTAGATGAACTACAACAAGATGATTGAAATAACTTTTTGAGGAAAATAATGAAATGATTGGTACTTGTAAGTAAAATGTACTAGATTAAAACTAGCAATGTTATAATTTTGAACCTAGTGAGAGATTTTGCAGAATAAATGAAGCTACTGGATAGGAAAGCTCATTTGTTATTCATGATCTTAGATCATCATTTGTCTACAAAATTAACCTGACCAGTAGAGAGAATAATGCCACCTCATTCTAGCTAAGCCTCTCTGTCAGCCTACAGATTCAACCAATCAGCTGGGTTTTTTCTTTTTTCTTTTTTCTTTTTCTTTTTCTTTTTCTTTTTCTTTTTTTAATGTCTTTTGAACAAAACTGCAAAAAAATGTTTTGGAAGGTTTGATTTTACTGTAAAGAAAATTTCATGTTATTTTCCTAGCTGAAGAGTCTTAATACTGTTGTATATATGTACATATTAGATGTGTGTATGTATGTGTATATGTATGTATTTATTATATATATGTATGTGCATGTATGTATTATGCATATGTGTGCATGTATGTATATAGTATGTATGTATGTATTTTACTTGTGCTGTGGATAAGCACAGGACCTGGATCACCATAGGTAACCACTCCATCACTGAGCTATATACCCTTAGCCTATTATCTCTTGCTTTGGACCAGTGGACAGTGTTTTAGTAATATTCTCTGTAATCAGTAATATTCAGTAAAATTCTCTCAAGTTGTATCTTCTGAAAGGCCTGGGATGCTGTATGTTGGCTTTCTTTTCCAAGAATATGACTTGTCTTCTAGCTTTTATTCGAGTTTGGCACTTGGGTATTTCTCTGAATACTCCTCCTCTCTCTGCCAGCAGAGGTTGTGCTGACAGGATTACGTTTATTTCTCAGGTGACCATTTTGGTGTTTCATTTTGCAAAGCCAGATGGGGGCTGGGAGGGAGCACCGAAACAGCCAGCTCTCAAAAGTTTCTACTCTTGGGGGATAGGGCTCTGTCCACTTCCGAGGGTCAAGTCTTCGGTTTGACTATTGTCTTCACAGTACTGACAGTCCTGGCATGGCTAGCATCCCTTTTTAGTTCCCCCTGATGGAACCAGGTACTTAGGTTCAGAAACCTGTACCACAGTTCCCCTGTGTCCTAAAGAAAGTGGGGAACAGAAACTAATAAGTTCCATGCACACTTAAGCCAAGTGTGGTATGAGTGTGAAGTCCGCCCTCTTCTGTGTCCTGCTATAAATCACGGAAAGCTGCGGGACAAAGGTTAGAACACAGGTGAGTTTAACGGTCAGACAGGCTAACTGAGTCTTTCTTAGGGCCATGAGGTGCCTCAGTTCTCTGTTACAACAACGGTTTTTGTTTTAAATTCAAGCCCTGAAAATGAAAATGAGGTCCTAAGAATCCCAATATTTGAAACAGAAATTAGTTTGGTTTTGGGAGTATGTAAGATTCTGCCCCGTCCTGGGCCTGAGAGAGTTCTTGCTCCCAGGTGGGATGCTTTGCTAGGTGTAGAATGGAAGCCTTTTTCTTTTCTTTGTGAGCCAAGATGGAAAGATGGAGGGAATTAAAGGGATGTGCGAGGGAGAAGTACCCCTCACTTCAGGGTCTGGTTGAGGCCTCTCACCAGCTGGGAATCAGAAATTCCAGCATAATTAAGAGCATTTGCTCTGAAGGTGCTGCTGATAGAAACAGTATTCCTTTTATAGTGCGATAATGCAAATGGGATTTTAAAATAGCAATGCGCCCCTTATCTGGCTCTTTAATATGGCTTTTATCAGTTGAGATTTTTTTAATTTCTAAAATGCTCACAAGAGCCCCCATTACAGTGAAAGACAGGTCTCAAACCCTGTGTAAGCCTGTGAGCCTTGGCTTAACCTTCCCCATGGCCGTTCTGCCCAAGGTACCACTGTATCCACCCTATGATGTAATTTCTCAGGAAGGGAAATAAAGAGATGAGGAGTCCCTTAGGAACTTTTTTTTCCAGCAATATAGTTACATTCTGGAAGCCTCAAAAATCCTATGTGTCCACCTCACTGCAGTTGAGATTTGAGAGCCAACCACACTCAGGCTTGGCGTGTGTACGATCCTTTTCCTGAATATCTTTTTCTAGTGCAAACCATCTCCCCTTGCTTAATATGTGCTTCATCTTGACTCTTCATGACATTTTTTTTCTGGGATGAAGTCAGAATTCCAGCCTTCCCAACTGCCGGTCCCTGAAACTATTCAGGCATTGCAGGTGCAGCTAGCTGTGTCTCCGGCTTAGGCCCCGCTGCCACTGAAAGTTGGAGGTCAGCTTGGGAAGGATCTGAGCAGGTTGTAGCACTGAGGAGAACTCAGGATTACGGAGTGATAAACTTGAGGCGTACACCTTCTTTTGGCTGAAGGTGCGAAGGACTGGAGAACTCCACAGCAGTTGTGAATTTTCTTATTACTGCCCGGGGGATTCTTTTTTCTTTTGTTTGTTTGGTTAGTTGGTTTACTTTGTTTTTAAAGAGCATCATGTGCTTGGAACATGGTAGTTACGTTGACGCACGCAGTCTGGATTATAATACACCAAATGGGCACCGTCCAAAAGCTTGAGGTTTAATGTTTGATGCAAATACTTCAGACCTCTTGCAGGAAAGATTTGTGTAACAGATAACTAATCACACTAAGCTAAGTTAAACTGTTTGAATATTTTTTTTGAACAGAAATCCATGAAATTCCTGAGTTTTTCTTTCGTTAGCAAAAATGTTTATACACCTGTCATTGTGAACAGAATAATTATTCCGCACAGCTTTTGTGTGATTTCTCATACAGCCAGCTATTCTTTTTAACTCTCTCATTGCTCTTTCTTGATCTGTAGTTCTCAAGGAGCGTATGTGTCATTATCCTGCATATAATGAACAGCGTGTGGAGCTCTAATGTCTGAATTGCTACATAGGGATAATGATTGGCTAATTTGAGATGCTGTGATTGACCCCAGCTCGTCCTGTTCTGAAGGATAATAGCACATGATGATTTCTAATACACTTTGCCCTTCCCATTCGAAGGGGAGCATCGTAGTGTCTGCTTGCATGGGTTTTTGTTTCCTTAGTATTAGACATGCTAATTTTCTACAACATTTGTTTTCCTCATGTTCCAAATTAAAGTCAGTTTCCGCTGGCATTTGTTGACATCAGCATTGGCTTCAGACATTTTGCTTATGGAATTGTGATCAAATTACCAAAGAGCCAGACTCAGGCAGAGCATGTATAGCTCAGTGGTAAAATGATTGCCAAGTGTGTGTGAGGGAGGCCTGGTTCAATCCCAGTATCATACAAACACAAACAAAACAAAGAGCCAAAACCCAGAAAGACTAATGCATTAACTGTTTCACAATCAGTTGATTCAAGGTGCTAGAGGTCAAAGACCCAAGGATGTGGTTTGTAAACTCTCTGAACTGTGAATTGCCAAAATAAAGCAGCAGTGTCAGAAAGGAAAACCTACACTCTGACTTCTGAGTAAGGATTTTCCTGAGTAGCTCCTTGGAAGGAAATGTTGCAGACAGAGAAATGGAGATTCGGGGAATGCTTCTGCAGATACATCCCTCTGTTTCCCTGGTGCGGTGGTTCTTGCTGGCCCTGTGTTCTGCCATAGGGTATACTGGCAAGAGGCAGGTGGGTTAAGAGAGCAAGCCTCAGAGTTGCAGTTAGAGGTGCGTAATTGTGGGTGAATGCACCTGTGTCCTTATCTGAGAAGCGACTAGTAGGAAGCACCCGAAGACTGTGTGCCACCCCAGTAGCTGTGGAGTTCTAGCTGCTGTTCCTTGTAACTGTCCCCTTAAAGCCCTTTATCTTTGCCACTTGAGCCTCAGCTTATTCTGAGATAAAAATTACTACAGTGCCTAGACAAGATAGTTGTTCACCCAAAATGCTAAAATTTATGGGAGAAAATAGCAATTGACAGCATTAATGCTTAAATCTGGTCTAAGGACCAGCATCAGTTCTTGCATAGAGGTTTAAGAAATGTAGTTTCAGGTTCAGCCTTAGCTGTCTTGGAAGGAAGAAACCAAGTTCCATAGTTTCTGTATACAGTGTCAACATTTGGGCCAAGGACACTGCAGCTGAACTCTCTGCACACATTGGTTTAAATGGTTAAAGTTGGTCAACATCTCTGAACCTGGACCATGGTGTGCTGGATAGTTTTATGTCAACTTGACACCAGCTGAAGTCATCTGAGAGGAGGGAGCCTCAGTTAAGAAAATGTGTCCATAAGATTGGACCATAAGCAAACCTGGTGATTGAGGGGGGAGGGCCCAGCTCATTCTGGGTGTGCCATCTCTAGGCTAATGGTTCTGGATCCTATGAGAAAGCAGGCTGAGCAAGCTGGTAAGCAGGCCTCTGCATCGGCTCCTGCTCTGAGTTCCTGGGATGACTTTCTTAGATGATGAGTAGGGATGAGTGTGTAAACCAAGTGAACCCTTTCCTCTTCACTTGGCTTCCTCTGGTCATGGCGTTCTATCACAGCAGTAATACCCTAACTAAGGCTTTACATGGGAAGGCTTTGCCGTTCCTCCGAGCCTGACCTAGGGAATGCCTTACCTTTCCCATGGGGCTGAAGCACTGGGGTCTTACACATTGCCATACTCATGTCAGTAATACACATTTGCCCAGGATTTCCCTAATATGCACTCACTCAAGACTTCATCCTCTCTACACTATGAGCTTGCTAGTTCTGCTCCCTGACCTGATCATAATCGGCACCATTGCACATGAAGCAACACCCGTCCTTTACCCCCCTACCCCACTGTGTGCACTTTGTTTTGTAGAAACTGGCATATGAGTGTTGAGTGTGATGCTTGTACTTGATGGAAAGTCACCTTACCTATTGAACTGATTCTGTCAGAGTGCAGGGGTGAATGTTCATATGCATTTACTTTGGTATGTGTGTGCAGGTGTGCTCATCTCTGTGCGCATGCTTGGAGGCCAGAGGTCGACTTGAATGTCTTCCTCTATTGCTCCTCACCTCCGTTGTTGTTGGTGTTTTTTTGAGACAGGGTCTCCCACTGAACCCAGGTAGAGCTTGCCTTTTAGGCTAGTGTGGTTGGTATGCCCAGCTTCTAAGGGATCTCAGCTCAGGTTCTTATACCTGTACAGCAAGTCCTTAACTCATTGAGTCATCTCCTTAGCCCTCATTGTTGTAGTCCCTAAAAGTCCATATCTTCAATGCTTGGTCTCCCAGGATAGTACTCATGGAAGGTAGTGGAACATTTTAGAGATGGAGCCCAATGGGAAGCCCTAAGGTCATGAAGGTTTACCCTCCTAAAGGGATTGTGAGACTCTAATCTCCCTTTCTACTTTCTGCTTCTGGAGTGTGTGTCCAGCAGTTTGCTTTGTCACCCATTTCTGCCACAATGTGCTGCCTTCCTGGTAGTCCTAAACCAGTGGGGCTACTTGATCTTGAACAAGAGCTTTCAAAACTGTAAGCCAGAATGTACCTTTTGTCCTGGTGATGCAGCTCCGTGGTAGAGTGCCCACTTAGCATTCTGCTTATCACATCCTGTCTCCTAAGTTTGACACGTCTTGCAACATTTAATTTAACAGTATATGGTTTTACTAATATAACTTCATGAACTTTCCCTAAACCATTCGAGCTAGTTTCCTCTGAAAAACTTTCTTTCTGTACTCAGCACATCTTCCATTTAATTTACGTAATAGTTAATCATAAAACTTTGCAAGCATAGTAGTGTGAACAGACTTGGGAGGAAGCAGGACTGTCTCTTGGTCTGTATTGAACTGAGCTAGTGGATGCCAGCATTTAGGTACCAGAAGGTGGTCTGTGAACTGGACTAAAGGTGTCCTTCAGCCCGAGCGTTCACAGAGAGAATGGTCGGCAGTGTGGAGAGGACTTGGCAAGTTTTATTGCAGTGTTCATTTTGGCAAGTGGCTTAAGCTCCCAGGCTTGGGTGAAGGCCTTCTAGTTTGTGGTCTGTGGAGTTAAATGTTTTGTGAATAGTAACTTGGAGTCACTTGACAGAAATGTGTTGTGTCACAACATAAAAGCCTCTGTTCTCATGGGGCAGGGAGCAAGGGCAAGCGCATTTTCCTTTGTCACTATGAATGCAGCTTACTCTTGGTCTTTGAATTGTCTTCAATAAACCAATTCTATACCAGCTCTTGGAGGCTGGCTAAAGATGGAAATGAGGTGACTCAGAGACTCTCAAAGTGCTAATGAAATGTCGAACATCCTCCCCTAAGACTGAAGGACTCACATTATACACCATTACAGACCTAATGAAACTTTAAATTTTTTGAATATATCTTACAGGGTTTTAAAAAAAATAATGGTCTCTCTCTCTCTCTCTCTCTCTCTCTCTCTCTCTGTGTGTGTGTGTGTGTGTGTGTGTGAACACATAGTCAGAGGACACCTTTCTTTATGGAGTCATTTCTTTCCATTTACACTTATGTCAGTCCTGGATGTTGAATTCACTGCACAGCTAGTTTTCTAGCCCAGTCTGCTGATTATTACTCAGAGAGCATTTGACAAAGACATTTTGACAAAACCCACAATAGTTTTGGTCACGAATCTTACATGTATTGACTTCTCAGAAACAGAAGGGGATCTTTCCCTGCCCGGTGTTTAATGAGAAGGTTAACAAAGTGTGCTTGAGAATGAAAAACAGAGGACGAAGAAAAAGTGTGTACAGAGAGGGAGGGTGAGTGTGTGTGCACGCGTGCTTGTGAAGTAGATGCACATAGGGAGGGTGAGTGTGTGTGCACGTGTGCTTGTGACATAGATGCACATAGGAGGGAGGGTGAGTGTGTGTGCACGCGTGCTTGTGACGTAGATGCACACACTTACTGAAGTGCATGTATGGAAGTCAGAGGACAGCCTCGGTGTTGTTCTTGCTTTCCCCTTGAGGTGGGTGTGTGTGTGGGTCTCTTGTTCACAGTTGAGTTTGCCAGGCTATCCTGCCTGTGAGTTATTGTGTTCTGCCTCTCATTTTACCATCCATGTCCTTGGGTTACAGAGGCATCCTTCTCAGCATTATGTGGGTTCTGGGAATTCCAAACTCAAGTTCTTATAGTACTTTGTCTAAGGGGCCATCTCCCCAGCCCTGAGGACATTTTATATTTGTTGTGCATGGTCTTCCTGCTGCAGAAAAGTCAGTGTAGATTCCTTCCTTCCTTTGTTTGCAGCAGTTGAGGTTTTCCCTTTTTGTATTTTTTGGCTTTAAAATATTTTATGATGTATTTTAATCATTTGCTTTTCTCCTCTCTAGCTCCTCTTCCCTGTACACCCAACTTCATATCCTTTTTATAAATAAATAAATCCAACAAAACAATAAAACCCCAAAAGACAAAAACAAAAAACAAAAAACCTCCAAAAACAAAAAACAACAAAATAAAAGGAGCAGACACAAAAACAGGGAGTCCATTTGGTACTGGCCCAGCTACTCCTCCTGAGCGTAGGGTCTGCCCCTGGAGCATAAAAACTTCTGATTTAAGACAGAATGCTCCGAAGTCTGTCATTCTCTGAACATTGTCCAACTGTGGATCTCTGTGTTAATTGCCACCTACTGCAAGGAGCAGCTTTTCTGAGGAGGACTGAATGCAGTACTATCTGTGGGTATTATGTCATTAAGAGCCATTTTATTGCTGTGCTCCTTTAGCAGAATATTAGTGGTAGGATTTCCCCTGGGCCCAGGACCTGTCTAGTCTCAGACTCTCGGTCTCTTCAGTAGCATCAGGTATGGGTTCCACCTCACGGAGTGGGCCTTATGTTCAACTTTAAAAACAGTGGTTGGTTACTCACATGATACTGGTACCGATGGATCAGTATATCCTGTAGAGAGACTATTATAGTTGGGTAGTATTGCTGATGCGCTTGCTTCTCTAATGTGTAGAGTACCTTCCAATACCATGAATGCAAGGCAGGGGGTGCCTTCCTGTTTTGATTAAGAGGATATGTTGCACCAAAAGTATTTGGAGCTTAACCTGGGCTGATGTCCGTGTGTTGCATTTAGTCATTCGGAATCTGTTTTTTGGTTAATTTTGTTTTGTCTTGTTTTGTTTTTTCTGTGGAATGAAGATAGTTGCCTTTTTCATCTGTAAAGTGTTAAGGGTAGGGCTAGCCTCATGGAACATCTGTTAAGTGAGCTATTACATTGTACTGCTTTTAATTCAGCACTATGCGTGTATGCACTACGTGTGTATGCAGCATTTATTGTTTCAGAAATACTGAAGTGAATTTTGTGGGCCACTCCCCTAGAGCCTGACACTTCTATTTATTCAGGGTGTATGCCCTCTTACTGGGCAATGGCACTTTGGGACACGTTGTTCAGGGCTATTCCTTCCATCTCTTACTTAAAATATCTCCAAAGTACAGGGAAATTATAGTTAACAGACTAATAGCCAGTTGCCTCCACCTTGGCCTTTGTTGTTTGGTGAACTACTGGCCAGTAATGAGCTTTGAGCCCTGTGGAGTCCCATTTGGGAACTTTCCCCAGATGAAGTAAAGGACAGCTGAGCTATCAAGCTGCCCCTCCTCCCATTCCCAGCAGCAGAACTGTGGGTGTATAGCCTTCCTGGCCCCAGCAGCTGGGCCCGCCTTCCAGCCTTGCAGGGAAGGGCTGGCTCTCAGAGCCTCAGCTCCTACTGTCTTGCTTGTCATGGGCTTTCCTGGAGACATCTGGTGGTCAGGCCTCCTGCATAGTTTTTATCTTAATTTTTTGTTTTGTTTTCAGCAGGACTTTCTATATCATGAAAAGAATTCCCCAAAGGAGTTGTTTATTCCTGTGGGTCTCACAAAACTCCCAAACTATGTAGAAGGAGGGAAAACATTGTATACCTTGTTTTTACAACCTTCTTTCTGAAAAGGACAGTGTACATAAAGAATTCACAGAGGACTGAATGATTACAGGCCTGAAGAGGCATCTGGGTAAAGTTCTTTTAAGAGCTTCATGCTACATGTTTTGGTGACCCAAAGTGTAGACCTGTTTGCTGCTTTGGAGGCTACTGCCTTCCCCATGTCCTGGCATTCCTTTCTACATAAGGACCATTGGATGAATTCCTTTAGAAATCTAGGAGGTAGTTAGCTTATTTAATTCCCCAGGAAGGTTAAAATGTAAGGTATGTCTCTAGGTAAGACTTGAAGGGTTCTGGTTAGGTTTTCCTGTAGTTTCTGTCTCTCTGCTAGATTAGTATTGAACTTACCAGCTGAAGGCTCTTCCTGCATCAGCATCCCATGTAACAGTGCTGAGAGGCTTGCTCCACTGTGCCTGGTGTACTGGTAATTGTCAATATGAATCAAATATGGTCCTTGTTAAAATGGATGATGAGATGCTCTGCATAAACCACAGTTTTTAAAAGCAGCTCATTCATCTCACACAGTTTGCAGCCATTTGAATTCATAAACCAAATTGTTCACTGGACTGTAGAAAAGTATTAGTATGCAAACCAATGTTTGTTGACTTTGCAAGAATAAGAGAAAAGCCAGGTGTGATGGCACACACCTTTACCAGCACTCAGGAGATACAATCAGGTGGATCTGAGTTGAAGGCAGATCTTGTCTGCATAGATTTGTGGAAAGCCAGGAATACACAGACACTGTTAATTAAACAACTATAATGAAAACAAAGCAAAACACAAAGCCAGCAAGTACATACACACACACACACACACACACACACACACACACACACACACACACGGGGGGCAAAGAAAAGTAGTGAGAATAACAGCCACAAAGTTTGGATTCTATGAACCTTTGGGATCATACCTTTAGTTAAGCAAAATAGAATAAAGAAAACATACTTGAGATGTAAAATATTTCTTTTTAAAAATTGGTGTGCAGAACAGAGGTAACGAAGGCTCCATAACTGATCCTGCTCAATGAATTCTTGCCAAAGCAGACACTGAATAATGAGACTGGTGAACCGACACAATTAGTAGCTAAGGTACTGCTAAAGTAATTCTCATCCAAGAGTAGTAATGAAAACTTTCCTCTCTCACTAAGACTCTTACTTTGCTTCTCTCAGAATATTTGAATTTGAGCTTTAAATAGAACAAACCTAAGGCCGATATTATCTATGTATCTGGCAGAAAAGGGAGTGATGAGTTTGGGAATGGCTTTAGGCAGCTAAATGCTACAGGGACAAAGGCTTGACACATTTTACTGAGGGGACCTTCCCTGCTTTCACAGGTTGGAACCCTTTAAGACTGCAGTTGGAGAAGGGGCGACAGAGAACTGAAGCAGGTCCAAGCAGAGGCTTTGCAGTATGTGGAAGTTCCTGGAACACTTGGCAGTCATTTAGAAGCCCCTGGTGCTGTGTGTGCTCTGTGTGTCTGTGTGGAGGATGGGGAGGCAGAATTGGTATTAGGAGATGGATCATTTTTGAGAGGCCGTAATTAGATGGTAAGAGGCCTCCTGTGCCACACTTAAGGCAAAGAGAAACCACCAGAGTACCTCATCTAATCCCATAACCCTGGTCACTAGGTTGGAGCAATGCAACCTGCCAACCTATACACCTGCCTCTGTGTCATCCTCTTGTTGGCAAACTCTGATGCACCTGTGAAATCTCTGTTAGGACAACTTCTAGTCAAAAACAAAACAGAACAGAACATCCAGAAAATGGTCCAGACTGCTGGGAGTGGAGAACAGGGGCATCTGTTGACGACTGCTTAGTCCAGCTATATCAGCTTTATTACAGAATCTGCCCACTAGCCTTCTCCTTGTGTCTCCTTGGTTTTTCTTTCTACTGGTGGCCTCTGGCAGCATCTGAGCTACTGCAGCATAGTTTCAGGTTCCAATTCGTCTCTCTAAGTCATTGCCAAACGAACACAGGCAGCATGGTGTAATTTCAAAATCAAACTGTAACTGGAAACTGAGTGCTCCATTGGTGTGGGTCAAAGATTATGCCTGGCTGAATGGCGAGGGAGAGTTCCCAAGGAGGAAGTATGTTTGCATACTTAAAATGGAGTATTTAAGGGAACAGGTTTATATAACAAAGTCAAGCCAGTGCCGCCTCTATGAAGGGAACACTGAACACGGAGCTTGGGAAGTACCTGAAGCTCTTATGAGATAAAGAACAGCGAGGACACATGTGGGACTCAGTTTACTGAAAGATGTCGGTTTTAAATTAAATCTCAGTCATTCGATTTTACCAATAAGGACTCAAGAGCCAGATGCTCGGGTGAATACCTGCTAGCTCAGAGAGGCAGAAAAGGCATCCAGCTGACCTTCCTCCATAACTGACAACATCTCAAAAGGAAAAGGAAGTTCTCCGCGATTCTCAAGAACCCTTCAAACGCATGTCCCTCCCTTCTACTTCCTGTGTGTCTCTCCCCCTGACCTCCTCTCAGTCCCTCTTTTCCCTACAGTCACTCCCTGTCAACTGGTTGCTTGCTCTGCCTCTTGACCTGTGGTTGACTTTATTTAATCCTGTTTATAATAAACAGGAAGCTCTTGGATTAAAGGTGTGTGTGCTAAAGCTGAGACACATCACAACTAGAAACAGGTTTTTTGAGTAAATAACACAATCACAGTGTGCTCAAATATCCTGCAGCAGAGAACCCTGCCTCCCTGTAAAGATGGCAAGGGACTGCAGATCTTGCTGGAGGCAATCAGAAACCTTGGGGTAGTATGACTTGACAAAAATCAACCTGCTACACTGGTCCAAAAGTCTCCTTGTCGTTAGTCTTTCCATTCATGTATCCGAAGCTTGCTCTTTTGCCAATGTCTCTCAGGCTATTGGAAATCTAATGCTGCCTCCCACTGTACTAGGGGCATTTGGAAAGCAAGCATTCCTTGGTCAGGTTAGAAGCATGGACAGCCATTTGTACCAAATGTTTCAACTTATCTCTACTGTGTCCAGAAAAAGTGAGTGTGTGTTGGGGAGTTGGTAGTTTCCACAGTTCTCTTTGAAGAAAACCCTGTCCCTGTGATCTGAAGATCTTCTATTAGGCACCACTTCTCAAAGTTCCCACCTTCTATAGCAATACCACATTTGGGGCCATGGATTTATCATGCGGACTTTTGGATTATAAGCAACATAGAAGATGCAAACTGTAGCAATCCTCAAAGGAGAAATTTAAAGTTAATTATGTACACTAGTTAATACAAATTCCAACTTTTATATTAATAAGATATGTAGTAAGGAATATTAGTTTGCCAGGTTGGGTTGACAAGGGACAGGAGTTATTGTGATAACTGAGACTGTTCTTGTCCTTTGTTAGTTTGCAAAAATACACTTATTGAGTACCTAATAGATGTTGAGCACTATGATACTTTCTAGAATATAGATATAGGGTGAATATATAGTATGTGTTATATCTCTGCCGGTTAGGCTTCCCTGATGGAAGGGTTACAGCTTTGAGGAAAAGGAATCCTAGCAGTTGGGAGTCAAAGAAGATCACAAAGTCACACTGCACAACAAGCCTCACTGAGATTTATTGGGAGAGACACAGAGGGTGGCTGCCTCTGCCTGGGCAAGCAGCAGCAGGCACTGAGCAGAAGATAGGCTTACATAGGATTCCTTGGGGGAGGAGTTTTCCAGGGCGGGGACTGGTGAAATTTCAGGCCAAGCCCAGGGATTGGTGGGATTTCATGCTTAGTGGTTGATGGGCTTTGATAGGTTTTCAAACCCAGTAGTGGCTCGGACCTTTTACCTTACACACACCCTTTGAGACCAGAAGTATTTATATTGCAGATATATTTTTCTGTATTTTGAATATTTGTCTGTTTTGGAGTGGGAGATAAGCCTAGTCTGACTGATTTCATAATACTATATATACATAGCCTAAAGTTCTATGCATTGTACTTTTAGTGTACCAGCATTTTTGTCTGTCTTGTCACATTATGTCGTGTACGGAATTTCACACTTCTGGCATTAAAAATGTTTTGGAGTTTGTATTTTAAACTTTTGATGGGATTCTCAGATACAAATTAAAATATGGCACAATACACTCTTAGCAGACAGAGATATTGAATAACTATTTGTTGAAAGAATCACTAAAGTATTAGAATTATTAGATGTGTTGAAAGGGGATTAGGAAAAGCTTCACCAGCAAAGTGGTATGTTGGGACTAGCTTGGAGAATGTGTTAAGTTGTGTGAGTGTGTAGAAGTAGCCTAAGCAGAAGAATAACTAGATCAGGAGCATAAAACAGCGAGGCTGCATGGTTTAAGAGAGTGATGGGAGCACAGCATGATGTTATGGGAGCACGTGTGGAAGCACATGTG
>JADRCH010000009.1:3993388-4109595 GCA_019843965.1 Rhynchomys soricoides
GTGTGGAAGCACATGTGGGAGTATGTGTGGGAACACAGCATGTGGGAACACCTGTGGGAACACAGAATGGTGGAAGCACTGTGGGAGCATAGCATGTGGGAGTGCTGTGGGAGCACAGCATGATGTTATGGGAGCACGTGTGGAAGCACATGTAGGAGCATGTGTGGGAGCACAGCATGTGGGAGCCCTATAGGAGCACATGTGGGAGCATGTGTGGGAACACAGCATGATGGAAAAATGAATGAGATTGGAGCCAGAATCTAAGACACCGAGTACCATGTGAGCAATGAGGAATTAACTAAGTAAGCAGGGGTGTGCCACTGAAGAACCTGCTCTCAAAGGGACTGCTGTTTACATCCTGTGCACCATCTGGGATAAATATGCCAAGTTTCCCAGGTGAGCTGTGGAGCTGCAGAGAGCATCTTCTCCTTTGTCAACCACACCAGCTCAGCCTCCAGCACCTCACACTCCACTCACGGACTGTAAGGCATATTCATCTGTAGCACTTCTTCCTCTTGTGTGTCCCTAAGGGTTGCTTCTTTGGCTCATCTCCTACCCTTAAGATACTTTGTTCCCATTGCCCACACACATTGGAACCTGTCACAGGCACCTCACTTAGAAGGCATGAACACTGGCAATACACACTTCTGCCATATGTGACCTGGTGTGTGCGAGCTGTGAAGAGATGGAGTGTCATGCGCACTCCTGGGCAGAGCTTTTGTGGTGTGCAGTGATGTGGTAGAATTCTTCACTGGCGAAAAGGAGCCTTCCCCAGCTTACATGAAAGTACATTGAATGAATGGGTCTTGAGAGGTCCCAAGGACACCAGTACACTTTTGATGTCTCCAGTCAGTTAAATATCCCAAATGGGGAGGTTAAATAACTTACTCTGGTTCTACAGGAGTATTTGTTATGTTATGTGGCTGAGGGTATAGGAGTATTAATGAGCTAATCAATGAGTTGTGTTTCACAGAAAGTTGGGACAGAGCCAAAAATGGTGTCCTTTCTGTGATCTGTTAAAACTCTAGTTTGGCGGTTTGTTCCCATTAGACCCTGATCTGAAAGAAGGAACAAGAAGGGTGCCATTGGCCCTAGGGTATTAGGAACATTTGTATTATTTGGTCGTATATAACCAGAACCTAAGAAATACGAGCCTAGGCTACGTGTAGTGGAAAATACATAGAATCCCAACATGTTGAAAGCAGAGACAGAATTGTCAATTCAAAGCCCACAGTACATAACAAAGTGATGTTTTAAAAACAAAGCAGAAAATACCTTTTATTTCCTTCAATATGTTAGTGAGATTATTGTTAGAAGCAACTGTGACTTAGTGGAGACTCCTGACTCCAAAAGCACCCCCACCCATTAATCTATTCTGTACTGTGACTTCAAAACAATCAGTCAATCGTGTGTGTGTGTGTGTGTGTGTGTGTGTGTGTGTTATATCACTGAGATAGTTCAAACAATTTGCAGTACAAGCTGATGAGAAAGAGGAACAAAACGGGTTTGTTAAAACATCTGATTACTTTGAACTTTATGGAGATTGTGCATAGATTAACAAATCTGCCGTTGATGTGTGGAAAACTTAGTTTAAATACAAGGAGCAGGTTTCCCTTTTGTGATGTAAATCAGCACAGAATTGCATTGATGTAGGCTATCTGTTAACTCAGAGGGGTCTTGTAAAACAGGAATAAATGTGCTTTCTATTTGCAGTTCCAGCTAGCCTCTATAAATTAGAAAAATAAATGGATTCTGGTGAATCTGCAGCCTGTGGAGCTACTTGATAGGTGTTCCCTCAAGAGCTAGTTGTAGTCTATGCTCCTTGCTCAGGGGGTCATATATCTAGGATGTACCTTACAAAGAAACAAAATATAATTTTTTTTGGTTCCCAGAGGCCTAACATGGTTCCCACTTCTTTAGATTATACCAGATAATTTATAAGACATGAAACTGATAAAAGATGGCATGGCACCCTATAATTCAATAGAGTAACTCACAAAAGTTTTCTGGAATCAGTTTGGCTTTCAGATATATTAACAGTTTGTGAGGAAAGGAAGGGAGCCAGGTCATGTACACTTACAAGTTTGCACAGATGCACACACTGTCCAGGGACGTGTTTCCTTTTGTGTTCGGAAGGGGATGGGGGAGTGGGGAGTGGGAGGTTGAAATTTGTGAAACTGTTATTTTTTAGAGCTCAATTCCAGAGCACCTAAATGAAAAGGGGAGAGTAACATGACCTGCAAGACGCTTGTGTGTGGCTTCTTTGGAGGAGGATGAGAGGCAACATTGACCTTTGACAGCCCTGAGTCTTCTGCTCAAGGGTCTGTGATATTCCTTCCCAGGCCTGATCAGGTTTGATCAGAGTCAAGTACATTTTGACATGCGTGGCTTCCTACATGTCTTCATCTTCTGTCTTTTTTTTGTTATTTATAACACTATAAGTATTGAATAATTTGGGACTCAGATGACACGGTTGCTACCATCTAGCTTAGATTGTGCTTGGTTTTCTTTTTTATTCTAGATTTGGGCAGCACTTCACTCTGTAGAGCAGAATTGCAAAGTTAGTGTTCCAGTGAGCCCAGCTGGGGTTTATACAGATAGACCGAAGGAAGCAAAAACAAAAAGAAAAAGTGAGTGGAGAGTGGGGAGCGGTCATTTCCAAGTTACTCTGCTTGTCAGGTAGGGATAGGGAGAGAGAACAACTGGAAAATAACTCCTCAGTAAACATCAGGTTATTTATTTATTAAAAAAAAAAAAGGTGAAGGCATGGGGAACTTCATTGTCATGTCTATAGAAATTGGTCTGTTGGGACATTTGGCTGTTGTCTGTCTAACCTGGTTTGCTTAGGGTTTAGACCTAAGTTTCGGCTAGGATGTAAGACCTCAGCACAAGGGACTTCATTTCAATTTTTGGACCCAATCCAAAACCAGTGACCCTAGAATTTTTATTTAACATTATCAAGGTACTTTCGAACCTTTGGCCACATGGTTCATTTTTAACATTTCTTTATTTTTACGCCAGCAGGATAAAGGCGACCTTCATTTTTGCCTTGGAAATGAGACTATCATGCCTATTTCTCTTAACCCCAGCTGCAAACTAGGATCACCTGGGAGAGATTTTGATCACTTATGAAATGCAGATGCTTGGCCATATGCCTGAACCAGCTTGCAGGGTTCAAGGTTATGTGGTGTCATTTTTTAAAAAAACAAAAACAAAAAGCCAAACACACACACACACACACACACACACACACAAACCCAACTCTGTAGCCATGGTAGAAAGCACTTCTCTGAGGACTGTTCCTTTTAGTATATACAACCTCTCAATGCCTCTTTCCTAAAACCCACAACACACTTCCCAAATTAAAACCTATATTTCATCAGTAAATTGCTACAGTTCTGGATACTCTGTAGGTTTTATAACTATTGATTGAAAGATAAGAGAATCTGTTGAGTCTACATACTGTTTAACGATTTGAACTTTGGCTGGGCATTGTGGCACCTGCCCTTATTCTAGCACTCGGCAGAAGAGGCAGGTGGATCTCTGATTTTGAGGCCAGCCTCGTCTACATAGCACATTCCAGGCCAGCTGAGGCTACATAGTGAGTGATACCCTGTCTCAAATATCTTTATTTCTATTTATATTCTTTGAAGTCAGCTTGTAACTTGCCAACGGCTGAACCATAACTTGTCTCTTTGGGTGTTAAAGATTGATATTCAGGTACAGTAACATTACACAGAGGAAATGATTTCCTCACTCTTGCAAGCCTCTTACTGTTCTGTATCCTTTTAAAGAGTTTGATCACTTTGATTTATGAAAACACTAGTTTGGGTTTACATGAGTAACCTTCGTCATTTTATAACCAAGAAATGAATTCGTCCATCCTGAGACACGTCAGTTTGTAACCTTGAGGGGAGAGCCCCTGAAGGCATGGTTAGGACTATTCTTACACAAGAGGAACTTCTGTATTTAAAGATACTTCACTTAATGGCAACTGTGTGTTGGGGGTTGCGGGTTGTGATTAAGTGAAAATGATCATTGCACCATGTCTGATTCCGTGGTTTCTTCTGCTCTTTGTCTTGAATATCTGCCACTGTTTTTGTTCTGTAGCTGTAGCAGCTGTTAAAAATGCCGTGCATGCTTGCTGGGAATTGGGGGTAATTTCATATACAATATCTGTTGATTGGATTGCCCAAGGTTGTTTTCTTTTATAAGTTTGTCTTCCCACAAAAAAAAAGGGTTAGATTGGAGAATTTGCCCCAATTACTAAAGACTGATTTTGAATGTGCAGTGTTGTCAGCCATAGTTGGTGCTAGAGGCAGCTGCACACTGTACATTATTAGTTTGAGCAAATAGTAACTATTTCACAGTAGGAATTGTGAAAATCGATTAGAGGAGAAAACACATTTTCAGAAGTAGGGAAAGAAAACCAAAACAAGGACAGAAAAAAGAGTGGCACAAACGGTGAACTTTAGGGTATTAGGTTTGATAATCTCTTGCTTCGAAGTGACTATTAGGGTACATTTTAAAACTGCTTGCGTTTATTTTAATTAGTTGGCATATGAGGCATCTAAACTAGGATTCTACTCCTTAGAGAGAATTTGGATGACAATAGCAACACAGAGTTTATTTTAAAGTCCCACCAAAATTTCACTGTCCCTCACCTGCGTGGTTGCTCTTCCTTTTTCCTAAGAGATGATATTCTGGAAGCTCCCTCATACGATGAATACCTTATATTCCATATTCTTTATGTGACAAAGGTCACAGAAGCTGAAATGTTAATGTATATTTCATCTGAGTCTGCAGCAGGGGACTCAAAACAAGGATGAAAAGCCCTTTGGAGCCTTCAAGTGCCAGTGCTGGGCTTTGTTTTGCTTTTATAACTGATTGGGAGACATCCTCCAGGCAGTCCCTCTGCTTCTGGATCCTTATGAATGCTCTAGCTTTGCCTTTTCTTTTCCTCTTCAGAAACCTTTCTTGTCATGGTGATAAATGGTGGGTGGGTTACTGCTTAATGAGGACTGTGCTTATGTAAAATAGCTTCTGATTAAAGAGTAGCTCAGTGTGTGCATTGCTCTCCTGGGAGGCGTATTACTGGGGTGGGGCTGAGTGAATTCCCTTTCATGGTCAGGGGGTAAATTGTGCTCCCACATCAGTCAGTTAAAGACAATTAGAGGTGCTCTCTGATTTTAAGGGGAACAAATTGATGTTCCCCCAAAATGATGTATTCCATTTGAAGAAAGCAAGCAAGCAAATTCTGGTTTCCTTGGGCTGCTGGAATGTCCTTGGCTTATGAAGGGCAAACTCTCATTATGAGTATGCAAGTCACTGTAAGGAGACTTTATGTATCTGACACTCGTGGAAGATCTGCTGTAGAGTGGTAGAGGGAAATTGTTTGCATCTGCCTTCTCACCTTGCACCAGTTTGCTGCTACTTTGTCAACTTAATCCTTAAAGGAGTTTAACTTTTGATACAAAATCTGATACTTATGTAGGAAAGTCTAAACTTCTCTGGGTTTTCCCACTCTCTATAGTAGCTACCATTAGATAATTAGTCTTACTTAGACAGACAGGAGGGAGAGCCCTGCTTTCACACTTGTGGTCCCTGTTAAGATCCTAGAACTGTAACAGGCTTCTACTGACACTCAGTAATCAATAAGTGTGTTGGTTTGGCAATGATACTTTATGTTGCCAGCATTTGCCCACATCCTATCAGCGAAGGGTCAGCAGCAGTTCTGACTGGTTAGCTTTGGTTTTTGGTTTATTCCTATCATTGAACTGATCACGAAGCTGAGTTATTTTAGTTTCTCCAAGGCTGTGTGGCCTTTGAAGGCCAAAAGATGAAAGTTGGTTTGACCTGGAGATGTGATGTTTACTAGATATTTCTAGGATAACAGCCTTATCCTAGATTTAGTGAGAGCATGTTCCTTTAATGCTGCTGCTTCATCCAGGGCTACACCCTGGAAGTCTAAGAAGACCCACTTCTTAGCTCCTGTGTGTGCACATACACAGACCTCCCTCAGCATTTCTAGGTGAAGGGATTCATGTCTTAGAGTTCCAGTCCTCTTGATAAAAACTGTCATCAAGTTAGGTAGAGTCTTTTATTCTGGAAAATGATTAAAATATTTCTCTTATAAAGTTAGTTTCTAAAAGTCTTTGTACAAGATGAGGTCTCTCTCTCTCTTTCTCTCTCTCTGTGTGTGTGTATGTGTGTATGCGTGTGTATATGTGAGTGTACACACGCATGCATGCATATATGTGCTTCACCTATGGGACAGTTCAAAGAGAAGTTTTTAATAAATGGATAGAGTTCCTTTGTGGATTCTGGTCCCCCAGAACCGGAAGAGGTGCAGAGAGCTCTGTGTGCAGTGTTGCCAGGTAGCATTTATGTTATGATGGAATTGAGTGCAGAAAGAACTTGACTGGTTAGACCTAGGCACTTGGTTTTATTCAGACAGGGTCTGATTAGTTGACTGCTCATGGTCAAAGCTCAGCTGTTGGGATTGGCTGAGACTTAGCTGTTGTTAAAATAAATATATATATATATATAAATATATGCCCAAACCAGGTTTTCAGGTTGTTTCCCTTCTAATAAATTAGGTTGCATTTTATTAAATAAGGACTCAACCTATAGATGCAGCCTCAGGCAAAGTTTAATTAAATAAGATCTATTTATACTAAAGCAAACTGGGATATTATTTGTAATTCAAATTTAACTACAAATACAAGAAAGAAATAAAGCAAGAACAAAAGGAGAATAAGCTTTGTGAATGCAGTGGAGGGAAGAGATTGATCAAGGTGATTCTGGAGTCCTCACACTGTGAGCAGAGTTAGACTCTAACAAGTTTACCATAAACTAAAAGCTTGAAAAGTGAGGCTAGGAGCAATGAGGGGGAACTGGAGTGAAAACACGTCCTCTGCAGGAGAGGCAGGGTTCATAGATGACCAGGGTGTTCCTCTGGATTTGGGACAATGCAAACAGGATGCTTCAGTGAGGCTCCTTAGAGATTCCTTCTTCTTCTGGCACCTTTGTTCCCCTAGAGAGAAGTTGTAACTGAAATATCATGAGACTAGATTACCTGGCCACATTTTCACCATAATTTAGAAGCAAAATGGAGACCAGAGTCACGGCCCCTGACCCTTTGAATTTGAAACCTGTTTTAGTGATACTTTGATATATCATTAGTTTGGAGTAAAATCAAGTACCTTATACAAAGTGGAGACATCTGAAAAGAACCCAGTTGTACAAAAGTGGTTACATGCACATATTGAGTGCCATCCCATCTCCAGAAAATTATGTTTTCCTCATGGAATGTTCTAGAAAACTAAAGCTTTATATATTGTTAAATTCATTATTAGAAATACCACCAACTTATATCGACTTCTGCCTCCCTTTCCCTCCCTGCCCTTAGCTCTTCCACAGTTGCAGGTGTCCACTGGTACTAAACTATTCTCCTCATTTCACCTCGTCTCCAAGACTCCTTTCCAGAGTCCACATTCTTCATGACTGAATAGAAGATAAGTTGGCAAAATGAGTCCATCTTGTGACATGTCCAGAATGTGGCTTCATAATGTCAAATTATTTCATGTCTCCCAAGAGTGCGCATCCCTTAACTCTTGCTTAAAGGTGTCATCAGTTTGTTGTGCCAGGAAGTGTTGGTGAACCCCAAAAGACCATCAAGGAGCTGTTTCCAACGTAATAGCATAGGGTCTCTTTATTACAAGCTCGAGCTTGGACTCGCCTCCAACCCAACTCTGACACAGCAGGACAGGAAGGTAAGGCAGAGCAGCCTCGAACCCTCAGCAGGACAAGGTTTTATAGGGAATGGGATTAAGTGAGAGGGTGTCCAGCCAAGTATGTAACAGAATGTCTATTGTAAGCAGACAGGTGAGTGCTCTGAAGCAAGACCATGAACAATCATAAATGGTCTGAAAGTACCATCTGAAACAGTCAGACAAATCTTTGATTAACTGTTGCTAGGAAGTAGCTAAGGAGTAACTCTGGGGTATGGGCTAAGGATAAGCCATGGGGTCCTTCCTGGTACTTGGGTGCAGCTTGGATTCAACTACAGGTCAAGTTCTCAGGCCTTTTTTCTTTAAGATGGAGAGTTGGTTCCAAGATGGAGTAGGTTTGGCCTCTCAAGTTCATTTGTACTTGTTTCTTCCAGTTGTTGCTGGAAGGTGTTCAGCATAGTCTTTGAACAGTTATTTTTATCTCATGTGCTTGCTTTTATCTGGCTTGACTTAATTAAGCAGGAAGATCCTGCTGCCGATTTCAGGTTCAAGGGAGATCTTGTCTCAGAAACGTTGAAGGAAGATGTTCTACATTGATCCCTGGCTTCCACTCACGTGCACACATGTGTATAAGCACCCACACAACATGAACACACAGGTGCATGTGCACACACAGACACCAAGTACGTTGTATCATGACAGTAGAATGATGCTTTGAGGGCATTTAAAGAATTGTCTGGATATCACCCATCACAGAACCAAGGTCAAAGGCTTTTAACTGATTTGAAAGACTCTTAGAGAAGAGAGGTCAACATGGCATTGCTTATACATGGCCACCCAGAGAAGTGTGTCTGTAGGTTCAGCCATCCATGCACTTAGAAGTGTCTTTAGCTTTGGGTCAAGGGTTCTAGACACGGATGGAGCTGACAGCCGACTTTGGAATTGGTCATATGATGCTGTTTTGTAGGCATGAGAAATGGAGGTATTAGAGTCATGGGGGCTTCCACAAGATTTCAAAGGAAACCTGAAGCCAGGCAGTGTGTGTCAAGGTCAGGACCCTTACAGGCAGTCCTGAGAGTGCGGTGCGAAGCTGTAGAGTTGAAAGCTGGAGAGATCTTAGGAAGTTGGAGATGCCATGGATATAGACTATCTATTGAGGAAAGCCCAAGGCAGCAAATGGAACCAGCCCAGGAGACAGGTCATGCGAGTTGCAAGTGCCAAGGTTATTATGCTATCACATGCCACTGCACTGGACGTGGAATTACAGGATTTAATGTTGGCCTTGGTGGGTTTCAGTCTTGCTTTGGTTTTAGCTGTCAAGCCTGTGTCCCCACCCCATTACTGCCTTAATGTAACAGGAATGTTGACCCTGTCACAGTATCTTGGAAGTCTATAATTTGGTTTTGATTTTTTGTAGGATCTTATAGCTAAGTGTTTACTCTGAGTCCCAGAGGAGACTTTGGACTTTAACTTATGAACAGTGTTAGGGTTGTTAAGGCGGTGGGGACTTGTAGCTGGGCTAGATACATTTTAGATTATGATGTGGCCCTGAGCTTTTGGCAGCTAGGTGTAGCATGTTACAGCTTAAATGTGAACTTGTGTACAGGAGACTGAGTTGCCAGCTGACTGGCTTTGGGAAAGTGATTGAACCTTGAGGGCTCTGAACCAACGAATCCTTTGATGGATTCATAACAGGTGACAGTATTAGGTAGTGTCAGAGGTAAGGCCTAGTTGAAGAGTGTCTCCTTCCTGTCTTCTTTTTCTCTGTCTACTTTCTGCCTGCCATGAACCGAATGGTCTGTTCTGACATATTTTCTCCTGCTACTGTGATGTCCTTTCCAACCACACTCGACCCCGCAGTCCTAGGCTGAGCCCAATGAACTTGTGAGCCAAATAAATCTGTCTTCCTTTTAAGTTTTTCTTGTGGTATTTTGGTCATAGCTCTGTAAAAATAACTAATACAGACACCTTTTTTCTTCTCACATATGCCTGGTAAGACAAATTTTGCAGTATCCAAGGTGCATGTTTCTTACATACTTCAATACTTTATCGTAGGAATGAGAAGAAGGGGGAAATGGGTGTAGGGAAGTAGATCAGGACTTCACAGTGTGACAGACTTGGTTTCCACTCTCTGGCCCTTCATTCTGCAGTGGTAGCATAGGATGAAGAGCAACAAACTCAATATTCCAACGATGTACTTTTGTACCGTAAGAATCCTTTTGGAGTACAGTGCTCTCCCTGTCTTTGGTCTTGTTTGTTGTGGTCCAGCTTACCTGTGTCCCAGTGTCTGTGTTGCATAATAACAGGAAGAACAAGAAAACTTGCTCTTCCAGAATGTCATCAGTGATGCAGTTAAGGTTCTAGAGGACTGAGATCTACTGTGTGGCTAAGTCTTGCAGCAGCTCCCTGTCTCCAGGGACAGAAACATGTTCTCTTCGACCCTTTTGAAGTGCTGATTCTACCCAAAAGGATGTGTTTTTCCAGAAGGAAGGCTCTGCTTTTGGCAATAGAACCAAAATAGAAAAATTTAGTTTGACCTACTTCTCAACTGTGGGTGCCCTGCATTGTCCTTCCAGGCAGTATGAAAATCCTGGGACTGAGAAACTGACAGCTGCAATCAGACACTTGCACTGAGGGGAGCAAACGTCATGAATTTTAATAGGGTGGCTGCTGCTGGGTGAGATTGGGAGGAATGAGAGTGGAGCCAGTGCAAACAAAAGGAGAAGTAGGGAGGTGTCCTGGCAGGGATGGGAAGTGATATTCAAATTATTTATCCTACAGTGATTCTGTTTTAAGAGGGAAGGATTGCCAAACTCTTATAAAGTGGTGAAGATATAAATCTGCCATGATTATTAATCCCACTGTACTGAAGGCAACAAGAATTTGTCCGTCTATCTGTCTGTCTGTCCATCTGTCCATCCATCCATCCATGCGTCTATCTAAATCAAAGAACAGTTTGTTAACAGTAGAAGTCTACAGTTAGGGCCTTGGATACAAGCCAGGAGAATCGCAGCCACCATTGTGCTGATAAAAGTTCTTCTTTAACAGCCTTCAGACACTTCCATGTGTGCATGCCCACAGAGCCATGGAGTCTGGCATGCTGCAGGAAATCTTAGTTCCACAGTTTGCTTCTCCTTATCATTAGCTATGAAACGTCCTGTTTGTCTCAGGTTAGGAGTATTAGAATGGGTTACCAGGGTCAGCCTTTTCCCACAGAGCTGATCGTATGGATCAGTATCCACAAAGTAGTCTCCCAAGTTTGAAGAATCCAGAGACAGTGCTTGTCTTTGTATATCGTAGCTCCTCTAATTCTTAATGTTGGTGCCTGCTGTGACACACACAAGCTATTTGTGTTTTTTAGAACACAGGGCTGCTTTGGGGGTTAATTTTTATGCTTATCTATCTTTGCTTTGTGGTAGTAGGAGACCTTAAAAGGGGAAGAGAATCATGTCAGCACCCTACTTTTGTTAGTAAACCATGAGAAAATGTCTTAAGTGGGATGACACTTTAAAAAACTACATTATAAATTTTGTATATCAAGTTCCTCTGCCAGTGAGATGGCTTTATAGCAGGAAGGTTTGATCCAAACAATGGCCATTGTCTAAGAAAACACTGACTTTCCTGGTGCCGTCCAGGAACTGGAACATGGCATAAAACTGTCTTCTGCCGAGCAGTAGTTGTTTCCAAAGCAAAGGTAGGATCAATTTCTTACTAAGTTGGTTCTTCTCCATGGCTGGAAGGGACAAAACTAGGGTTTCTCTGGTGTCAAGTTGGGACTCTAGGGTGGTACACATGAGAAATAGGGACCTGGAAGTGTGCCGCCCGTAACTAAATCGTGATGGGGTTTATCCTTAGCCCTCTATGGGGGATTGTCACCACCTGTTGGAGGTTAAAACTTTGTGGGCCATATTCCAGGCTTCAATATTTGTGAAGATTTCACTTTAGTCTTAAGATTAAAGCATGTAGGGATTTTGTGTAGTTGTATTGTGCGTGTTTTAAGGAATTGGTTACACTCAATATGGAAATGGTTTCTGTAACCCCATTTTGGCAGCTTCATATTTTAGTGAGGTGGAAATGGTTGTATCTCCTCACTGAAGAAGCCTTTCCCTCCCCGTGTATATCTGCCCTTTCTCTACTCTCTCAGCATTCTCTCTCTGTCCACAGGACGCCTGACACTGGAGTTTCTTTAGGTTGCTTTAGATCAGCGATTCTCAACCTGTGAGTCTCTCAACCTATCAGATGTCCTGCATATCAGATATTTATATTACAATTCATCACAGTAGCAAAATGACAGCTATGAAGTAGCAATGAAATAATTTTATGGTTGGGGGTTCCACAGCCTGAGGAACTGGTTGAGGATCACGGTTTCGATGAACTATGATGGAAAGTAGCTGCAGGGTTTTGGTCAAATAGCATTGATTTTGATGTGGAATCCGTCAGTGTCGAGAAACTTAAAGCTATGCTGCCACACCTCCCTTTTCTGATCTCATTCGTCACATTGGCTTTCTGCTTCAGCACTTGGCTCTACACAGACAACTCCATTTTAGTAGAGAGAGCTGCTTCCCTTGAATCTAATCCTGTGAGCTGTGAACCAGGAGTCTCCTGCCTGCATACGTGTAGTTCACTCACTCATTCAGACTGGATATGTTTGTGCCCTGAGTCTTGATGCAATAGCAGGAAAGACAGACTCCGTCTCCATATGCTGCATGTTAACCTTGTCCTGTATCCTTGCAAGACAAGCTGACCTGTCCATCCTTGATGTTCCAGCCGGCCTGATCACATGAGAATTCAAGGGCAACTTCTCCTCATTGCCACAAAGAAACAAACAACACAGCAAAGTCTTCCTAGCATTAAAAGCATTAGGGCTATGCTGGGGCACGGTGTTCTGAGTCAGTCAGGTGCCAAGACTGATTGGAAAATATCCAAGAAGGAAGGAGGCTTGTCTTTTCAAGCTAAATAACAGCCTCCTTGTTGGGAAGGGAATAATCAATCCCAGCTGTAGAAAAGAGACTACATTTCCTTTGCTTCCCCATTCAAATCTAATCTTATGACATGAGTCTCTGACATGAGCAGCATTCTTGCCCAGACTTGTGGCCCCAGGGAGGGATGGTTATTTAAGACAGCTGGCTCCTCAAGCCAGGCATATAACTTGATGATAAATGCTTGCAGACAACTTCCCTCACTTTCTGGTCCCAGTACCAGTTTAATTGACAGCCCTGGAGACTTGCAAAAAATAAGTAGATGTTTCTTTGAAAGAATATTTTGTCTCTGGATGCAAGAAAAAGATAAGAAATTCTGCATGCACACAATTGATCAGTGTTTCTCAAGCATGCAGAATTCTTCAGGGAGGGATTCCTTTTATGCATTCTTCATGAAACAAGTTTGCTGTTCCTTCAAACCCTGTCTTGTGTCACGGTGCATACTGACTCTCTTAGGATTTTGCATTTTCTTCCTTTGCTTTGTCTTTTGGAAAGACCTATTTTAAAGAATTAAGTCCTCACAGCCCTCCCCTCCCCCAAATTAGATATAGTTCTTTTAAGAACAGTTCTAGGTTTCAGTTATTTAAAATTTCCCCAGAGTTGTTAATAACTCCTTCCTCTCAGAAAACCTTACTCTTTGGAATAATAATTTTGCCTACATCTCTAGATCTAAATGTCACGAGTTTGCTACGTGTTTCTAATTGGCAATTGGAGATGAAGTCTGTGGGCAAAGAATGGATTGATTTTTTGTTTTGCTTAAATCTTTGCTTGCATGTTAGAACTTGGTCGTTAAAATATAGTATATAAACTAAGGAAGCGGGTTTCTTTGAAAGGATCAAGAGACTATACAGGATGGGTCTTTGAAATTAAAATTAATCAAGTTGATTGTACAATGGTAGTCTTCAAAAAGACCAACTTTAGGAAAGCACTTAAATGTGAAAAGGAAACACAAAAAGCTAAAACTTGGTTATGTTTCAAATCAACACAGAGTTAAGCTAGCAAGTTACTGGGTGATGCCTTCAGCACCGCAAAGCTTAGAGGGAATTTTTAGAGGGAACTTTTAAACGTACGGAACAATAATTTTGGAGGTCTGTGGACACACACTTTGTACTAGGAGGTAGGATACTTGCAGATGTTTAATAATGTCCTGGGGAGGTGAGGAAAGGAAGTGTGGGGGAGGGCAGGGGAGGGGGGCGATGAGGTCTGGGGATAAGTAACAGAAGACATTTTTACTTTCCTGTGTTTCCTTATATTAAAGGGGGATCCAAAGTAGACATGACAAAATAGTCTTACCTTGGGGGGGTGGGACATTATTTATTGTACTTTGAATCCTAAATTAATATATAAATTAACCAAAATTATTTCCCAATTTCATTCTGCATAAATGAAGGTCTAGATTGCATGAGTAAACAAACACAACTTTCTGTTTGCATTTTGGAGAGAATTTTAACAAATAGGAAATGTAACTGTTGAGTTGTCTCACTTGTTGGGCTATGTAAGGGTAGCCTTCTCTGTATGTCAAGAGCAGGTGCCTTCTAAACAGGAAGACTTAGTTGTGGTGTCTGCCATAGCCAGCATCAGTTTCACTTTTTACAGTGTCATGAATGATTTGAGTAGGTGGTGTGCTTTCCTTCTGCGATTGAGACTTCCATCCACTAAGACTGTGCCATGGAGATTTTTTTTCTCATTGCTTTTCTTATAGGATTTATACTGGTTTGAAAATGAAAATTTTGACATTTTGTCCTGTGAAAATAAATGTAGCTATAGAAACCAAAACCTTATATTTCCTACAGCACAGTGTATTTTCTGTTTACTTTGGGCTCAGCTCTAACCTGTCCTCCTGATTGAACCATAACTAAAAACAAAGAAGAAAACAGAGGGAAGTTTGTCATTAGGCAATGTGAATTTTGGATGTTAAAGCTTATTCTCTTTCTTCCCAAAGCCACCAGCCCTCATTCATTTTTTCTTTAAAAAACTTTAGTATATTTGAATGTGTAGGGATGTATGTATGCATGTGAGTGTGCCTGTGTTACCCTGTGCCTTTGTAGGACAGACAATGGTCTTTGGTAGTTCTCTCTTAGAATCTGGGGTTGTCAGGCTCTGTAACAGACCCCTTTAAGCATGGAATCAGCTTACTAGTTTACTAGCCCTTCGTTTACTCTTAAGATCCACTTACATTCTGAAGCTTGAAATGTCTCCCTAACAAGTTTGCAGAATATTAACTACACCAAATCAGATGTGGGTAGAGGAGCCACTCAAAAGGGAAGTTTGTTGCTGGAACCTTTAGGGTCAAAGAGTTTACAAAATTAATTTCTTAGCCAGGCGGCAATGGCACACACCTTTAATCCCAGCACTTGAGGGGGGAGGAGGGCAGAGGCAGGTGGATCTCTGTTGAGTTTGAGGCTGGTCTACAGAGAGAGTTCCAGAACAGCCAGGGCTACACGGAAGAGCACTGTCTCAAACAACAACAACAAAACAAAACAAAACAAAATAATTTTTTAATTCTTTTTGCTTTGTTGTTGTTCTTGTTGTTTTTGTTTTTATCAAGACAGGATTTCTCTCTGCGTAAAAGCCCTGGCTGTCCTGGAACTCATTTTGTAGACCAAGCTGGTCTCAAACTCTCAGAGATGGATGGACTTGCTTCTGCTCGGCATTACCACGCCTGGCTAATTTCTTTATTCTTAAGAACTCTATAGGCTGGAGAGGTGGCTCAGCGGTTAGGAGCACTGACTGCTCTTACAGAGGTCCTGAGTTCAATTCCCAGCAACCACGTGGTAGCTCACAACCATCTGTAATGGGATCTGATGCCCTCTTCTGGTGTGTCTGAAGACAGCTACAGTGTACTCACATACATAAATAAATCTTAAAAAAGAAGAATTCTGTACAGTGAAACCTAGTCATAGCCTCTGCCTTCCAACTTTCCCTATGTCCCCGTCGACATGCCCCCTCCCCACTTCATGGGTTTGTTTGTTTAGTTGTTTATTATTTGGTTTGCTTTATAACCCACCAAGCCCAGTTAGTGTTGCCCACATGTGCGTGGGTGAGGACCATTCTATTGGAGCATTGGAAATCTGCCAACGGTCAAAAAATGAGCTTCACTTCTGTCAGGCCGGTTAAGTTGGGATGGGTTTTGTTGTATTCGTTTCTTGATGCCAGATCGTGAGTTCAAAGAGTAACTCAAGAAAGGAGAGCAACAATGTTATTTAGAGAGGGGGGAAAAAGGTGACATGACCCTTTTCAGATAAAAAGCCTTTTAGAACCCAAGTTCCACAGAACGATAATGGCGTTTGTGCTGGCAATGTTGAGGACTTTTATTTTCCAGAATAAGTATAGGTCAGGTTTCTCCATTTCATTTTAACTAATGATTCTCCGGCTCTTATTTCTCTGACTGTGATCATGTGTAGTGATGCCTGGCTGATACCAGAGTGTAAACTGATCTGATTTCTATGTGCAGAGAATCAATTCCTGAGAAATCCTGCTGGTTCTGCCTGTGTTTAAAATATGTAGAGGTCATAGTATTCATTAACACATACTGATACGTTTAGAATTTCCAGTCTGGCAACAAGTGGAGTCCTATTTTAAAACCATATGATTGAAACTTGTGTTTATAATTTGTTTCAAGAGAGTTAGCCAATTTGTTTGATGATATCAATTTCAGAACATAATTCACTATTCCCTAAAGCATAAGAAGTTGGCCTGAACTTGTAATGACATTATAACATTACTTAGAAGTTGATCCTTTAAAAAAATTCCTAGGTATAAGATTTCGTCCTTGTCATTCACTTATTTCATAAAAGACAGGAAAATGGCCCAGTTGTTGGATTTTAGACAAGTATAAAAGCTGCTGACTTATTTCATAAGCTCTTTTATGTTTCCTTGGAGGTTGTAAATCACAGTTAATACTTTCTTTAGGGGAACAGTATGTAGTCCAGTGAAAAGTGTGTTCCTCTCAGCTGGCTGTGACTTGGAACATTCTGCTTAACCTTTTGAGCCTTGTTAAGCTCTTTTTAGATAACATGGGCATGTCAGTCCTTGGTAAGAGTGTCCAGGTGGCTAAGAGGAAGTTAGTGAGAATGAGATTCCTTGTGTAAAGTGTGTACTTTTCCCCCTTGGATGTTCCCTTACCTCATCTGTTGCAGAATAGACCAGTTTTAATTAGACAGTTACCACCTTGAGCTGTGGTCAGGCTGCCCTTTTTATAAAGTATCTTCCTTTTTGTTTTATTATTTGGGGTGACTTGAGTCCTAGAAAGTCTTTATGCAAGGTGCTCTTACATCTGCTTAGAAACATATGGGTCCCTTGTCCCTAGAGTCGCAGCAAGACACAGGAGGGTGAGACACAGCTCAGTAGGCTGACTTCTGGCTTCCTTGTCTGATTTCTTCTGGAATTTTGCTGTGACTTCCGTCTCTTAGAAAGCCCTAGAGTACACTGGACAGCTTTTTCTGTAGGCTCTAGTACTTCGGGGACGAGTTTTAGAGGCAGCAGTCGAATTATCTCTGAAATTTTCTTCTTTTAAAAGGCCATTGTCTCTCCTAGGAAGTATCATTTAGTAGCTTTGAAAGTTTAAGGTCTTCCCTGCCCGTTGATGGAAAGAAACATTTTCTGAAATCAAATGTTTGGTGTTAGGACCCTGTGATTAGTCGTGATTGGTGGGAGCAGTAGGAAAATGAAGCTCAAATCCAGTGGTTTCTTTATTTTTTTTTTTCTTTTAACAGACAAGCATTAAGTGTAGGGCTGTAGGGACTGTCTGCAGGTGCCTTCAAGAAGCCTTTTACTATACGTGCTGCTGTCTTTGAGCTTTGGTTCTGTTTCTATGGCAACCTTGGATCTGTGTGCTTGGCTGAATGGATTTACAGGAAAGTGAAAAACATTGCTATTCTAAGTACCTCGGTGTGGAAAGCACAGCCAGCATTTACTGAGAACAAAGGAAGCAATGCATGCTAATTGTATTCAATGTTGGGGATAAAGAGTTGGGGAGAGTCCCAGCTTCTGCTTCTGAGATTCTGTTTCTTGAAATTTGGAGGACCAAATGACTTATTCTTTTTATTTATTTCAAATTTCATATTTGGTCCCCTGTCTCCATTCGACCTCCTTTCCCCTAGTGTTGGGGATGGAATTCATATCTCAGACATTCTAGGGAACCCTCCCACCCCTGAGCAATTTCCCTGTACATTTAAAAATAAAAGCTATTCTAGTAGAATTGATTTAAACAAAATAAACCAACCTCTCTCTCTCTCTCTCTCTCTCTCTCTCTCTCTCTCTCTCTCTGTGTGTGTGTTTAAGCTAATGTTTCAGTGAATCAATCTGCTGTTTTTGTGGTTCTCAAATACCAAGGTGGGCAATCTAGTGCAAGTGACTTCTTTTGCTAGCACTGTAAATTAAAAATGGCCCCAGTGCCTCTCATGCTTATCCCTTATGTTAAAACTCTCCTACTTAGGGTTTTCTTGATGTGTAAAAGCTGATTTTCTAAATATTTACAAAAAAGCAGAGTCATGCAATAAACTGTTGCTTTGGGAATCAAAAGTAAATACAATTTCCCTTTATTATTTTACTTATTCATTACACGTTTAAAGAAGATTGTGTATTGATGCCAATTTCAGTTAGGCCACATGGTGATTACAGTTTCAGTATAAATGTATTGGGTTTCTTGTTTGAGATTTTTCAGGTCTTTTTTTTTTTTTTTTTTTTAGAAATAAGGTAAAATAATTCTTTTTTTAAAAAAAATGTAAGGTACTTGAGAAGAAGCAACCATATAGCAGGACTCTGATATTGAAGCATTTGATTTCAGGAGCTGCCTCCCCTGTTCCCACCCACATATACAGTTAAGATGGAAGAAGACCCATAAAGTTCGCTGTGTACCCACCATTCTATTATTTTTTCTGTAAAATGTCTTTGTTCTTCCAGCAAAGCATTTGACTGTGCAAAGACTCACCCTTACTGTTACGCCAATTTAAACCAGTCTTTCGCTGAGACCGGAGGATGTTTTCTTTGCATTCCTCCCAGGTCGTGGACTATTTCTGTAAAATACACTGATATCTCTGGAGACCCTCTTCTACAGAAGCTGCAAACTTCCAGATAAATCAGGTAGAGGGCATAATTGGTATTGCAGTCCTCTCTACCCCATGGTTTGAGTAACAGAATCTCAAAGCACTCTGAAATACTGATGAAAGGTTTAATTCTTCAAAGAGCTTCTATGATGCAAGATTAGAGTCTAGGAAGTGTTTTAGAAAGATGTCCAAACTTTGGACCAAAATTTGTTGAGTAAGTCTTTGCTGAGTCCCTTTAAATAAGGAGTTACAGGCTTTGACTGATCTGTCTTGGCCTAGAAAACAAACGTCATAAACTGGTGCTAACCTGCCTGCTAATGGGTTGAGAGGAAGGAGCTAGGAAAAGGGGGTAGGATCCAAGACACTCCAGTCCCCATTTACTCCACAGAAACACAGTGTGGAGCAAAGTCTCCCTGAAGGTACTGTGTGAGGTGCTGGAATTGTGGTGATGGACCAGAGAGTGATCCTGAGTGTGTGGCACTCCGTCTATGGCAAGCTCCACAAGGAGCCAGGCAGTTACCTCAGTGAAGGGGCAGTGGGCCTGGAGGCCCCTGAAGACCTTTGGAAGACACATGAAGCTGAAACTTGAACAGAAAAACACGACACTTAGACTTCAGTATTGCTTTGTTTCCTGTCAGAAAAGTCCACTGTTTTGGTAACAGTCCTCTAAAGTATAAATAAACATTTTTTTAGAAGGTATTAGACTTTGGAACTTTAGAGGTGGGCAGGAGCTTAAGTGATCCAGCTTGCTTACTCAGCTGCCCCCTCTCCACTCTGAGCAGGCAAAGAAACAGGAGGTTCCCAGAGTGCCAGTGCAGCAGTGTGTTGGCCATCTTTGCATCACTGTAACAAAATATCTGAAATAGTTTATAAGAGAAGAAGTTCCCTCGTCTTACGGATTTCAGCCCATGATGGTTGGCCCTGTTGGTGAGGGAGCACTCATGGCAGAAGCTTTGGATAGCAAAGCCACTCATTTCATTGTTGGAGAACAGAAAAGAAGGGGGCAGGTCCCACAGTCCTCTTGGAGAGCATGCCCCTGCCACCCACCGACTTCCATGCTAAAGATCCGCCTCTTAATGGTTCTAAAGCACTCTAGTGACTCTACTCTAAGGATCCTACAAGCCTTTGACATGTGAGGCTTTGGGAGGGTTTCAGGGTGCAAATTGTAGCAGCTGGGAAATTGAGACACAATATACTCTCTTTGGTTTCAGAAGGTAAGTGCCTCAGGATGCCACTGTGCCTGTTTTTGTTTTGATAAAAAGTTTATCACACTTGGAATACGCTAACAGTGCTTCCGTCAGACCTCAAGCCTTCCACACAACTGCATTCTCTGTAACAGAGATGAGGTAGGAAAGAGGAAATGGAGGGGGGGGGGTGTTGTGTTACACTATCAGGAACTTGCTCTGAAGTTACGGTGGTCCCTGTTCACCTTGACCTAATTCATCTGTCTACTGCAGGGTAGAAAATGACTGTTGTAAGTCCGTCAGTTCTCCCAGTGGTAAGGAAGACTTGGGCAGGCCCCTATCATACACCATATGTCTCTATTAAACCCCACTGATGGTTTAATTTTGTACCTTAGTACAAATATTAACCTCCATTTTGTAGCTTTCTTTCAAAAGCCACGTAACGTTTGCTACTACCAATGAGCTTCTTAGAAGAATGCATCCCTTAAAGAATTTAGAAGCTACTTTAGATCTTCTAGTGGATATATTTTTTACTTCCACTCTTGTTAAATCAAATTTTATTCATAACACTGATTCCACCCCCCCCAAGACGGATTAGTGACTTGTATCATACCTTTGTTAATCTCTTTTTTTTTTTTTTAAAAAATGAAAATTAACAGAAAAAATTCAGAATTCAAGTATATGAAATAAGTTGTAAACCATGAAAGTAGTACTTGAGTGACCAAATGAAAGCATGAGAGAGCTGGAGAAGTACAAAATGGCACTGCTTTTCTGTGTGTGTGTGTGCGTGTGCGTGTGCATGCGTGCTGAGGTGTGCAACCAAGTTTGTGTATTCAGAGGTTGGAAATTATTGGATGTCTTTTCTTCACCACCCCCTGCCTTAATTGTTGAGGTAGTTGTTTTACTGAATGTCTTAGTTAGGGTTTCATTGCTGTGGAGGAACACCATCATCACAGCAACTCTATGATATCAGACATTTAACTGGGGCTGGCTTACAGTTCAGAGGTCTAGTCCATTATCATCATGGCAGGAAACATGGCAGCACACAGGCAGACATGGTGCTGGAGAAGGAGCTGAGGGTTGTACACCTTGATCTGAAGGCAGCCAGGGGCAGACTGTCTTTTGCAGGTAACCAGGAAAAAAACTCTGATTTCACACTGGGCAAAGCCTAAGCATAGGAAACTTCAGAGCCCACCCATGGTGACACACTTCCTCCAACAAGGCCACATTTCCTACTAGTATCACTCCCTGTGGCCAGCCATTTAAACGCATAAATCTTTAGGGGTCAAACCTATTCAAACCATTACACTGAACCCAAAAATTCAGTGTTTCTGGTTAGGCTGGCTTGTTAGCCAGTGAGTGGTATTTGTCTCTGCCCTTGAATGCCAGAGTCTACAGGTTATGCTTGGCCATGCTCAACTTTTACATGAATACTTAGGATTTACATGGATACTCAGGTCCTCTTCCTTGTAAAACAAGTTGTCTTAGCTATTGAGCATCTCCCCAGTCCCAGCTATTCTGTTTCACTAATTCTTCTTTGTGCTCCTTCATTCCCATGTGCCTGATAGAGGTTAAATATCTTGCCTAAGATTGTCCATGTGAGCATGTGTGCATACACATGAATAGGTAGGTGTGGTGGCAATGGGTTTGTTCAGGTGCCTAGTTCCCAGCACAGTCTGTGCTCATCTAATTCTTCGTGGGCTGAGATAGTACCCAAGAAAGTGGAATCTCTTTGCCTTCACTGAACACCGGTTTTCATCCATCTTCAACCATACCATCACCCTGTTTTATCATACCTGCCCCTCTGTTTTATGTCTGGGCTTTCAGGTTTACAGCTTAAACAGAATAGTGATAATCCCTAGCACAGCAGTCCTTGTCTGCTTTGTGAGACCTAAATGGAGACCTGTACTCTAAAGCAGTGATAGGCAAAGCAATTCCTGATCCTTCCTTTCTTGTTATCAGTGCTGTCTGTTGCTTTTGCTCTTGTCCTCCCTCCCTTTAGGTTTAATAGGAACTGCTGGTCCATTGCAGGCGCCACTGACCTGGCTCCTCGCATGCCTGTAACTCACGAGGAAGCCTGTCTTCCGACCCTGTCTAGCTCTCTCAGGATCTGAAGTCCTAGTGAAGTCCAGCAGGAAAACAGTCCAGAAGAGGTTTTGTTCCTGTGTCTAATTTGCTTTTATCATCTATGTTCATAGCATTTTTGCTCCATTTCTAGGTAGATCTACCCCCCCCTTGAAATGCTAATTTTATCACAAAAGGTGGAAAAAGAGGTTTTGATTTTTCTAAAAGCCCTACAGGCTGAAAAGTGCCATTCTAGTTTCACAATTGAGAATTTCTCCTGTGACAGCTTCCTGTTCCCTGGTGTGCCTTCAGCTGCCTGCAGGCTTGCAGGCTATTCTGTGCCTCCCTCCAGAAGCCCAGGTTTCAGGCTTAAGGCTTCTTCTCTCTCACTTACTTGCCTCACCCTCTCCAGGACTGAGAAACCCAAAGCCTTTAGGAAACCTCTGCTTTCCTCTTAAAAACCTGCTCTCAAATGTAAAACAGACTAAGAAGAATAAAGTAAAACTACCTACTAGCACCATGCTGTGAGATGCTCACCATCTCTTCTGTCCTCACACTTTCACTGTGAAAGACGGAAGTGGTCCCGTCCAGAGCCTTCACTTTGTCTGCCCACTGATTTCATTCTACCTCATAAAGCCAAACAGCTCTGAGGAAAAACAGTTTTCTTTTTCTTTCCCGTAGCCAAATTTTCCTGACTCCTGTGTCTTTGCAACAGTATGCTAGAAGGTGCCTGTTGTTTTCTCACCTTGGAAAAAAAGCAGGTACTTGACCCCTGACCTAGCCTTGCTCCCCCACTTAGGAAATGTTGCCTGTCCTTCCCAGGAGCAGCTTTTAACTACTGAGTCATCTCTCTCTCCCTTCTTTGAGTTGTCAGTTTTTAGTCTCTATCTCAATTGTCCTGTGAGGAACTGACACTAAGTCCCCTTGAAACACTTTCTTGACTTGGTTTCCAACACATTATAAAAATCTTGATTTTTTTTTCTGGGTTTGCAGCTTCTCCCTGAGCCTGGCATGTAGCTGACCCCTCTGCTTTGACCTCTTCCGCATGTGCACGTTCAAGTGTTTAGTTGCTAATACTGTCCATACTGGTGAACCCAGTGTTCAGCCTTGGCTTCTGTGCAGTTGAGATTTGTATGTGTTCAGCTTTGTGGACAGCACCTCTACTTGACAGTTTGATAGTAGTCATTTCACAGTTAATGCTCCAGATCTGAATTTTGGAACACCCTGCCTGCCACTAAGCTCATTTGGCACTTTTCACTGTCAGGGCTAATGGCAGCTACAGCATTTCTGTTACAATAGTCAAAAGCCTTGACTTTTCTTCATCTCCCCTTTCCTGTGTCCAGTGTGACCCTTCCTTTTACCTCCTGACCCCTTTGAACAGATAACCCTCATCTCTTGCCCTGGCAATGGTCTCCAGCTCACCATACTTGGCACATGCCCTTTTGTAATCTAGTCTTGTTTGCTTCCTAGTTAATACATAGCCACACATTTTAAACCAAGCTCACCCAGAGAACTGCCCTTACCTGGTACTCAGCTCCTATAGGCATAGTCTCACACCATACTTCAGGTAATCAGAAAACATGGTAAACATCCGCCAATGCCATGGTCCCTACTGAGCCCTCTGGGATAATGGATAAAACACATCCTTGCTCACTTGCAGACCATGGCACTAAAGGTTGGTTGGAAAAGCCTCCAAGGAGCTGGAGAGACGGCTAGGTGGTTAAGAATGGTTACCGCTCTTGCAGAGAATCTGAGTTTGGTTCCCCACACCTGTGTCAGTTGTCTTATAAATGCCTGGAACTCAGTTCAATGTGAAGAGATACCCTTTTCTGGCCTCTGCAGACACTCACAGTCTGTACACACACCCCTACATGGACATGTGTACACACACAAACACATGGACACACATATGGACACACATGTGTACATACATGTGTTCATGCACACACATGCGCACACCCTTACATGGACACATGCACGTACTTATATACACACATACATGCATGAACATATGTGCACATGTGCATAGGTTCACGTGTGCACACATATGCACACATGCATGAACACATGTACATGCACACACAAAGACACAGGCATGCACTCTAAAAGGCCACATGTGAAAAACTGTAGTGAAACTGACCCTGAGGTGGAAACACTGTGAATGTCCATCAGGGGAGTGCCTTGTACAAGACAGTGTTACACCACCATAGAAAATAATAAAGCACTCAGCATTTGCTATAACCTGGATGAACCTTAAGCTAAGTGGAAGGCCATCACAAAGGGCCTTGTACTGTATGATATAATGTATTTGAAATATCTGGAGAGTGCTGGAGAGTTGGCTCAGCAATTAAGCTCCTCTTCCAGAAGTCCTAGATTCGATTCCCACTCCCACATGGCAGCTCACAACCATCTGTAACTTCAGTTCCAGGGGATATGACACCTTTTTCTGGTTTCTGGATACCAAGCATGTATATTATGCACAGACATATATGTAGGCAAAACAGCCATACATATAAAATGAAAATAAAACAACATTAAAAAAGTCTGGGCTCCATAGAACCTGTCTGGGTTAAGGTGGGTTGTGGGTACGTGGCATGAGAGAAGAGGCCGTGGGAAGTGACTTTTAATGGGCTCGGAGTTTCTTGTCTGCTTGTGGTAGTGGCTGTACAATTCTGAATGCATTAGGTTGTGTACTCGAATGGCTGGTTGTATAGTGCTGGGTTTTTTATGTCACCATGACACAAGCTAAGGAACCTTGTGTGAGAAAATGCCTCTATAAGACTAGCCTATAGGCGAACATGTGGGGCATTTTGTTGATTGATGTGATGTAGGGCCTAACCCACTGTGGGTGGTGCTACCCATTGGCTGGTAGTAAGCAGCACTCCTCTGTGTTTACCCCAGAATCTGCCCTGACTTCCCTTCATGATGGACCTCATTTGTAAGATGAAACAAACCCTTCTCTCCCCGAGCTGTTTTCTCAGAGCAATAGAAACCCAACTAGAAGAGTTTATGATTCAAGTCTTAATAAAGGAAAACCAAAACAAACCACAACGGCTATGCTGGTAGGAACACATGTCATGGTTGAACACATGAGAAGTGAACAGGGGAAATGTCAGAGACAAGGTTGAAGGGTCAGGTGAAGTGACATTAGTTTGTGTTGAGGGAGGTGTGGTTGCCCTGGTAGCATGATAACAGTGACTGGACCTAGGGGATGTGGGAGACTGGTGGTTGGATAGCCAGCGTCAGGACGGCCGTGGACATCAGGTGCATGTGAACCAAGCAGAGATTGACAGACTCCTCAACCGTGTGAGTTGTGGGAAAGACCTGCTGTGGGAGCAGAGCCAAGCCTGGTGACAGGATTCCCAGGAGTATTGTGTGGATAAAGACATAATTCACACAATCCAAAACGTGGATAATGATGTCACCACCTGAGGTGGTGAGCAGAGGCAGGGTTAGCAGGTGAAAGGTGGTTGGTGCTTTTAAAACACAGATCTGATCAGGTGTAAGTTAACTACAGAAGCTGGGTCTTGCTTGATAATTGGAAGACATGGACAGGACTCATGCCTACTGCACTGACTGGATGCAAAGAAGCATATCATCCTCGTTACTTAATTACTGTAACCCACATCATTCATTATATCTAGTTTACAGTATTTTTCTTTTGTGTGTGCAGACTTATTTATTCCAGTATAAAGCTGAATTGTGACTGTAGAGATAGAAGGTCTTACTGAGATTGCAGAGAACTCCCAAGAAGCAGAGCACATTTTTAAAAGAAACAACACATTGTTATTTTGGAAATGAAGCCATTTTCATAAGAGAAATTTGTATGCAGCGCCTTGTAAAACACATTGAAACACAGCTTGTCCATGTCATAGTGCTGGAAATGGCTCTGTTGTCACTAGGAGGCCGAAGATGGATGTTTTGCTGCTGTGGACCAGGCTTTCTGGGATCTGAAATGGATTAGTGTGGCGTGGGGAGCTTTTTAAAAAACTGAAGATGTAATTTAGCCAACACATGAGGGTGCAGGACCAGGAAGAGTGAGCCTCGACGTCCTAGTCTCACTGGCCAGTGTTATGACCAGTCTGCCCCAACTTTGTTAATGGCGATGCATACCGAAGTGAACAGGTCTCTGTCCCACTACAGTGTTGAGGGTAAATCTTGAACATGCATTTAATTTTGCTGACTTTTATTGCGCGCTAATGTTTCTAATTTCTTGTATTTTTTTTTTCCAGGTTACTTGTCTGCAAGACTTTTTTGGAGACGATGATGTTTTTATTGCATGCGGACCTGAAAAATATCGTTATGCCCAAGATGACTTTGTCCTGGATCATAGTGGTGAGGCAATTCATTGACCGTCTTTGTAGCTCCTGAAAAGAACGCTCAAAATTTAGAGACTCGAACATGCTAGCCTAGATATAGTGGAGAAGTTGACCAAGCATGAGCAGTATTCACCTGTAGTCCCAGCTACTCAGGAGGCTGAGGCAGAAGGATCACTTGATTCTAGGAATTTAAGGCCAACCTTGGCAACATACTGAAAACATATTGAAGGGCAGTTATTAAACTGTCTCTGGTAATTATCTGAGATTTCTTTTTATCTCAATGTTTTATTTTAAAACATGCTTTTGAAAACATGCATTATTTATATATTTATAAAAATAACTATCTCATGGGTGGGATGAAAATGCCCATTTCTTTATTTTTACCTATTAATGGAGTTTTAAACCATTATTTTAATGATTCCAAATAGCACTGGCTTTAGGGAAATGACTCTATCCTATGGTCTTAATTCTGTATACCTACTCTAGTAGAAATGATTGTTTTAGCTGATGGAAAAATCAACCTCAGTTTTAAGTGAGTGAAATTCAAGTAGATATATTTTACAAAGGAAAGAGAGATTAGAGCTATAATCTCATTGTTTTATAAATGAGGGAAGATGTCTTTTAGGGATCCAGATGGACAATAGAAATCTATCACCAACATGCTGTGATGCATATGCTTATCTACCCTTTAACTGTGTTTTACATCTTTATTAATTTTAATTTTAGTTTTTAGTTTCTGAATGATTTTGTCAAGTAGACATTTTGAAAGTCAAGACACTGAAACTAAATGCTGTGTTGTAGGTTTTAGTATTTAAAGAGATGTAGTATAAAAAGCCGAGCTCCATACAGAGAACAAGAGACGGTTTGTTCTGGAGTCAAATCTGAACAGCCGTGGCCCAGGAACACAGATTCAGGTTACTCCAGTTACCTTAGCAACAGTTTCATGAAGTTTCTAAAGTAACAGAACGAAGAAAGCCACAAACCAAGATAGTTTTAAAATACATTAGTAGAAATATCGGGCAGACAGGTGTCAGCAAAGCTGGAAAGCATAGGCAATAGCATAGAGGCCTCAGATGCTGTTTGGTGAATTCTTACCTTACACTGCTGAAAGTAGGGGTCTGCTCATATATTTTAAGAAGATTTGCCTAACAGTCACACACAGGGTGACAGAAAGTGGGTATTAGGGGCTGAGCTAACCCAGGCTGATCTGGCCCTGTCTCCCCATCCTTCTAAAGCTCCACAATCAACAAAGTTTTGATCAGTCACCATGTTGGTGCTAACAGTAGCAGTAGCAACAAAACATTGTTAGTGCTTGCTCTGTGTGTATAGGCAGGCCAGCTGTTGCTTTATGGGTAGTAAATTTATCTGAGCTAGTTGGATTATCTGGCTGTTGATGAAGATGGCCTCTATTAGATTTTAAAAAGTGAGCCCTATCGATTTTTACCCCATCTCAATGTCTAGTTATTTAACCTTCTTCAAAGTGGGATCGATAAGGATATCTTAAAAGACTTTATGAAGATTGACTGGATTAATATGTCACTTAGCTAGGGGTCCCTATGTATCTCGCTGTTTTTGCTATTGTCAGCTTTGTGGCACCATCTTTACATGGTGAGGTTGTACAGTGAGAGCAAATCTCATTTTGGATTCTGTTACAAATACACTTATGAGAACACAAAGTTCTTTTAAACATCGATTGTGTAATTGTGTTGTTCTTTTAAGAGCTCCAGCTTTGAATATCACACATTAAAGATCACACATTAAAACAAAAACAAAAATCAAAGGAGACATAACGTTTGAAAGCCCACCAAAACAATAAAGAGAAAGAAAAAAGAGGAAGAATGGAAGAGAACTTGGTGTGGTGGCAGATGATTTTAATTCCAGCATGTGTGAGGTAGAGACCTGCAGATCTCTGAGTTAAGGCCAGCATGGTTTACACAGTGAGTTCCAGGCTAGCTAAGGCTACATAGTGAGACCTTGTCTTAAACATTTAACATGCATAGAATTCTGCTAACCCAGTGGTTCTCAACCTTCCTATCTTGTTATGAATTGTAGTGTAAATACCTGTGTTTTTCCCCACGGTCTTAAGTGACTCCTGTGAAGGGGTCATTTGTCCTCAAAAGGGTTGTGACCCTAAGATTGAGAACCACTGTGCTAAACTAATCTTGGTCAAATGACAAATCTCTCCTGATTCTTAAACCCGGTGTGTTTCTGAAGTTCCAGCCTATTGGGGTTTGCTTTGATACATCCTGCTCATTAGAGGGACATTGTCTCTAAAATGTTTAACAGTCTACACTCTGAGCTTTTGAGACAATGGAACACTATCCATAATACTAATGGGTTAGCAGAAACTGGAGCCGCCCCATTTATATAAGGTTTGATTAGAGCCTTTCAGATGTTAACGAGGCTCCCCTAGTGTGTCTTCCCTGATTAGAATATTTCACATGTTAATTTACCACCCCTGGGATATAGATTAAAATTAACTCACATTTTACTTTTTTTGCATAAATTGAAGTATTTTGAAGTAAATGATAGACAATATGTTATCTAATTTATCTCTTACAACAAGCTTATGAAGCACATTTTATTCTTAGGCTAATATGTTAGGGAGAAATACGGAGCCTGGAACATAAGCAGGGTCTTCCTTCTAGTTAGCAAATGTGGAGACTATGACTCATCCTGAGCCCGCATGACTGCAAATCCTGTGATCTTAATTACTCAAATGTGAAGTGGTGATTGCAGCTGTAATTTGTTCTGGTTCTCCAAATGCTGTTTTATTTGGTGGCTTATGGAAAGGTCAGTGTTACTGTTTAAATGTACTTTTCTTTATTTTGCTCTTCCATCCTTTGGAGCGATGGGTAGCTAGACAGTAAATAAATCATAAGTCAGAGTTTCATATCCTTTTGATGTAAGATGGCAGGGACTTGAAGAGTCTGGAAAAAAGCTGTGGCTTATCTGTGAATGATACTGTACATTTGCTTAGGACAGTGGAGTTCTGAGCCCACTAAGAACTCAGTCCAAACAATGACTGGTCACAGATGTGTGATCTAACAGAAGATGTAAACCTCACATGTACTTTCCAGACAGTTGCTACATACGTTGAATGTATGGAGCGCAGGGGCTGGCAGTTCACCAAGTCCTGGGTTCAATTTCTAGCATTGAAAAATCAAAAAGATGGGATGAGAAGGAGATTGTCAGGTAATAGCAGCAGGGCTGGGGAGATGCCTTGGCCAGGTGCTTGACACGTAAGGGTGAGGGTCTGAGTTCAGATCTCCAACACCCCCACAGAACGCCAGGCATGGTGGCTCATGTGCCTGTAACACCAGTACTGGGAGGTCAACACTAGAAGATTCCTGGAGCTCACTGGCCCAGCAGCCTAGTGGAGTCCGATCCCTGAGTTCAGTGAGAGAGCTTATCTCAGTTAGGTGGAGTGTGACTGAGGAAGACCACTTGCTTCCTGAAGTCACGTGATTGCACATGTGCACGCATACACTAGTTAGAAGCAGCTAGCAATAGTCACCTGTGGTATGTTTGATCAATGCTAAAATCTGCTGTGCTTACAAATGCACTTTTGTTCTTTACAGAATGCCGAGTCCTGAAGTCATCCTATTCTCGAGCCTCACCTGCCAAGTATTCTGGATCCAGAAGCCCAGGGTTCTCCCGCCGCAGCAGGTCACCAGCTTCAGGTAGTAAACGGAGACTCCGTGGATGGTCCTAGAGGGAATACTTCTCCTTAGCTTTCTCACAGTGATAGAACTTAACAGCCTTTGCCAGCTGGTGCGCAGCCACGTTCCAGAACTGTGATAGGCAATAAGATTTTAAGTCCCAGCCCTTAGACCTGTCTTCCAGAGGTCTCTCCAGGAAGTCCTGCACTTGGTTCTGGCACATTTTCTTCCAGACCTCACTGTCTGGTCTTCCATTGGTGTGCACATAAAAGCACTTCACATCTTTGAGCACTGTGTATTGTATTTGAGTTCTGTGCTTCATAATTGTGGACATTTATCTTTCTAGTGGTGTAACACACACTGTTCCAGACAGAAATATATTTGCTTCAGAGATTGCAGATTTTTCCTTCCTCAGCCGTGTATTAACGATTATTCTCAGAAATGATTACTTAAGTTCTATAATTTTCAGATCCTAATCTTACATATTTGTCAAAATTTACACTACTTTGATGTTCATAACATTGAAAACACCCAAATTACATCTCAATAAGTTGAATTTATAATAATTACAAGTAATTTTACTTGTTTAATTTATTGTTAAGGAAATTATTCGATTCTAGAGAAAAAGCAGTTTGTTTTTGCAGGCAGCATTCTTATCCCTGCCCAGCCTGCTGTCCCTTGGAGTGAACTAAACTTTTCTTTCTTTGGAACAGAATTAGGAGTTGACATGTGAGGCATCTGAGATTGGTCCCAAACGAACTGTCTCTTAATATCAGACTTGATCAGACGTTCTCTCTGCTGCTCCTGCAGCAGCACCCACCCCACTTCCTCTAGGGCAGGCTGTGTTACTGTCTTTTAGACCTGCTGAATAACTGCTATCCTTACTGTCTCCTCCTGCTCTGTGCATATTCGTGTGTACAGTAAAGAGGGCTGGCCACTCCAGTGCCTATTCTACAGCCAAATCCCCAGGTGAGCCAGGGTCCTTACAGCTTTGTTGCTCTGCTGGGTTTTGTTTCTGTCTCCTGCTGCATTTCCGTTTTCTTTGCTCCATTTCCATAAATGTATCTGGTCTTCTGTGGTCTGGTCGTCTGTGCCATATGTAACAGCGTTTTACAATGCACAGGCCACTTCAGCCTCCCTGCCACTACAGAACCACTTAACCTAAGAGAATACTGCTGAATGCCTGTCTGTGTAGTTGAAGCACAGCAGCTCTGGGGGAGGCAGTCCCCTCCAGGAAGTCTGTGTTCTAGTGAACCGTAGACAATGTTCTGTGACTAAAAAGGCTAAAGTTTGTTAGCAGTAAAGTTGAAGGAATTTCCAGCCTCACGCTTCGTTCCTAGCTGCGTTAAAAGTTTAGGAGTCATTAAAACTTTTCTAATTCAAAGTACTTTATGGTGGCCTGTGCCAGACTAGAATAAGAAGTGGATCCTGCAAGGGGAAGGAGACAACCCACACCGTATCTTTTTAGTTGGGAAACAGTTATTCCCATCCAGCACTCTGCACTCAGGCTTTCTCAGTATGTGACAGTTGACACTTGGGTTTTTAAACCAATGGTATCTCTGCCATTGCCGTAATTTTAAATTGTATTGACTCTGTAGTATCCTAGAACTGGAGCATAGATGTGTTTGGATATGGTTTTCTGGCTGAATTATTCCTAGCTTTTGTTTCAGGTGACAGGTTTATAGATGCTTGTCGTGTCAGGAAAATGATTACATAAAAGTAGAGAGAATGGCTCAGGAGTCAGGTGTGATTAATTCAGCTTTGTCCCCTGAGGTCTGAAGAGGAAACTTACTGAATAATAACATTTCATGACCACATTTGTCTTCAGACCATCTACTGTTCTATGACAAAGCCCAGTAAATGCTTAAATGATTTTTTAAAATCTGAATTTGCAATGCTTAAAAATTGGTTACATTTTGGTATGCAAGATTTTCAACTGAGTCCATATTTGGATAGAGTCAGCCTCAGACTCCTCAGTGCAAGTTGTGAGGTTTGAAAACCCCGTCTCAGCAAATGGCCTTTGGAAGAGGCTATTGAAGCATGTTTAACGCTTTATTTAGAAAGCTCCTGCGGACAGTTCACAGTGATTCTCCTCATTCTCTGACAACACGGGGCAGAGACTGTGTCATTAACTGTGTCATTAAGCCATAGTATCTGAAGCAGTAGTGCTTGATTGTACAGAGGGGCTGCTGTGCTTTGGACCTGTACTCTAGCTGCTCAGATGGGAGATTTAAAATGAGCCTGGGCAGTGCAGCCAGGCCCTGTGTTAAATAGCAACAACAACAACAGCAAAAAGACTGAAGGATTAACTGGAATTTCAGACAGAGCTAGTAACTTTATAATATTGTAATTATAATATTGTTCCTGTCAGTTGTAGGTTAGAAAGTGCTGCTGTGAGTAAAGTTTCTGAATCTACTTAATCTGCCAACACAACTCTGTGTAAATAGCTAAATTGTATGTTGTAAATACACAGGTAGTTAAGTAGGTATTATCACTGAGTCAGTCTCTAATTTGAGTCTTAGAAATCCTGCTTTTAGGGGCTGGAGAGGTGGCTCAGTGGTTAGGAGAGCTTGCTGTGCAGTTGAGGACCAGCCTTTAGATCCTAGCACTGTTATCACAAGCCAGGTGTCCTGTGGACGCTTGCAATCCCAGTTCTGGTGTGGGTTGGGGACAGGGGATTGCTGGCCTCTGTTAATGCCCATGAGGCCATGTGGCCGTGTGGTCACAGACCCCTGACCACACATACACACACAGACACACACACACACACACCATTTTTTTGTAATGCTGGTTTTAGGTTTCTAGTTGTGAATCTTTAAACATAGCTTACGAGGATAAAAAAGAAAATATTCAGAGCAGTCAAACAGAAAGGCCACCTTTTAATTGAGGAGGGGAAGCTTGCTGGAAGGACGTCTGAGTGGGGGTTGGGGGATGGAGTGTGGCTGGTCACCACACTTTTCCATGGGTGCAGCAGTGAAGGGAACTGATGTCACACAGCACCTTCAGGACCACAGTTATTGTTAGCCTTTCCAGAACTTCAGAGAAGTATGCAAGTAAGGGAAATGAAGGCTGACTTATCGGCGATTCTTAGAACTTTCCAAAGGCTGTTGGAAACTCACATGGCTCCATCAGTCTGCATTGTCTTATGAAGGAGTTATTTGGGTGGCAGGGTGGACATGTAGTTATTGATGTGGGTTAAATCCTTAGCTAAGAAAGTGGATTTTTAGGAAACCTGTCTGTTCCAGAAACAACCATGTGAGGAACTGGTTTTTCTGTTAACCCCACTCTGCCACATCTCAAGGCAGCCCAGCTCTGTGTGGTGCCATCTGGGTACAAGTAAAAGTCCGTGGTGATGGCTGGCTGTGCACTGGCTACCTGTACAGATAATTGAGGCCATGGATATTTTTAAAAAATGAATGAAATTCTGTCCCCACTTACAGCAAGCTTTCTAGCTTACTGCCCACTATGATCTCTATTTTATGTGAGTCCCCTAAAGAGTTTTTAGAGATTCCATGAGAACAGTTTCAAGCTTACAGCAAATCTGAGCCAAAGATTCAGGTTTCCCATGTCTTCCCAATTGCCTCTCTATCACCAGTTCCTTTATGAAGAAGAGTACAGTTGTTGCCGCCAACACATTATCACACAGAGTTTATGACGTGCAAGGCATTCAGTTGTGCATTCTGTGATTTGGGCAAATAATGTGACAACTGCCCACCATTACAGTGTCATGCAGAGTCATTTCTGTGTCTTAAAAAAAAAAAAAACCTGATTGAGGCTGGGGAGTACCCTAGTACAGTGCCTGCTGTGGAGGTGTGAGGACCTGAGTTCAGATCCCAGCACCCCAGGCGTAGGCATGCACCTGTAACTCCAGCACTGTGGGCCTGGGGGGTCGAGACAGACTTCAGGAGCTCACTCGCCAGCCAGTCATCCAGCCTAGCTGAATCCATGAGCTTATGTTTAGTGAGGGATTCTGTCTGAAGAAATAAGGTAGAGATCTTTGGCCTCCTCATGTGACCGGTGCAGGACCTCTACCTGTGCATGTGTACACTTAATTCAGATGATCTAAAGTAATACTGTCTGCCTCCTTATGCCTAAAAAAACAGTGGATTTTGTTTTGCTTTTCATAAAGATGAATGTCAGCTTTCATCTGCTTTGGGCAAAAGCTTTTGAGGATTACTTTTGAAGTAAGAGGAATTACAAATACTTTTAAGAGGAGAACAAACAGCTAATCCCAGATATTAAGCACCAGCTTCATGAGATCACTGCAGAAATAGATCTACATGATAGAATTGGGGGTGTACGTGAAGGGGACTAAGTTGGTTGACCAGCACCCTACAGGCTAATCTATGATTAACTCCCCTTATGAGCAGGGTTAGCCACCTCTGCTCAGCATAGACTCCAGTCCAGGCTTTCAACAAAGAAATATATGGAGGTATAGAAGGGGGTCTAAAGAAAACTACCAGCATTTGCTAAAGAATGGGCAAATTGAACTGTGAAGAAAAAAGGGAGGATTAGAAATAACTAGCCTATATTAAAAATATTTGAATAATTATCTTTTAAGGACCTTCAGTCAAATAATAAATAAAAGAAGGGATAGTTAACTCTCACTTTCCATTAAGAATACACCTAACAGTTAAGGTTGTAGTTCAGTGATGTAGCATGTGCTTGGCATGTACGAGATGCTTAGCTCAGTTCTTAGCACCAAACGTAGAATGTATGGGAGGCAGGCAGGCAGGCACACACGCACATGCACTTGTGTATTTGGATTACACTCTAATTGATTTGAAAGAGCCATAAGCATTTCTCTGTGACTCCCATTAGTAAACCCCAAGATGAAGATGCATATTGACAATCTGTAATGGCCGTCATCATAGACCATTGCAAACAGCAGCCAGACATTCCTCTGTGTTTTCTGGAAGGCAGGTTGTGTGGACAGGGTCTCTCACTCACACCTGTAATTCCATGATTGTCTTCTATATTTGTTTATACCTTGTCTGACTTTGTCTGTAATGCAGTAAGATACATTGCTTTTGCTTTCTGCTGATTCGTCACCTGCTTTGGGCTTTGAATGAAGCAAAGCTTCATTGGAGCCATTTCGTGCATGTGCTCAGTGTTTTCACAATCTGATTGTTTGGAGCTTTGATGGCCGTTTCCTTTGTTGTTTTCTGGTCAGTGAATGGAACTCCCAGCAGCCAGCTTTCCACTCCCAAGTCCACCAAGTCCTCCAGCTCCTCTCCAACCAGCCCAGGAAGTTTCAGAGGATTGAAGGTATGGAGGAAGAGATGTGGCACATGTATGTGATTCTGTTATTTGTGTGGTCTGTTTGTGAGCTTGTGAAAGCTGCACTGGGTCCCGGCATCAAGTTAGCTGGTCTTCTTAACTCTCTCCCTTGTGTCCCCATCCTGTGGGAATGCAGGGTTGTGATAGGTTGAGCGAAATGAGGTGAACTTACGGTATAGACTTTACTGAAGTCTAAAACATCGACATAGCATTTATATCTGCAGGAAGGTAGCACAAGAAAAACACATACGTTTTGGTGAGGAGCGTAACCTAAATAGGCATTATATATGATGTTAAAAAATATAAAGAACGGCAGCAAAATTAGTGGTTGGCTTAATTAGTTACTTAATAGGGAGAACATTAACGCACAAGGCTGAGGTTTACGAAATGTTAACAGGTTTCATTTGATTTAGTAAAGCCTTCTGCTCTAAGTTGGTAAAATGTGCTTGTTAAAACATCAGTAAATAATTGCTTTTAAACACTGAATGTTTCCTTTATTGACACAGTCAGATTGTTTATATGGTAAAGTGCTTTGAAAGTACTAAAATTTGTATGAAGCTCTGCATATGTCAGTAAATTGGCTTTCCTTCCTTAGTGATGGCAGATACACTATTACCTGGAATACAGTCTCTCAAAACGGCTGCTTAAATACCTCAAATATGGTCCAAGAAGTTTTCTTTAAGGATGCTAAAGACTCTTTTTGATTATTATAATGGACAGCAAGGGCTGCTTACCATTTCTGTGTGGACAAGGAATGAAAATGCATCAAGCCTAGAATTCTTATACCTTGAGGAGGTACATGAGGTCTTGGCTCTTAGCTTCCCAAAGTGGGTAGCATTATCCACTTGTGTGTAAGCTCAGCTTGCCCTGCCCTGAGAAGGATATGAGAACAAGAGAATAATACAGATTGTCTTGGTTTGTGCTTGCTTGGTTATGTAGCTTAGTTGAAACGTGGGATGAGACTGATAGTAAGTTCAGGGATAAGAGAATACATAACTTGTACCAACTACTCAGAACTGGCAAGATGTGGTGGCTGCAGCTTATAATCTCAGCATACAGGAGGCAGGGACAGGAGGGGATTCTGCAAGTTCAAGACTAGTCTGGTTTGCATGGTGAATTCTAGGCAATTTAGGGCTACATTCTTGCCTAGCTTGTACAATGCCCTGAGTTGATCCCTAGTGTACTCCTGGGTGTGGTAGCCAGTGCCTGCAATTCTAACATTTAGTAGGTGGGACAAGAGGATCAGAAGTTCAACTATCAAGCTCAAGGCCAGCCTGGGCTACATGAAACTCTGACTCAAAACAACCCACCAATTAAAACAAAGACCAAATAACCAAGCTTTAGGGTATGAGGGACATTTTATTCTCAAACATAATGTCTCAGCATAAGAGGACGGTGCACATGGGCCTGTAGTAGAAGCTGTACTGGAAGCCTGGGGAATAGCTGAGAGTTGAAAGCAGAGCGTGTGCTTGTAAGAACTAGTCTTAACAGATGGCTCAAACAGCAATGTCAGAGCAAAAAATTTATAAACTGAATTACTAAAGTGCAGGCTACCTAGCAGATCCCTATTGGGCTGCTACTCCAAAATGGAGTCCCTAGGTATTAAAACTTGGCTCCCCTTTGTTTGGATTTGGGGAAGATGGCTTTTCTGAAAAACACGATCACTTTTGGTGATTGTTACCTCAGGAAGAAGCAGGCCAGACAGGAGTTACTGCAAACTTCTGCTTTCCTGTCTTGGTACCATAGGACTTTGTTTATGAATGGTTCCAAGGGTGCTTAGTCTGCTGGTGTTCTTGGTTTTCTTTCATCCTTCTTTAGTTGTTAAAGAATTCTGCAAATGTTCTAACCAATCCCAGTTAAACCTTGGCAGCTAAGACATAAATCTTTGACTCAGAGGATCAAGGTGGAACGAAGAACCCTAGCGTGCAGCCCCACAGACAGCCTCAGGCATAACGAGTCCTTCTCTCTCTCTCTCTCTCTCTCTCTCTCTCTCTCTCTCTCTCTCTCTCTTTCTCTCTCTCTCTCTCTCTCATTTGGAGGCAAATACAGGGCACTGGGGTTAGAAGCACAGACTCCAGTCAGAGTGCCTGGGTTTGGTGTTGGTATGGCCCCTCACTGGCTGTGTGACCTTGGGGAAGTCATGTTGCCCTTTTCTATAAAAAGAGGCTTCATGGGATACATGGAAGCACATGGACAAAACACACAGAAAGCACTTCAGTGTTCTTCCTGTAACTGTGCAGTCTCCAGGCTCAGTCTCACATGAAGGGAATTCCACATGAAATACGTAAGTGTGCAATGGTGTGTAAGAAGGAAGGTAAGCACAAGAGCAGTCAGGTCAGACCGAGCTTTTCTCTTACATCTCTGTTTTATGTGCTTAAAAATATTATAACCAAGAGCCCCTTGCTCCAAGAAAGTAAAAATATTCAGCTCTTAGGCATCCTGAGTAACATTCTCAGAGCCCAGGAAGCTGCAGGATATACTGATACCTGAGGGATAGTCTTGTGGAGAATAGATTCCAGGGCCCCACCACAGGCCGCGCTCTCTGGCATGGAGGTGAGGGTTCAGGAGGTTCATTAGGAATTGCTGCTAAGGTCTGTAGCTGAGGGAAGGGAGGAACAGAAGGGTAGGGAGTCTCACATCTCCTCCATACTCTCTCCCATCCTGTACTGACTTTCCTTCCCAAATCTCCCCTCCTTGCCCTTCTGGGCTTTTCAGATATAACTACACTTAACAGCAGTAAATACTTAACTTCCCCTTGGAAGTTAGTTGGATTTCAGAAGCAGGTTAATTGGGTGGTTCTGGCAGGCTTTTTTATTGCTAGCTGGCAGGGTACACAACAGGGTTAGCGTTACCTGAGGCTTGATGGGAATTGGGGTATCCACTTCCAGGTAATTTCTTGTTTTGCGGACAGTTGGGATGGAGGCAGGAGAGTGGAAGATGGAGGTTGCATAGTTTAACATATGAAAGGCAAAAGCAACTGCTAAAGGGGGCAACTTTAGTCTACTGAGCTACCTTCAGCCAAGGGAGCATGTGCATTATGTTAATGACCCATAGAAGGTCACAGCAGAGCTCACCTCTGCCCCTTTTCTCTTTTGCTTTCTGAGTCCCAGGACACAGACAAAATATGGCACTCCTCCAGGCTCCTTCGTGTGCCCCACTTAATAAACTGTCTCCTCGCCTGCAATTGACTGCATATCTCTGTATAATTCATTGTAAGGAAACTGACCTCTAGACTCAGATCCATGCCTGGTAGAGGTTTAGAAGGCCTTGTTCCTCCCTATTGAGACTCTTCCATGGATGAACTTTATGTCCTCAAAAGGTGGCTGCTACCTTTGTAAGCGTGTGACAGAGGAAGGATGCCATGCTGGGTCTTGTTTCTGTGACCCAGCTTTGGAAGCCAGACCTTCTATTACCACAGTATCTTAGGCGTCCCACAGGTCAGCCGGTTAGCCTGGGAGGGGACGTCTGGGTCCTTTCTGTGTTAGCAGCAATTTCGAATTTTCATCTTTCTGCTAGCTGCCCTTCTTTTCTATCCGATCTCCCCAAACGTCTTGCCCATCTTCCTGCTTGGCAGTCACCATGGTCTTTCTTCTCACCAGTTTTACCACTTTCTCTCTCCTGATCTTTTCATCCTGTTCCCTGCTAACCTTTTTTTCATGGAGTCTTGGAATCCACCGATGACATTGTTTTTTCCCCCCAACCCTCACCTTCCTGGTTTTGTCCTTGACCTCAGCCTGCGAGCCCCTTTCCCTTGGCAGAGCACCTCCAGCTCCCTTGGATATGGCTGGTAGCTTTCTTCTGCAGGATTACTTACTGTCCTTAAATCACAGCATTTGGGGCAGGGAAGCAGACAGGCAATAAAGCGTACTAAATATGTCATGGACTGCCAGATAGATGAAGAGGACATTTCCCTGAACTTTAATTCATCATCTGTCCAAACTGAAGACTTTTAAGGCAGCCATAACTGCGGGCTTCAGACTCAGGGCACACAGTTTTAAATGCCCTCGTTCTGATGCAGAGGTCCATGTCTGGGAGCTCTCCAAAGCCAGCATTCTTGTTGGTTGAAAGGAGGAAGAACAAAGTCCAAATGGAATGTCACCCAACATCTTGAGATTATAAACTGTCTGATGTGCTGATGTTTTATCTGATGATGTCTCCTGGGTCTGCTGGTGGTGAAAGCTTTCCTAGATTTGTGAGGTGTGGTGAAGGCGCTTTTGTATCTAACCTGATTGGCAGAGCTAAACTGTAACTCTCTGACCTCCTGAACTTGGAACCTTCTTTTCAAAGCTGTGAGATGTAAATCTACAGTAGCTGCTGACCTTAGGCATTTTTGCTTCTCCCTGGAGCTCTGGCTTTTCTGGTGAATTTAAAACTAAGTTAATAATTTTCAGAACTAGGGAGCTTGGTCACTCTGAGGCTCCTTTCATTTCCCCAGAAACACTGTGTAGTGACTTCATCTTTGAACATAATTGATTTTGTTAGACAGAAACAGAAACAAAGAGGCAGATTAAGTAGTTTTGAAGACTTCGGTGCCCTAGCAAAATAAATCATGACATTGAATACCAGATTCTGTTTGTTCGCAGTGCTTTCTCAGTTGGTTTGATGAGTTTGGGAATAGTTCAGCCCTCATCTGGGCTGCAACACATTAGGGTAGATTGGGGGCAGTGATCACTGTGCAAATCAGTGTCTATAAGTCAGGGCACCTGTAGGAACTTTATTTGAATATAACCAACATGTGTTCATATTCGATGCCTCTTGCTCATGAACACTGGACACTGGAAGCTCTTCATGGTAATACATTGGTGGTAACTGGGCAGAATATAACTGAGGTTGCTACGGTAGCCAACCATGACACCTTGGATCCTAGAGGTGATGAAGCTCCCAGCATGTAGACATTTTAGACAAGAGGCTTTATGATACTACCAGTCTCTTGCTCAGATCCAGTAACCTTACCTGAAGGGATCACTCACAGATGTGATTAGGTTCTGGTTGATTTTGACCACCACATAGTCTAAGGAGGAGTGTTGCCCTAGCCCTCGGCCCCTTGGGACTCCATACCCTTGGGGGTATGGAGTTAGAAGGTGCAGATTCAACAACACAGACCCTGGGAGTCAGATGAGAAGAAGCAGAAGCACACTTGTATATTGCAGAATTGGGGGGTGTCTTTATACCTTCCACCCATGCCCCATTGGTCCATGACATCTCCCCCTTGTTGCTGGCACCATCTGATTGGCTGGCCAGGTCATGTGCTCTGTCATCATTTGTCTCCATGTGCTAGATCTTAAGGTTGAAAAATGCGGATGGAGCCGTTGAACATGCATGGGTCACTATGAGCCGCTAGTCAGGGTATGCTGACTCATTCCTCCTACAGAGGTGTGGTACTCAGGATTGGAAGGGCTCAATCAGCAAATCCACAAAGCCTGCAAGCTAGCCACTGGCTTGTGTCCTATTTACATACACAGTGGATTCTATTTATCACCTTAAACAGCTACAAATGTAAAATGACATGAGTCAGTAGGTAATTCTCTTGCCAGGGACAGCGAAATGCACAAAATATCTGCAAAGGAAATAATGGAATAGTGTAGTCATTGTGGCTCCCCATGTGTTCACCACTCTTGTCTGCTTGTCTACAGGCCATGGGGAATATTAGGCCTTCTATTTAACAGTTGCGTTTCCCTTTCACCATCAGTCTTTCTGGGGAACAAGCTGAAAAGCTGGCTTTTATGGCCCTGGAGGCCAAGCTTCATGATGGGGAAGTCAAGTGAATATAATCATAAACGGGGAGATTAAAAGGTATAGCCTGTGGTAATCCCGGGCAATGTGACTCCCTCTTCTAGCCCTTCAGCATCAGCCTCAGGCCTTCAGGCTTCAAGGAGTGTTCTAACTATTCTCATGTGTCTCATAGAATTACCAGTCATAGTCGGCAGCAGTCATGTCTCTTCCCCTTCGTATCGGTTTAAACAGCACCAGTGGTTGCTCTGGATTCCACTAAACAGTGAGGAAAGAAAAGGAAATTTACGTTATTATGTTTATTCCTCATTATGTCTTGGCCTCAGTTCATCTGTGTTACAGTAAAATTATCCCCTCTAGTATTATTTTTTTTTCATGCTTGTTAAAAGTGGAAGCCTTATTTTCAAGTAGAGGAATATATAGGTTAAGTCACTCCTGTTAAGTCAATGCAGGGATTTTTGAAAAGCTTTAGCACTTAAAAAAATAATAATAAAAAAATAAAAGTCAATTTGAGAGTTGAAAAATGGTTTCTGTCGTTATTTGCTTAAAAAGCCACAGCTCCTGCTGATTCACTGAAGCTTCTGTTGGATGCACATGGACTTAACCTGGCTCTGTGCCCTCTCCCTCCACACTGCCTGTGCCTCCTACACTCATGGCTTCCCCATTTGGCACCTTTTTATTAGAGAACCGGCGTCCAACACCTGCTCTTTTCCTGATTTCTTTCCATGCCTTTTGTCGCCCTGGAATCCCAGTACAAAGCGGGTTTATAATTATTCAGCTGCACAAGGAATGGGGATAGGGAAGGAAAGGAAAAGGGTTTTTACTCAGAATAAACACTGGGGGAGTTAGAAAGGCCCACAGGAACTCAGTGGGTAAACACTCTGAAGTGATTGCAAGTGATGTGGAGGTAAATGGGCCTGGGTCAGCCATTGCCCTCCTTAGGGAGCTCCTTAGAGAGTCCTGGAGTCAGTCAGGACATCTAGACCAAGACAGGGCTTAGAAGAATGTTAACTGCCTCCAGAAAAGCTAGACAGGTAGGAAGTAGGCCACAGGACCAAGGCTGGTCTTAGCATCTCAGAAGTGTAGGCCTTGAATCCTGGAATTCTAGGCGCTGAGGGCAGAGGATGTGCCACACCCGACCCAGCCAGGTGTAGGCAGTCTCATTCTGGGCAAAGATTAGAATTTGGTGACCCAGCCCCTTGGTCCGTTTGTTCAGAGTCCCAGGAGTTTTCTTCAGGGCTCCTTTTATTTATATTTGGGATTTAACTTTGCAGAAAAATTTCATTCTTCTCATTGTTCATTCCTTTAATAGTTAGGCTGTAAGGGATGGTGGTGCGTATTTGTAATCCCAGCATTCAGGAGTCTTGGTGGGGTGCATCAGGTGGGTGGGTGGGCTTATGCGTTCACGGTGAACATAGGCTAATAGCAAGAGTCCTGTCACAAAGAGAACCGGCTGATATTAGCTTCTGTTGGATCTCTCATTTCTTTGGCGATTTTCCATGTAGGAAGGATTGTATTGGAGGAGGAATCAACTTGGAATGAATGATTGAACAAATTCAGAAATTGTTTACTAGACAGTGAGCTCCGTGCTGGGCACTTGGAGGGAAAGCAGTAATGACGGAGATATTAGTGTTTCACCGGTTGCTCAGTTGTCTGACAGAGCTGAACTAATGTCAGGTCTCTAGATTTCAAAGCTGCTTGGCCTTTTCAGAGCAGGGAGGTTAAGTCAATAAATAAAGGAAATTATGTGAGTGAATGTAAGTATAAAACTCACAAGGAAAGGTGGTGAGTGGGCAATACACTGGCTATGAGGTAAAGACACAGCATGGCCTGGATGCCGGGCTGAAGATTCCAGCTTATTGGTAAGAAAGACCCACGGGCGTTTTTTTCATCCCTGGAGTTTCTTTGATCCCTTGATAGTAGTTTGTAAAGTGAGAGACATGAGAAGTGAGAGAGGCCAAGTGAAGCTGGAGGAAGATCTGACCAGGATGGTAGTCGTAAGAAGTTAATTACATTTTCTAAAAAACCTCTTTTTAATCTCCTCTCTGAATTTGCTTTAGACATTACAACTTTTAGATGTTTTCTTGTTCAGTGCCACCAACTCTGGAGTGACTTTCAGTTCAGTGCCAAGACATACATAAAATATGACAAGACAGATAAAAACATTAAACACTGAGAATTTTATTGTTTACCAATTTTATATTTTGTTGTTTGGGAGTGAAATGATTGGACTAGGAGCCAGGTATTTAGTCTAGGACTATTAGAATTCTCTGTGGTCCCAAGACAACATTTGCATTGATTTTGGTACCTGTTTAGCTGTGATTTAATAAAGCATGCTTTATTAAAAATCAAAAGTAACACAGCTCTAAGAAGTACAATGTTAATTTTTGTGATGTTAAATCTGAATTAATAAATTCATTAATGTGTTACATTGTATAAATGGAAAAAAGATAAGGAAAAAGTTCTGTATCATTTCTTGTATCAGTCATTTGACATTGTATAAATACTGTCCATCACATAAGGACTAGGGAGCTAATGATTTATAAATGGATCCTAATAAGTAATGGTTATTTTCTTTTAGCAGATTTCTGCTCAGGGCAGATCTTCTTCCAATGTAAACGGTGGCCCTGAACTTGACCGTTGCATGAGTCCTGAAGGTACTTCTCAATCTGGTTATTACTTTTATAAAGCAAACTATCCATCCAAACTTGTTGGCCATCAGAATCCCACGGGTGTCACATTCTTCCTAAATAGGGGTGTGGCCGTGTCACCTGCTGGTAGAGTCAGCTTTAGGGAGTGTTGAGAGTCACTTCAGGGTACATCTGTCTCTGTTGTACCATCTTGCTGTGTTTCAGATGTTAGTCCTAGCTTCCTGCCTTTCGCTCTTACTGGTTATGTGCTTGCAATTCCTAGATATTTTTTGATTCTCTCAATTAGATGAACACAAATATATTCTGCTTTGTCTGGGATAACAAGACACACTGTGACAGGAGACTGGTCATAACTCAAAGCCCATTGTACACTTTTTTGAGAAGGCTTTGGATCAGGAATTACCTTCAGCACAAGTGTCTTACTTTGATAGAATTTTCTTTACTTGAAGCTAGGAGAGATCTCCAGAGTATTCCTCAGGTTGACTCCACCTCACACAGGAACTCCTCTCTAACAGGAATTTTGAAAAGCTCAGGTTAGACATCACCTCTGCCTGAAGATAATCATTTAACTGGCATTTCAGGATTTGTTGGGCTTATTGATTTTTTTTGTGGATTTCTAATTCTAACCAACAAGGTCAAAAGGAACATGGTGATTCGGCATTCTACTTAGGAAATATGCTGAGGGATTTCCTTTAGTTTTGCTTAGACCTATAAATAATAGCATTGCATTTCATTATTTTCCAAGTATGTAGGAATCAATAGAAAATGCTGATGTTTCCTTCAGACTCTGTGCTTGTTCTTGGCTGCAGGTGTGAATGGAAACAGGTGCTCAGAGTCATTCACCCTTCTGGAGAAATACAGAATCGGGAAGGTCATCGGAGATGGCAACTTTGCAGTAGTTAAAGAGTGTATGGACAGGTGAGGGGCTCGTGATCTGTTCCCCTACAGGTGCAGTTTCCCTCTGGAATTAGAAGTGCCTGTTCCCCCTTTCCTTAGAGAATCTGCCCTTGGGACTAGCTCTTTGCATGGCCATGAACCTTTAGGCAGAAAACAGTTATATACATAAAATTGTTTTATATGCATGTGGTCTAGAGGGCATATCAGAAATCACACCCCAGCCTAGAGATACAAGGAAGAAAATGAGCCACTGAAATAAGAATGTCTTCTGTGACATTTCTCACACCCGGCTCTCCTCGGTACATGTTATGCTACTTCATTGATCCTTCAGAGCATTCTCTCCCAGTGCTGAGCTTCTAGACCATAGCTCTCTGTGAGAGCAGAAGGAACCAACTTTTTTTTGTTTGTTTTAAATATTTATCTTGAATCTTCTTTTTTTTCCAGTTCAGTTGTTATCCCCCTCCCAGTCCACCCTCTGACAGTTCCTCATCCTATTCCTCACCCTCTCTGTCTCCATGAGGATGTCCCCACCCCGCCAGGACTTTCTACTCCCTGGGGCCTCAGTTATCTCAAGGGTTAGGTGTATTTTCTCTCACTGAGGCCAGACCAGGCAGTCCTCTGCTGTATATATATATATATGTGTGTGTGTGTGTGTGTGTGTGTGTGTGTGTGTGTGTGTGCTTGTACCAGCTTATGTATGCTACCTGGTTGGTGGTCCAGTGTCTGAGAGATCTCAGGGGTCCAGGTTAGTTGAGACTGCTGATCCTCCTACAGGGTCACCCTCCTCAGCTTCTTCCAGCTTTTCCCTAATTCAACCACATAGGTCCCCAATTTCAGTCCATTGGTTGGGTGCAAGTATCTGTGTCTGTCTCAGTCAGCTGCTTGTTGGGCCTCTCAGAGGACTGCCATGCTAGAGGAGCCAACTTTTTTTTTTCCCCCTAAGGGTTGCCTCCATTTGTCCTGTCTGTCTGTCTGTCTGTCTCTCTCTCTTTCTTTTTGGATGTTTTCTTTATTTACATTTCAAATGTTATCCCCTTTCCCAGTTCCCCTCTCCAAACCCCCTATCTTAATCTCCCTCCCCCTGCTTCTATGAGAGTGCTCCCCCACCTACCTACCCACTCCTGCCTCCCTGCCCTGGCATTCCCCTACACTGGAGCATCTATCAAGCCTTCACAGGATCGAGGGCCTCTCCTCCCATTGATGCTAGACAAGGCCATCCTCTGCTACATATGCAGCTGGAGCCATGGGTCCCTCCATGTGTACTCCTTGGTTGGTGGTTTAGTCCCTGGGAACTCTGGGGGGGGGGGTCTGGTTGGTTGGTATTGTTGTTCTTCCTATGGGGCTGCAAACCCCTTCAGCTCTTTCAGTCCTTTCTCTCTAACTCCTCCATTGGGGACCCCATGCTCAGTCCTATGGTTGGCTGTGAGCATCCTCCTCTGTATTTGCCAGACTCTGGAAGAGCCTCTCAGCTATATCAGAGGAGCCAACTTTTAAACAATATGATAGTCATGATGGTTGCAGGTGAAAGTCCTTGTGTGTCTAGAATGCTATTCTGAATGGCTAATTTTTATAGCTAGTGGCAGGTTTTCTAGAATGTTCTGACAATTCAGTTTAACCATTCTGTTGCATCTCCAGTGAGAGCTCACTGCCCTTTATATATAGCTGTGTAGGAAACCCCCTCTTGTTGAAGCCTTTTTACAGTGTTCTGGCATGCAGACTGCTGACCAAGAAAACAGTGAGGCATCTAAAATGTTTCTAAGGACCTGTGAGAATGTGGTTTATGATGTGAGGGGAACAATTTAAATGTTACTTTCCTAGTCTGGGCCTTATCCCTTTGGCAGAAGCAGCCCCAGATGAGAGAACACATGTTTTTTGAACACTTCCTAAGAAGACTCTGATGGTCTCTGTTGCAGTGTTTGCATTTCAGGGTTTCTTTGGCTGTTCAAATTCAACTATGCCAGTATTGAGCAAAAATTAAATAGTATTAGACCAAGATTCTTATGTCTCATAAGTGATTTCATTAGTGCCAGGCAGGGTCTGTAGGGTGAAATCACATGCACCAGTTCTTGCTGAAGGTACGGAGGAAGGCTCTGGACTGAAAGTGCAAGGATTTAACTCCAGACTGATGTGGTTTGTCCAATATCAGTGCAAAGCAACGTCGAGAATCAGCTTTTCTGTCGCCTGTTATCTGATGATTTTCTGTCGCCTGTTATCTGATGACCTTTTCCTTACTCTCCTTAGAGGCTGTCTTGAGGTTTAAGTAAAGAAAGTGTTTCTTTTCTTGGTTGCTCCAACAGAACATAAATACTTCACTACTAGTTAATAATGTAAAAGAAGATTTAATTAGCCTGGCTTTTCTTTCCTCTTCTGTATTTTGGGAGTTCCTTCCTCCCACGACCCCTTTCCACACTGTGTAAGGGGCAGAGGTGTCCACGCTGTACAGGGAATTAGGAGGGCAGGTTTATTCTGACTTTAATGTTTTTCTTCTGGTTATTCCTAGGTCCACTGGGAAAGAGTTTGCATTAAAGATTATAGACAAAGCCAAATGCTGTGGAAAGGTACAGTATCCACAACTGCTACAAAGGAAGAAAAGAGAATGTGTGGGTTCTCAGGGAGGCGGGCGTCCAGGTGGGGACTCCAGCCCTTCGCTGCAGGGAGAGACTGCAAGCAACGGAAAGAAAAGTGATGTTTTTCCAGCCTGCTGTTCTCCAGAAGCTTTTAACTCTAAGGTGGTCAATTAACCGATCTAGGCTATAGCTACAAAAAATGTAAAACTCTCTTCTCTGGGAGGTTCCTAGTCTCAAATCCAGCAAAATTTAAAGGCTAGAACTGAGGGCCATGAACTGTTAGTTAACCTACTCCATGCTAAGAGTTAGCCTTCTGGCTTCAGGAGGCTCACAGAGACAAAAGACTTTTTACTGCTAGTGGCAGTGCAGGTGATCTGCTTGCTCTGGCTCCCAGGTGATGCCCAGGGACCCATTGAGATTAATTACACTCATGGGATTTGTATAAGACCTGGGGAGCCCCAACCTTGAGCCACCTCCAGTCTTATGAGGCAGCTGCTGGAAAACCCATCCAGGCTTTTTGCTACAGGAAATCATTAGTTTCATTATCAGGGCCAGGAAATGATCTGGCCTTGTTCCTGTGTTCTGAGAGTGTTTGCTACATAAGATGCCCCGGAGAGGGACATTTAGAGCAGTGGCCAGTGCAGAAACATAGTGAAGTGACTCCAGTGACCCATTTCTGTCTGCCCTGCTCTCAAACTGGGGTAGAAAAGGTCAGCTGAGGACAGTCTGCTAGAGGGCAGCAAATACTAAGGGTTACCCTAGGCCTGTGGAGATCCCACTGTAGTGCCAGATCTGTTACAAGACAGGGCTGGGGAGTAGTCATTTCTAACACCAGGGGGCGCTGCTGCCTGCACATGGCTACCAAGCACCCAGGTCGATGCAAGTCTGAAGTAAGCCATAGGCTAAAGTACACACTGGATTTTGAAGATAGACTGACTATATGACTATATAGTAAATTTCTCAGTAATGTTTTCCCATTTTACTATCTGATAAGTATATTTTAGAATGGATTAAGTTACATTTTAAATTAATTTTTACTGTTTGCTGTATTTTTCAGTGTGACTATTAGAAACTTTAGAATTGCACATTTGAACTGCATTGTAATCCTGTTGGAAAGTTATTCCAGGACCAGAGTATATAAAATATAATCCTGCATTTACTCCTTGCTGTGTGGCCCTGGACAAATGTTTAGTCACCTGTGTCTTCCTTTCTTCTTCCTCTAAATATGTTGACTGATAGTGTGCACTTCAGTGCTTGGTGGGGTTGAGGAATGGGCAGCACACACAGAGGCACCATTGTGTGCAGAAAGAACAGGCACGCATTACTGACGGTGTTGTTAACACGCCAGGCCAGGGGGCTTTGGAACTTACAGTTGTAAGGTGAGGTGATAGGGCTGACTTACATTGTGGAATTGCTAAAAAAAAAAATGAAGACTGATTTTTAGTGGGCATTAATGAAATTGTGTGGTTTTAATAGAAAACTTAAAATCGTATAAGGAAGTTTTAGAAAAATCTTCTACCTAGGTGACAGATTTGTCACCTACTCTTTTCTCTTATAGTTGTCGGCAAAGCAAAGGTAGCCAAGATGACTCTTTTTCTGCATGTTTACTTTTTGTTAATTTTTATGTGGTTTTGTGTATTCTTTAAAACACTTTCATGTTCATTTTTGTCTCTCTGTGTGTATATCTATATATGTTGAATGTTGTGTGTATTTTGTGTGTACATGTATGTGTATGTATGTATACACATGCCAAGGACAGTTGCCTCTGTCAGTCTTCCATCATTCGGGTCCCAGGAATCACACGCAGGTCTTAGGTTTTTTGGGGACAGCAGGCACACTTACCCGCTGAGCCATCTCTTGCTGGCCCTCTTTGCTTATGCTTCTGATGATATTGTTAATTGTCAAATTTAATAACATTTTCTCTGTATGTGATTTAGTCTTTCCATCTTTGAGATGATCTAAGCACGCCGTGTCATGGTATAGGAAGCCATGTTCTATATGACTATTTACATGCTCTTCAAAAATATTAAGGACAGTGGTTAGGAAGTAAGTATCTGTATTCATAGTTAAAGATGACTGTGTGAGAAGAGTTTAATCTGATATATGATGACTGCCTAGACTTGTGGGGACATCTGGATTTGTGTCTTTTACTGAATTTGTTCTTTCTGCAGTTCACAATCTTATGCTTCTCTACATCTTTATATTTTGCATATTTGACCAACAAATTTCATATCAATACTATGTAAAATTATGATTTAAAAGCTTGATGTTACAATTAAGTTGATTTTTTTTCACTGTGAAATTGTATTTTCAGATAAAAATGGTTTAATTTGTTTACAAAATTTTAGGGGATCATTGAACCATTATTATAGGGAACGTTGCTCACCTTTGCTTTGTGGGTTTTATGTAGAAAAGTAAAATGTTGAAAATAACCAGCAGCTTGGGAATGTACACAGTCGTGACTTAGAACACTTGTACCAGCTGTACAGAGAAGGAAGCAGAGACTTGGGTTAAATGGCTTCCCGAAAATCAGCAGAGGCAGAGGGTGACTTGAGTCTGGGTACAGCCTGTGCTTTGCCAATCTGCTGTGTACCTCTGTGTTTCAGCTTGTTCATTTTTCATTAATAGGAATCTGGGAAAATATTCATTCTTACCTTCTGTTTCTTCTAATATACACAAACACTTTTAGGTTAAAGTACTGCTGGCTAGGAAGCCACTGGTGGATGGTGCAGGGTGTGTGTGTGTGTGTGTGTGTGTGTGTGTGTGCGCGCGCATGTACTTGCATTTGTAACTGTGCCCTTTGCTGGAAAGTGAGGCACATACCTCTAGGACTTAGGTACTCTAGGCCAGTGCACCAACAGACAACAGGAGGAGGAGAGCTATGATTTTTCTAAGTGTGGGAGAATGGATGATGGCAGCCAAGGAGGATCACCCAGCTCAGCCTTGATGGAGCAGGGAGGCACTTCATGGGAAGGTAGAGTCACTTCAGCTGGGCTCAGATGGTACTCACATTCTATACAGAGAGAGTTTGAAAAATATATTTTGCAGAATATTTCTACATAGTAAAGTCTATTGTGGGTTGCACAGGACTTGGGTAAAACAATTGTGTAGCTTATATTAGCACTTCTGTTTGGCTTTTCATGGTAATTAGTTTGAAAACAGTGGTTCTCAACCTTCCTAATGCTGTGACTCTTTAACATAGTTCCTTGTGTTATGGTGACCCCATCCATAAAATTATTTTTATTGCTACTTGATAATTGTCATTTTCTACCTTAATGAATTATAAATACCTATGTTTTTCAGTGGTCTTAGGCGACCCCCAAAGGGGTTGTGCCCTACAGGTTGAGAGCCACTCTTTTAAAAGGTGTATTTCTTTATAGTCAGGCATCGGAAGAAGTGGAGAAACAGAGAGGAGCAGCTTCTGTGTCCCAACTGGGACGTTTACTCTGTACTTAGATATGACTGTGGTCAAGAACAGAGCAGTACACTCACATGCAGCTTATGTGGAGGCTCTGTCCCAGGACTTGCTCCTGTTTGAACTTGACACTGCTGGTCGCTTTCTAACGATGCTGAGAGGGATTCCACAGTGGGTCCACAGACATTTTCAGTACCTTTTGTTGAAAATATTAATAATTGGGGGTCTCTGAGTGTGATAGACAGCATGTTTTAACTCCATACAATGAGCTTGTTTTACACTGCTGATACACACTGCTTCACATTAATAAATTAGCATCCAAAACTTCGCTGAAAATAATTTTATAGACTCTTAACATTGGAGAAAACGAGCAGGCAGAATATGGGGTTGAGGATGGAAACCATGACCTATTTAGTTTTAAAATAAGCCTATTTTACTCTAGTGGTGAATGCTCATGTCTTTGCCTCCTGTAGAGTGAGACAAATTCTCATCACTGCTTTTACACCTGATTCACTTGGTGTGAATTCGTGGGGAGGGTGTACCGTGTCTTCTGTGTGCGTGGCCACAGTGGCTGGCTGTACAGTTGCTTCCCTGGATTGGGTTCCAGTGTGTTGGCTGCTGCTTTGTGCTAGTGCTCTGCAGGGGCTGCTGTCCCTGACTTCCCAGCCATGGCTTGCTTGTTAGGCTTTGAGAGACTTGGAAGTCCTGCAGCATTCAAGAAGCCTAAGTCTTCTTTCCTGAGAGGAGTGCAGATTCTTCTTATATAAAGCTCATGTGGTTCTTCATGTCCAGTTTGTTTGTTCCTGTCTTTTCATCAAAATAATATTGCCATTTTTACAGCTGTCATTTTCATTTTTAAAAATTCTAGCTTTTCACTCAGCTATTCTCCTTTCACAGTGATGTCCAGTATGAGAGATGTAGACTTAGAGGCATGACTACTGGGCTTACATTCCCACCTACAAGGACTGAAATAAAGCTAAGAGTCAAAGTATTGCACAAAGCCTTACTCTGGCTGGAAGTCAGGGGTCATTTTCTAGTAGACTTTCTGATTTAGCATTTCTTGTCCTTTGCTGATGCTTATCCCATGACGACTTGGACAGGCATAGGACATTCAGTGCTCAAGAATTTCAACCCACTATGATCAGGAGCTTGCAGTAGATTTTATTCTGGGTGTTATTTATTCATTTGTCATAATTTATTCTTCAAGATATTGTCAGGAGGCATTTGAATTAGAGTAAAAACATAAATACTACATGTATGCACCAAAGATCTGAGAAAACTAGAAATGGTGTCTGAAATTAGGGATTAAATGCCGTGTTGGAATGCCAGATTTGCTGAGAGCCATGGTGGTAAAGGTCAAGGGTAAATTAAACATCACACACATATACATCACACACACACACAGAGCACACATACACACCACACACACACAGCACACATATACATCACACACATACAGCACACGTATACACACAGCATACATATACACCACACACACAGCACACACACACATTATAGGTGTGCAATATATACACATCTTTAGGTGGTAAATGATATATCTATATAAAAGCATCTTATTTCAGCATTTAGAATGTCGAAGAGATCAGCTAGCAAATTTTATACTGTACTTTCTAAATTCAAATGGATTTTCCATTGAAGTGAGTGAGGATGCGCACATGCAGCCATTGGAACAGAAGGGTAGCTGCGTATAACTCGTGGATAATTTAATTCTGTAAGCGAGCATTTTACTACCTAGCAGTCCTCACCCCCATCACTCAACAGGGCAACACTGAGGTAGTGTGTTCAGGGGAGAGGTGGTTACAGTTGAAACGAGCCGTGTGGTTCGGTGCCTTCCAGGTTTCTGATATACGAAGTGTAAGGAGCGCCCATCTGGTGAATGACTTCATACCCACTCAGAAAAGAAGAAAGCTTATTTTTCATGCATGTTAGCATCAAATTAAAATTTATATTGGTAACAGTCAAACATTTTAACCTTAGAGCTTGTGTGCCAAATTTTCTTATATGCCTAGTTGCTGGGTTTGTTTTCATGAAATACTGAAATTAGAAAGTGGCTCTGGTCTTCCTGCCTTACAGAAAGCACAGTGCTGTGTGAATACCATCTTTCCTGTCATTGCTTAGAGTGGAGTCATGCACTGCATATCAGTACGGTTACATCAAGCCCTTCTGGACATGCTCAGAAGCCAGTTTTTTGTAGGGTCTTGGCAAAGAGATATCCACTAGTGGCCTGTCCTATCCCTGGGGGTGGGGGTGGGGGCTAAGTAGGCAAGTGTGGCTGTCCTGTCCCTAGGCATCAGAAATGAAGACTATGATGTACGGTCCTCCAGGCTTTGGTGGCGGAGTAGAAGTTTCTGTGGTTTCCATGTCCCTCTCTATACCCTTTATTTGACAGGAACATCTGATTGAGAACGAGGTGTCAATCCTACGCCGAGTGAAGCACCCCAACATCATCATGTTGGTTGAGGAGATGGAAACAGCAACTGAGCTCTTTCTAGTGATGGAACTGGTCAAAGTAAGGACGGGTGGGCTCATTGGTGTCAAACCTCAGAGCGTGCAACACTCCTGAGGGACCTTGTCAGAAAAGGATCCTACAGCCTCTTAACGATTGTTACTCAGACACATCAGTTTCATGTGTCGCCCCTTCTTTATGTGCTGCAAGCTGATGTGACATCCTTCTTATCTCAAAGGACTGAGCTGTTGACATTTCGATGCATCTGTTTCTTTATCCTGTAGGGTGGAGATCTCTTTGATGCGATTACTTCTTCAACCAAATACACTGAGAGAGATGGAAGCGCCATGGTGTACAACCTAGCCAATGCCCTCAGATATCTACATGGCCTCAGCATCGTACACAGAGATATCAAACCTGAGAATCTTTTGGTGTGTTCACAGTCTCTACTACTTCATTTTTAGCCCATTCTTCTGTTCTTTTAAATGACTGCAATGCTATGAAAACATCACAACACAGAGTAACATCCAGAGTGTAAACCAGTACCACGGTGAGGAACAGAGAGCACACAGAAGGGGCTCTAGAAACGCCAGCAGGTTCAAGTTGGTTGGGGTGTTTTGCATGCACACAGAAAACCCTAATGGGCTTCTTGAATCCATGTGCATGTTGTTTTCTGGACATTAGAAAGTGTGATTTCATTTGTCTTTGATTATGTTAGTCAGCTTCCTGCTATGATAATGGGACACCTGCCGTAATTAATGTGTAAAGGGAAAAGGGGTTTAGATTTGGGTTCAAAGTTCAGAGGTTCCAGTCTAATAGAGGTGGACCCATTGGTTCAGGCCTCTGATGGGATTGGCTGATGGCAGTTCTGAAGAGCATGAGGTAGGGCCAGACCCCCACTTTGTGATCCAAGAAGCAAAGAAAGGGAGGAAGGGAGACTCAGGGACCATTGAGGGTTTGTAATGATGTAAAGTACAAAGCTCTTTCTGCTAACGGTCTACCACCTCCCAGCATCAGCATCCTAGGGATCAAGCCTCCTACACAGAGGTATCTGGGGTCCTTGGCCATCTAAACGTACAGCAGTGATGCTAACTGGAGAACAAAATTGTATGGTGCATAACTTTGAAGAATAAGGTAGGGACAAGTAGGGGTCCATGGGTGGGGGGAGTGGACCAGGTAAGTTCATGTGCCAACAGAGCTTTGGAGGTAGTCCGTTCCTCTAAGCTTTGTAGATATGGAAATTTTTTTACATGCTTTCAAGTGTTGTGTATTCTATTCTACAGAATGAAAAGTATTTTCTACTATTCGGCTCAGTGACCTTGGTCCATGGTCCTGGTCTGTTTTACCAGCCTCCTGACCTTGTATGACCTTTTTCTCTTCTGACTCAGGGCAGTCACCTTTAACCCATATTTAGCATCCCTTCGTGCTGATCTGTGATAACCAAAGCTTATTCACTGGGGAGGAGTTCTTGAGATTGCACTGCCAGGAACCAGGGAAGCTGGCTGAGAGCTTTGCTTGTACACAGTCTTCCAGATGCAGTAGAGAGGCTCTCTGTGGGCCGCTCCACTGTCTCGATGCCATCTGGCCTCTCCAGCCTCTGCAGTCAGAGCTTCACCAACAGCATCACACCTCCATTTCTTCGGTCTGTCTTCATGTGTACTTGTGATATCCCTTCCCAGTGTGGCTAACCTTGCACAAGTCACGCCTTTAACATTACCCCAGAATCTCTGAACAGACTACTGTCATGGCCTCTTCTGCTTTCTGCAGCATTTGCCCCAAGGTTGTGATCTTATATCCTCTGATCTGTCTCCTTCAGATTGTAAGTGCCTTAGGCCAGAGGTCTCATGGCCCTCCTCTCCGTTTTCATGGCTGTGCTAAGCAGGTACACTGTGGCGGTGTGGAGTGATCCCTGGTGGTGCCTCTGATCGTCACTCAGCTAGGCAGCAGCTGAGTAAAGATCATTACAGCCAACCTCACGTACCACACAAATGAGTGTTAAAGGGAGACCACCCCAGGGGCTTTTCTTCTTTCTAAAATTTATTTGTTTTTGCAAATCCTGAGCATCCATTTTCCATTTGCTAATGCTATTAGTTAATGACTTGTTAATCTGGAAGGCTAAGTAGCCCTCCTCCCCTCCCCTCCCCTTCTCTTCACCTCTCCTCTTCCCTCAGTCCCCTCCCCTCTCCTCCCCTCCCCTCCCCTCCTCTTTTCTTCTCTTCTCCCCTCCCCTCCTCCCTTCCCTTGTCTCTCCTCCCCTCCCCTTTATTCCTCCTTTTCTTCCTCTCCCTCCCCTCCTCTCCCCTCCCTGCCCTCCTTGTAGAAAACAGTTTATTTCCACCCCTCATCTTCTCATGCTGCTTAAGCATCTGCAGTGGAATGGCTAAGACATCCTGGTGGATGTTCGCCCCACTCAGTGCCCTGGGCAGTGGGAGTTGCAAGCACCCCAGTCATCCTCAGGGGCCTCTAGTCAGGTGCAGAGGGAGCCTGTTCAGCCTCAGACCAACCTGCCACCTTAGGCTGAGCAGCAAGAAACTCAGGGTTAGCACAGTCCATTCGCCCTGACATCCCTCCTCGGTCACAGCCTTCTCGGCAGCAGCCGCCTGCCTTCCTTTTCAGGCTGTCCAGGACTTCTGTAGTAGTAGAGGTCACGCATGCTCTCCCTCAATTCTACCTCTTGGGAGATAGAGCCACACATATAAAACATCAAGCACAGTAGACCCCCCCACAGTGAGCTCCTCTGTTATATGGGATGGCAATGTCTCCATAGTAGGGGCATCTGTTAAACAAACCACAGCAGGAAGGTGACATAAGATGCTTCTAAGAGGGTCTGGTTCCAACAGCATCAGGAGACACGGCTCCTGGAGGCTGCCCAGATCTGGTTAATGAAGGTCCGAGGCATGATGTGGTTACCATGGAAGGGCTCTGTGCAGCAGGAATCTCCAGCACAGCCTGCTAGCTGATTTTCCTGAGGAGATGACCCTATGTCAACAGGGCCTCTCATGGCTGAGCTGCCAGCAGAAGCTCCCAGGTCCTCATCAGTTTATGTCACAATGCCATTACATCCCCTCTGTTGCCACGTAGTTCGTCCAGAAATCAGAATTGCTACCATCTACATACATTCTTGCTGCAAGGAGTTTAAGGACATTTTCCTCCTTCATTTGCAGGACACTGAGGGCTCTGTTCATTCTATAAACATTTTCCTTTACGAGAACACTAAGAACAGTGCCATACAGACCCTGCCTGGGTACCACAGAAAGGCAGAATTCTTTTCTTACTGTCTTCTACCTTGAGAGGTTTACACAGGTTTAGCATTCATAAAACCCTAATCTGAAATTCAGACACATCCCAAAACGCACGTAGAGAGTTAGGCATGGCAGTACAAGTCTGTAATGTAGTGAGTTTGAGGCCAGCCTGGGTAACCAAGTGAGAGCCTGTCTAAAAACAAAAGAGATGTTTTGTGTGCCACCATGTCACCAAGTGGAAAATTCCATACCATGAAATGTCATTTCTTACCCAAAATACTTGGGTTATCTTCAGGCTATGTGTTTAAAGTATACGTGAAATATACATGAATTTTGTAGTTGATGTTGAAGCTCAATGCTAAGATACTTCCTTATGCTGTAGTCTAACATGTAAGACATTGTTTCTGAGCATCATCATCATCATCATCATCATCATCATCATTATTATTATTTATTGAGATCGTGACTCACTGTGTTCTCAAGGCTGACATTGAGTTCAAGAGATTATCTTAGCTTCTTGAGAGGCTAGGACTGTAGATGTGTGTATCACCATGCCTGGTTCCAGACATTTTTGTGTGTATATGGTGCTAAGGCTGTAGGTCAGGCTCCAGAAATGACCCTACCAATGTACACACTTCTGAGCAGCACATGTGCCAGCTACGGAGGCCTCTTGTATCTCCCTAGATTTAGTCAGCAGATTGGCACTGCACTGAAGGGGCAGAACCACTGAGGCACTAACAGTAAACACCCCACACTTGCTCTATCCTGCATGGGAACTAATGCAGTTTTTAAGCAGCAGGGCATTCTGACATCTGATTTGCATCCCCTTGCCTGGTACCATAACTTAAAACCCTGCCAAAGCAGATGTATGGGTCGCTGTGTCAGGGAGCACAGGTGGCAGTTAATGCTGTGAGTTACAGCCCGGCGGTGCCCTGTCATAGTTAAGTATGGAGACTAGTGATAAATTCAGTGTTTCCAGGAGTTCGGGGACAGAGGAGAGAAGAGGTTGGGTTTCTCATGGTTGATGTCCTTCTAAATCATTATGCTGGCTGGTGTTTTATTTAGAGAGCATGAGGGATTCCCTTAGGATGTGGACCTATGTTCCTCGCACTTCTCAGCTTTGCGTTTTGCCAGCTCCTTGACAGAGCATCTCTCAGTGTGAGGCAGGCCATTTGTACATGGCGGGCTGGGGTTTTCACAGTTGTCTAGCTTCATTTAGAATCCGCACGTGAGGCCGATGGGGTTTTGGCTACAGAGCCCATCCCTGGGTGGTTTAGCGGGATGATGAGGGGTCCTGGCTTCAAAGCCTGCTTGGTGGCTTAAGCTGAGTTCTGTGAGCCAAAGTTTCCTTGCCTGCAAAATGCAGGTAGCATTTCTTCTTCTGGTTGGCCAGTGTGGTCCCAACTGAAGTCTAGTGACATGAGAGAACATGTAAATGTGAGATGTTCCTGCCGATATCAGTAGCTGTCAGGAAGCCTTAGGGACCTATGTACTTCATCTGTCTATCTGGGACAGTCATTTTCTCTGCTTTTTTCTTTGTCAGGCCTTGTGCAGGGTGGGCAGTCTCTCCACCTCTGATCTCTATCCCAGTTCCACAGTCAGTTTCATAAAGCAGAGCCTCATGTGTGTGTTTGCCATGCAGATAAACAACGCTGTTTAATTTTCCTCGTAGATTTGAACAGAACCTCCGGCTAGGATTTAGAGGTTATTAATACGCTGCGTATTTTCTTCTGTGCTGGGAGGAGATGATTCAGCTAAAGCACTATTATTTCCCGCTTTCCTCTAAGTCATACTTTGTTAGTTAGCCAAGGAGTCCCAGCCGGTCAGCAATTGCAGGCTGCCCACTCTCTTTCTGCCTGTACTTCTGCGTCTGATTCTGAGTTCTATAGGAGATGTGGAAATGAGGCTTCTGAGACTGACAACAGCCTCTCAGCACCCCACGCATCTCTAAATGGAGGAGTTCAGTCAGGACAGTTTTATAAACACAGTACCTAATGACTTGTAAATATGAAATAGCAATGACATTGCTGAGCCGTTGACTCATTTACAGACATTTAGGAAATTGTGCTTATAAATGCTCTGATCACTACAGTTACTCAGAATTTTGTTCTAATGTTTGGGTTTCAGTAAATGCACCATACATCCTAACTGTGATTTTACGAGATTGTTCTCATTAATGTTTACGTTAAACACTATGAATGGAAAGCTGTCCTATGTGGCGTGACTAAGAATCTCGACTCTGGCTTCAAGCTAGATCATTTCTATATTTGTATGTTTCAGCTGTGTTGTGGGGTTCACACAGAGTGATGCATACCTTAGAGGGGTTCAAAATCATCACCACTACCCCCGTGACTCTCTAAAGTCGTGAAGATGTGCATGACTGTATTAATTGTGTGTATGTGTGTGTGTAAACATGGAGGATACTGTAATGTCCCAAAGGAAGAAGTGTTCTGTAACAGAAAAGCAGGGAAGGATGTGGGCCATCAGTGGTCCTTCTCAAGGCCCATAAAGCTTGGCATTGTGGCATAGGGAGCCCCAGGGTCTCTGTACTCTCTGTCAATGACTGCATAGGTCACTTCCCTCAGTGGCAGATGCTAGTCACTGCTTATGTTGAGAAAACATCACTTTCTAAATATTTCCCTTCTAAAGTCTGTAGTAGTTGAAATCCAAGTCCGGCTCGGTAGTAAAACACAAGGAAAACCAAGCTGTGTTTAAAATACAAAAATAGAGTCTCACGTATTGATTTGGTCTGTGCAGCTATTTTTCTCTGAAGCTTGGTGCTTTCAAATGAACACACAGGAGAATCTACTTTGGCAAGTTTGTTTATTACACAGCCAATCCCCAGTTAGCTGTGTACGTGCTCATTGGCTTCCAAAACTGTCTACGTGTAGTGTTATTTCCTGGCTTTTATCTCTTAAGGACAGTTTGCTTGGATATAAAGTAAATTGTTCTCAATTATGTGATCATTGTAAGCACATGGATATGTCTGCAAGTATAATAAGCCATAGGAAGGAAGTTAAAGTAACTCTCAGTGCTGCCCATGAGGCTCTCTAAGGCTAGGGCATCGTAGTTCATGTAAAATTTTACCTTTGGAAAACACAGTTGAACAGGAGTCTCTGAGGAGCTCTCTTAGCTCTTTACAACTATAGTTCTTTTACCTGAAGAACTTTCTTTAAAAATTTCAAAAGTCAATGTGTCTTTCCTGCCTAATTCCAAGGTCCCTCTCACAGCTGTTTAAGGGGGGGGGGACCCAAAACAACAACAGCAACAAAATCTGATGATTGTTGGCTGTATTCTGTTCCAGGTGTGCGAATACCCAGATGGAACCAAGTCTTTGAAACTGGGAGACTTTGGGCTGGCGACTGTGGTTGAAGGCCCGTTGTACACAGTCTGTGGCACGCCAACTTATGTGGCACCAGAAATCATTGCTGAAACAGGGTGAGATTCTGCCTGTCTCTGATCATGCTTTGACATGGGTGACAAAGGCACATAGTTGTCACTGTTGCTTTGTGCCCAGTGTATCCTGTGAAGGAAGAGTGGGAAGCAGAGAGATGTGACTTACATCGTGAGCTGGACTTCAAGGGGTAGTTTGCTTTTATCTGGCCTGTACTGCTGTTGGGGGGTCGATGGGAAGGCCTTGGGGTGGTCAGATGGAGAGAAAGCACGTGGCTTTTCAGAGGACAGCTCCTCCTGTGTGGCACTAACACAGACAGCACTTGTGCAGTGTGGCACATGCTCAGGGCCACCATTACCTGCTCTCCCTCACTCTGTTCCAGCTATGGTCTGAAGGTGGATGTCTGGGCAGCTGGTGTGATTACGTACATTCTTCTCTGTGGATTCCCGCCGTTCCGGAGGTAACTATATTTGAAGTGTACATTCTCAGACACTTAACTCTTGGCAGAAAGGACCCTAAGTTAGTAAATAAATTACTAGTTTAAAATTATAAAATACACCTTTCGCTGTTTGTCTTAATTTATAGCCTACTGATAAAAACTCATGTTTTTTCTTTGGTGTTTTGATTTTTGTCTTTGTTTTTTCTTTTCTTTTCTTTCCCTTCCTTCCTTCCTTCCTTCCTTCCTTCCTTCCTTCCTTCCTTCCTTTCCTGTATGGGACCTTGAACACAGGAATTGTCTGTCTGTGTACACTCTGCCTCTGAACTGACCCTAGCCTAACCATACTTCGAATATGAGGGTGAGCCTGTGAGCCTTGGCCATCATTCCATGAAATATGTTCCCAGTAGACTCTTGACTTTGAAGCTTCTGAATCATTTTGAAGGAGGGTGGAATTTAAAGATCTATATGTAGAAACGTGAATCATTCAGGTGTACTTTTTGAAATTCTTGGTATAGGTGCCACTTTTACCTGATTTGAGAGCAGCGTTTTAAACTACTCGATTTTGATATGAAATTTCTAAATCACCCCACTTCCATCTCATAAACCAAGAATGCTTTATGGTAGCTTTATGGTAGCTTTAGTTCTTCATGTAACATTTATTACCTGAGAAGTGAAGTTACAGAAAATTTGGCATCTGCTGGCCCGGAAACAAACAGCTGACACTTGGCAGCTACTACTGGCCTGGCGGGAACAGAGGTGAATACAGCCAGCCGTAGGGATGCTTGCAGCCTGGCCAGCCCAGGCATCGGCCCAGGGCTGAGCCAGCCACGCTGGCTACAGTTCTTCTTTTGATCTGTTTCATCTCCTCTGCTGTGGCCAGTGACAGACTTGGAAGCTGCAGTGCGTCTGCTCCTGCATGGCTGCTTTTCTGCCTTTTATCTCCACCGCCTCCTTCACTCTGGTTGGTGAGCAGTGAACGTGATGTGCCAGGTACTGTCCCAGGTGATGGCAGTAGTTCACATGCACGTCCTCAGAGCTGTGGTTTTAGTCTGTTTCAGCTGTTGTGAGGAATGGCCACAGACTGTGTGGCTCATGAGGACTGGAAACTTATTCTCACAGTGATGGAGGCTGGAGGTTCAAGGCCAGAGCACCAGCAGGCTTGGAGTCTGGTGAGGGCCTGCTTCCTGATTGGTGCACAGCCATTTTCTCTGAAGTCACACAGCAGAAAGGGAAGAGGCAACCTCTAGGAACTTCTGAGTGTCTCCTCTTCTTCCTCCTGCTCCTCCTCCTCCTCTTCTTCTTTCTCCTCTTCCTCCTCTTCCTCTTCCACCTCTTCCTCTTCTTCCTCCCCCTCCGCCTCCTCTGCCTCATGATGTTGGGGGTTGAACTCAAGGCTGCCTGCTAGGCAAGCACTCTACCACTGAACTCTGTCCTCTCTAGGGACTTTTCTGAAAGACACTACAATTGTATTTTTGAAGGCTCTGCGCTCATAACTCTGGCTGTCTCCCAGAAGCCCACCTCGTGATGCCTTCCAAGTGAGGATTAGGTTTCACCATCAGGAGTTCTGAGGAGTGGGTGGTAGTGTTGAATGTTGTATTGGGTCAGTGAATGAAAAGTAGCTTATCTTTTCTCTCCAAACATTTGTTATTTTTTAAAAAAAATTCTCACATTTTCAGTTTGAGCTCAGCAGCATTTATATTGATTATTGATAGTTGCTGTGCGTAGACTGACACAGAAATGTTAGTCTGCTTTTGAAGAGCTCACGGTATAGAGACATGGAGCAGAAGAGTAATGACCAGAAGCAACTGGTTGGGTATGTGTGATTGGCTCGCTCAGAGATGCCAAGCATAGAGTAAATGTGAAGAAATTGACAAAGGACTTGGTTGTGCAAGGCAGAAGGGAAGAGGTAGAGGGTAGATAATTTGTGGTCGTCTTTTTACAGTGACTTGGATCCTGCGATGGTTTGGGTAATATGTTTTTTTGAGGGGCGTAGTCAAATGCAGAAGGATGATGTGTTTTGCTAACAGGTGATAACAGGACCAGTTAACATGGAGTTCTTCATGACTTACCCAAGTTGAGATGAAGTTTAAGGATTTGCAGGGTCAGCATTAGGGAATGTATGCTCACTACTCCCTCTAGTGTCTGTAGTGTCTGATGCAGCCAGGGAGAGCAGCAGCAGCCGCATGAGATGAGAGGTGCCTTGGGCTGACTGGAGCAGTCCTCAGCATTCTGATTAACATCCTGCCTAACTGACTATCCCACTTTTACATTTCAAGACTGTGTTTTCCCTCTCCTCTACTGAGATACTCTGTGATGTGAAACACCTCTTCCGGAAGCGTCTTCACAGCACAGACAGGCAGATCTCACAACCCGCTGTTAATATAGAAGCATTATGGGAAGTTAAGAGTGTGATGATTTAAATGATTATTGTCTAGAATGGATGGCATAATTGTGACTCTAGGGCTGGGGAGGGAGCTCGCTTGGTTGGTAGATGGCTCTCCGTTCAATCCTCAGCACTACATAAAACCCAGCATGGCAGCACTTGCCTAGAATCCCAGCACATAGGACATGGAATCAAGGAGGATAGGAAGTTCAAAGCCATCCTTGGCTATGTAGTGAGTTTGAAGTCATTGGTACATGAGACATGTATCAGCAAATAAAATAGAAGCAACTATATATAAATATAGTTTATATATAAATATAGCAACTATATATAAATTTTATAATACATATTAAAGTCCTTTAAACAAGTACTTCCAAGTGCTTTGTCTTTTACAAAGTATGTGTTCCAGTGAAAGCTTCTGAACTGAAATTGTTGTCAGGAGACTACTGCTTGCCTTTGTCTAATGGCGGTCTTCCTCCTTTCAGGGTCTTTGGGTATTAGCTCTAGCTTGCTTGCTTTTTGTTTGTTTGTTTGTTCTTCTTGAGCTCACTTGCCCCTCACCCTCTTTTCCGCAACACCAGAGTCATCTTTACACAAACTGGTTTTCAGAGACACCTAGAGTTTTCCCAAGAAAGAGCATGCTACAGCTACTGACTAAAGCATTTGTAAGGTTGTTCTGAGATTCCTGGTCCATCCTTTCTCAGCCCTCTGCCCCCAGCTCTCTCTGTCGTGCGCTCATATATGAGGGCTGTGTGAAGCAGCTAACTCAGCTTATCAGGTGTCCTTCCTGAACCTTTCATCATCTGTTACTGAAAAAGAGGCTAATTTTTCTTAGTGGGCTGTTTTGCACCCATGGCCTGTCATCTAAGGGATATATTGTTTTAGAATAAAAAAGCACCCCCACCAGACCTTGTAGTATAAATGTGATGATAAACCCATTGTGCATTCAAACAGAGTAGCTGCTTGTACCTGGCTACCAAGAAGGATGGACTGTCTGCAGGGGCTGTTCTTCTACTGGGTGCTTAGCTCTGGACATCGACAGAATTGATCCCTGGAGTCTCATTCTATCTGTTTAACACTCTGGGGTTCTTTTGCTGGATTGGGCTACGTTGCTTAGAGTCCATGTAAATGGCTGTTGCAGATGGACTCTAGCTTTTAGATCTGTATTGGCCTAGTGATCAAGTCAGTATCAGCTACCTGTGGCTCCAGGAATAAAACGGGGAGATGAGTGGGGTAGTAGGGACACTCTTGAGGGTCAGTGTTTGTATGTCTTCTTCTGACTTCTAAAGGCTTCTGCAAAGTCGCAGTGTGTTCTTCTATGTATTTTTTAACTCCTTTTAAAGGAGCACTGAGCCGATCACATTAGTGCAAAGGAGAGAGAGAGAAACCATTGTGTTTCCTTACAGACAGTTGTGTGCAACGGTGGCCTCTCATCTTCCCTGGTTGTCCCACCTGGCGCTTGCTCCTCAATATCTTTGGCCATCAGCGTGGCCAAAGCAGAAGTCTCACAAATGCTTTCCTTGAGTATAGCAGGCAGCCATGTCAGAGAGCCCTAACGATTGCCCCTAGACACAGCTCTAAGTCTCCTTTGACAAGGTGGGAATCAGAACTCTACAGGCCTGGTAGAGAGATTCTAAGGAATTTGCAGTCTTCCCAGGTAATTGCTGACTTGTACTCATGGATTTTAATTTTGATCCTAATAGCATATTCTGAGTTTTCTTTTGGGGCCTGTGGTGGACCAAGAAAGCTAAGTATGTTTCCTGTTTCTATTAACATGTTCACCACACATGGGGGCATCCCACATCCAGAGTCTTTCCCTTCCCTGTTTTCACAATTCCACTGAACGTGGAGAGCCGCAGATCCATTAGACACCATATGTGTGTGGGAAAGGGCCAAGCAGCTCAGGTTGGAAGATTCCCACCTGAGAGCATCCAGGGTGCTTCTCTTGACTGAGCAAACCTAGGCGGCATCTTTGGAAGTATTTGCTTTCTGAGACTGAGCACAAAGGAAGGTTGAGTTGTGGTAGGGAGCAAATTATGCCATGATTTTTATAACTCTGGGTTCTGAACTCTGTATTATTTTCAGTGAAAAAGTGGACGGTTGTGTAGAAACCTTCCTACAAAGGAAAAAGTAAAGGTTGCCTGGATGCTGCTGTTCTGCTCTTAGGTATGAGTGTGGTGAAGCTGCCAGCCTCCCCCGAGGGTTTCACTGTTTGTAATTTCTGTATTTGCTTGTGATATAAATATCAACATATTTATATATATGTATGTAGATGTGTGTGTGTGTGTGTGTGTGTGTGTGTGTGTGTGTTTTCCCTGAGATAGGCTCTGGCTACATTGCCTTGGTTGGTCTTATGCTCAGTGATAACCTTGCCTTAGCTCTCCAGGTATCTAGTTCTGTAGGAATGCCACACACCCGGCTTTCATTGTAACCACTTGCAAGCTTGTTTTCTGAAACTCCGAGTCATTTTCTGTGCCTTTGGTTCCCAGGCCTAGGGAATGTCCTTTGGCTCATTGTCTAGAAGGAAAATCCTGTTGTCACTATGCACCTATGACACACAACTGAGCAGTGACATGCCCAAGCCAAAAAGCCTCTACTTCTTCCTGTTGCTCAGACACTCTTTGTGACTCTATTCTTCCGTTTCTTTGTCACTAGTGAGAACAATCTCCAAGAAGATCTCTTTGACCAGATCTTGGCTGGAAAGCTGGAGTTTCCAGCCCCCTACTGGGACAACATTACAGACTCTGCCAAGGTACTGTGTAGGGCTCTTCCTGTATACACTGTAGGGTCCTTGCATGTGGAGCTTTAACAGCCCACAGTTTGGGCTCCTGAAACTTAACTTCTAATGTGTGGTCTTTCTGTAAGTTTGCTACTATAGTGTAGTCTCTGGAGTCCCTAACTAGACTTTGAAACCTGGACTACAGTTCCCCCTCCACTGCTGTTCTAATCGCTATAAACATAAGAGATGAAAATGGGAAATACTGCAGTGTCTTGTGGAGTGAGGACAGAGATCGGGGAGTCTTAGGAGCCACAGTCTGGGATCGCTCTTATCGGAGGGGGATGCCCCGTCCCAGGCACTGCTGTGGATCTGCCTGTCTCATCTGGACATGTGGGTGGCTGGCTCAGTGCCCCAGGGGCTGACTTTCTTTTGACTTCTGTATTCATGCTGGAATCATCCCCTTCTCCTCCTCTGTGGTCTTCCCATTCCCTTCCTTCCCCTTCTCCCCTTTCTAGGAATTAATCAGTCAAATGCTTCAGGTAAACGTTGAAGCTCGCTGTACTGCGGGAGAAATTCTGAGTCACCCTTGGGTGTCAGTAAGTACCCACATTCCCAGGGAATGAATGCGTTTATGTTGTGTGGTCAACAGCATGCTTCCTTGCTATGTGTTTTGTGCAGAAACAGTTGTTCATTCAAATTCTATGGCAGGTAAAATGTCTATCCTAATGATCAAGTATCACAGGAGAAGATGGCTGATATCAGAGTCCCCTGTCTGCTTAGTAGATAGTCTGTCCCTTGCTGGACCTTAGTTTATTCATCTATGAAGTGGGAGTTGGCCACAATGCTCCGTAAGGACCCATTCCACGTCTTTGTTCTAGTTTTTGGGTTTGTGTTTTCCTCAGAGATGGATGTGTTTCAGACTGTGACCTCTCTGTCCACATGGCATGCAGTCCTGTGGACTGGAAGGAGAGACAGTCTCTTCCAGAGATAGCAGAGGTGATGTGGTACTGACCACATGTTCCCTCTGGGCAAAAGGTGAACTAGAAGGCAGGCCCTGAACCTTGAGTCCAGGGCTATACCGCTGTATCCCCCTCCACTCTTCAGACTGCTTCTCCGGGCTGAGACACAAGTCGAGGAGACACTACATCTCTTTGTTCGCAATAAGGACTATCAGCCGGATGACTGATATCCTTGAGCATACAGCGTGTTCGCTTGCCCGTTCTGTTTTAACTTAAGACATGGGGTCAAACACTAGGCTCAACCCATGTTCCCTCCTCAGCCTGCTGTGAAACCAGAGCTACAGCAAGGTGGCACTGCACACACAAATTCTTCATGGAAATAATAAACTCTTAGCTTCTATGTTTCCATGGGATGACTTTTTTTTTTTGCCTTGGGAGAGGGCCTGAGAACCCGAAACAGTGCTATTCAGAGGAGTGTCTGCCTGAAGGCTTGAAACATGGTGCTGCAGAACTTTGTACGTCTCTGTCATGCTGAGGATGGAATCCAGGGTCTCATGCATGCTGGCCCAGCGCTCGTTCCTGGTGCTATCCAGCAGCAACGATTATTTTTGAAAGAACTGAACTTCTGTTCTTCTGGCTAGGATGAGCCTGTTTAGTATGACATCATTGGGTTGATGGTGGGGTAACTTAGTGAGCAGTTGGAGCTAAGGGTCCACAGCCACTGTGTTTGTCTCTTTTCTGTAGGATGATGCATCCCAGGAGAATAATATGCAAGCTGAGGTTACAGGTAAACTAAAGCAGCACTTTCATAATGCACTCCCCAAGCAGAGCAGCACCACCACTGGGGTGTCCGTTATCATGGTAAGTGGGATACAGGGCTCTGCCTTGGAGCTGGGGGCATTGGACCTGGCTGCTGGGCTGGCGTTGTCTTCTGAACTAAATAGCCAGGGTTCTGCTTATGGAAGCTGGTGTCTTCCATATTCCCGTTTCCATGGGAGGATTGGCTAGCATGTGAAGGGTGCTTTCGGCCCTGTCCCTAGACTCTGCATGGCAGCTAGGGGCTGGGAGGAAACACAGAACCGCAGTGATAGGTAGGCGCCAGGAAGCATAGGTGGAGGCACACCTCACCTTTCATAACTGCTGCTACATCTAGGGAGAGATTGCAGCCCACAACATGGGCAGTGTAAGCAAATAAGGCCCAACCTCTGATTGAGGTGTGATTTCTTTTGGACTTGGGCTAGGAAACAGCCAAGTTAACAATTTTCACTTTTTAAAGACTGTTTGGTTAAAATAAAAATAGTTGGTGTGTTTTTAAACCCATAGAAATATTTTTTTAAATCAGTTTTTCATGGTTATTTTAAAAGTAACTATGATCTTATTTTTGTACTTCTTCCAAAATACTTAAGGCCACGAATCTAAATATTTAAACACAAAAATGAAAAGTAACATTAAGGAGAGCCAGAAGAAAGTACAGGACAGAAAAATAAACCCAAGAAAGGTCATTGATATCTGGGAGTCGCTCTGAGGGTCTCCCATAGTCAGCCAAGGTACAAATCAGCCAGATCACCCCAACAGCGGTGTCTCTGTCTTCCTGCCCAACCACAGCATACTCGTGGCAGACATAGGGCCAGGGGCTCCAGGGGCTGTCCCTGCAGCTCTGTCTAGAGCATCCTCTTGCCATATGGGAAAGGTTCTCTGTATTCCTCCCTACACTACTGAGAAATGGGCTTATTCTCACTGCAGTAGAATGTCTAGGAAAACCTGTGAGTCCAGGAAGCCACAGAGTGCACACACTCCTATGGATACAAAGATTCTGCTGTGCTTAAGCACCTGCCGCCTTCCTGGCCCCTGCTCTCTGGGATATATTCCCTTCCTCCAAGGATCTTAGTTCATTTGGTAGACTCCCTCCCATTGCCCTCCATATTTCCGTGCTCCCTGCTGGGATCTGTGTGCTCTGTTTCCTCCCCCACACAGCTTGGGTCCACAGACTGGGCTTTGTGCTGCCTTGTAGGACTTTGGGGTGCTCCTGATGAACACAGGAAGGCTGGAGTTGTGTTTTTCCGTACCACGGTAGTGATGTTTTACTGAAAACCAGAGAAAGGCTGAGCTGTCACAGAATTACGGCTTCCCTCACTCCGGAGCCTACAGCAGGAGGACTTCCCAGGGATTCTCTTTTGAGACCCAGCCTGTGAGCAGAAGCAGTGTGCATCTGCACCATGCATGGCGGTGTAGGCAGCTCTGCGGAAGTGGAAGAGAAAACCACTAAGTCAGCATTTGTGTTAGGGGTGCAGCTCAGCGGCTGTGCGTGTGCCTCAATAACCTCCCAAAGTACATATTCAGTATCTAGAAAAGTCTTAAAGAGAATTTGGTGGAGCCAGAATTTCATATCATCTGTTTAATTAGCTTTCTAATCTTCCCAGACTTGTTAGTTTTGCAGCCCTGTGTCCGGCACTTATGAGAATTTATCCAGTGGGTCACTGGAATTAATGGCCATTAGGCCTGTTCTCTGCCTCCTGACCACTGCAGCTCAGCTGAGGGTCTAGAATGATTGACAGTCCTCCCTTGGGTCAGCCGTAAGCTGTGTAAGCTGCGCTGTGGATAATACCGCAGAGAACCTCTCACTGCTTACAAATAGTGGTTTCCCCCTTGCTAATGGAGTTAGTCAGATGTCAAACCCTTGAGTTTTAACGTCGTGTTCCTGAGACTGAACAAACCTTAAGAAGGTGACTGTATAAAAATTGTGTGTTGATGTATATGCAGGAGCTATTTGGCACATGTTGGTGACATCCAGCTAAGCACATTCTCTGCCTAAGCCTGTAGATTGTGAGCATGGGGAACTGCCAATGTTCTCACTGCATTCAGAATCTACTGGAGATATTCCTGGGACTTGTTTCTGGCAGTCTCTTCTCCAAAAACCAGCCTGCCAGATTTTGACTCAGCCCCAGAAGTAGCAGAAGGCTTCTTGCTTGTCCTTCCCCAAGTCTGGGCCTCTGTGTGGCTGCTGGGTAGAACTTGTGACACACTTCCAGGCCCTGTGTCATATATATCATGACTGTACAGCTGAGAACAGTTTTAATTGTTTATATATAAAATTACTACAAAATGCCTGTCTCTGGCACGAGCCTGTCACTACTGAAGGTGTGGTCTCAGTAGCAGAAGGGCAGGTGTGTTTGCAGTGCATGGTTAATAAGCTCTGTGCATAACTGAAAGTGAGGTCCTTCCAGTCTCCTGTCACCTCAGCATGCTCCCCAAAGCAAGTGCCAGGGCTCCAGTGAATAGTATGCTAGTGTAGGGCTGACTCAGAAAGGAGAAAGATATCCTAGTGACACTGTTGTCTGCATTTTGTTTGACAGTTTGATTTGACAGTTTGAGAGACACTTCAGAGTTTCGTTCTTTCCCCAGTTGAGACTATGGGAAATCCTGAAGCAGATCCTGGTATTCAACACACTGCTCATGAGAGCCACACCTAACTTTCAGCCCCTCTTCCAGCTGCATGCTTGTCTCAGACTCCAGGCCCTCAGCTTCCTGCTGGTATGGGTCCTCTGAACCCACTGACCTCCTTCCGGCCAGCCCAGCCTAGCACGCCTTTGGGGAGCTTTGTGTTAGACTTGGCTTGTCAAGTCTGGTTTCCTGCTCAGGAGTGGGGCCCAGCAGTTCTGTGCCCTGTATCTGTTTACATAGGAGAAGGGCATCTTTCTGCAAATGACAGCAGGAAATGAGGATCTTCATGAGGTTTTAGTGCTTTGTCCAGAGCTGCATTTTTATCAGCCAGCCTCCAGGATAAGAACATGATCATATCAGAAAGAGTTTCAGAGAGGCCGATGGCTCTGGGTCACACTTTAGCTCTCCCTGACAGTGCAGATGAAGGACAGTTTATTCAGGAGGTGGCTTCTTTGTCCCAGTGAGAGAGGAAAAAAAAGCCTAGAAACCAGAAGGCGCCATCTTGTGGCAGAGAAGGGAATGACAAGACACCCCTTCCATGGTCTTACAGAGGGAGAAATGTTAGTCAAAGGGGACATTTTTCCCACCCAGAGGCTCTTGGCTGACTTTGGTGGTGTGGGGGCGGGACTTGGGGTTATTTCCTAATTTAAGACAGACAAGACTGTTAACCATGTGGCTTCTGTTGAAAGTAAGTCTAGTTTCTGTCCCTGCTTCTCTCCCCTCCTGCCTCTCCCGCCGCTGCATTGCTTCCCCTGACTAGGTCCAAGGCCATGGTATGTACTAACTGCACCGCGAGCTTCCCTCTGCCACGCATGCTAGTGTTTTCTTGGCCAGAAGAGAAGAGGGGAAATAATCAGGGCTGTGTGGTTTTCTTCTATTGGGAGAAAGTCCGTGATAGGAATAAGTGTTTTCTGTATCTCTTGTGGGTGTTGCCCGGGTAGAGTGGTCCAGACTGATACCAGCAGCTCAAGAGCTAAGTTTCAGACCAGGTTTTTCCCAGTTACCCCATTAACCAACACTGTCCTCAGAAGGTTAGGGTGCTCAGCTTTAGAATGCCAGGAGCTATGGGGGAGCACGGCCTGGAGGCCTTGGGAAGACTTGCCAAGACTTGCCAAGACTTTCTCCATCCGCTTGTTTGTTCATTTGTTAATCTGTACTGGAAGGATCGATGGCACATTCCTTGGCCTACTGGAGTTAGATGGCAAAATGCCTCCTGGTTCTTTCATCTTATAGCTGAAGTGGTACCTAAGACCCGCAGTCCCCCACCTGTAGTGAACCCAGTAAAATGGCAATTGCTAGCTGCTAGGGTACACAAGCCCCTGTGTGACAAAGAAGACTCCGTGCGTGCCTGAGTATCCCCCGGATGGGTCAGAAGGCGAGTGCTTTCCTCTTGGGGCCTCTGCATCCTTGAGGAGGTGAGCAGTTGAGTAAGACCAGAAAGACAGCTGAGTGCAGGCCGCCCTCATAAGGAGAGGGGCAGGCAAGGACACCATGGAGAATCCATATGGCTGCTACGACCCCAGTGGATTCATGGGCATATTATACATGCCCTTGGATGTAAGGGCATTCTTTATTTATGACACATGAGTGCCATATCCCTGTGACAATAACTTTCTTTAGGTTAGAGTACTCGCCAAGCTAGTGTAGTTGGTAGAGACTGTTGATCATCCCAGCATTCCTGCGTATAAGCAAGACACTCAGAGCAGGTGCAGCTCAGGTTGTGCAAAGGGCTGAGACAAAGGGTGGCTGCTGGGATGGGGTCGGGCGGGGGCTCTGTACCCCTTAGGCTAGAAGCCTGGCATATTTCTCCTCTTCTGTTTCTGTGCCCTGTGCATGCTGTGTCTTGCTTTCTGATCCTGGTAGTGTGATGGAGCCAGGCCTGGGTAATGTGTTATCTCTGCTGCTCTCTCCCCAGAACACGGCTCTAGATAAAGAGGGGCAGATTTTCTGCAGCAAGCACGGTCAGGACAGCAGCAAACCATCCAGGGAGCAGACCTCTCCAGTCCCTCCCTCAGCCCAGGAGGCCCCTCCCCCACTGGAGTCTCCCAGGCCCCCTTGTCCTCCAGCCACCTCTGGCTGTGATCTGGCAGGGACCTGGCGCCGCCACCGAGACTGAACTCTGTGTACACAGGCCAAAGCCGCACACCGTGCCAGGAAGGCTGCTCTTCACCAGGCCTCATCAACTCCTTGCTGAAAGAGCCTTTCTCTCCTGGCTGCTGCTTTGACAGTTTGTTGGCATGTTCTGTCACTGCCTGAGAACAGAACCGGGGCATCCTGGAGCCAGTGTGCAGCATGGCCTTGTGCACTTTGGGCTTTGCCCTCTCTAGTTCCTGGCCATGTCAAGAAAGCCATGTCAGTGCTGGGGACATATTTGGAGTGACTCATTTTAAATCATCTGTGTTTTTCGTTCAGTAGACACTTGGCCAATTTCCCCAGAGAATGTGCAACTTTTATCTGGAATTACATCGTTTTTTATAGAAATGCATTGGATGAATTAGGACTCTCCTTACTGAAGGACACTCCAAGTGCTTTCTCAGGACACAGCTGTGGTTCCTTTGTTCTGTGAGAGGCAACATGGCCTCTTCCTTTTCCTAGGAGGCTTGAGGCACCTGGCTTCTAAGTAGAAATGAATACTTGAGAGGGTCGTTTGCCTCCGGGATTCCTGACTTGGGAAGTACATTCTGATGCCTCAGGAAGCAGATCCCCTTTGGCCGGGGTGCAGGGCTCACAGACCTAGCAGACATGCCCTCAGTTTCCCCTAACTTTCCCTATGTGTGTTTTAGGAATCGCTTATGAAGTTGGCTGTGGGCTTTTCAGTGGGATGTGCAGCACGGAGTAGGGGCAGCTCTGCTGTGTCATCACTAGGGTCTCCTCTCACCTCTGCTCTTTGTCAAGAGCAGACAGAAAGCCATGACAGGTCTGCTGAGACCCAGCGGGGACTGGGGCGCATGGTGCTCCTTGAATGTCCTGTGACCAACCTTCTGGAAGGCTGCTGGCAGTTTTTCCTGTTTTCCACCACCCCACTCTTTTTAATAATTGTATATAACTGTATTTGTTTTACTTGCTTGTCTTTGAAATGGGTGGGCCCCGCAGTTCACTCAGTTAGATTTTGCCTTCTCTAGGTATCCCCAACCTGCAATAAACTCTTCCCTCTTCAGAAGAGCCATCAGAGTGGGCAGTGTTTCTGTGTGGTTCTTATGAAAAGTGCATGTGATCAGAGCACCTGTCCTTGACCCAGACTCTCGGGGGCCAGTGTCTGGGGCCACTAGTGAAAAAGCACATAGATCCATGCCTTGGCTGAAGTGTATGTGAACACAGGTACCGGACCTGTGACCAGAGCATCAATAGCAGCAGGCTTTTCAGACTGTGAGTTTAGGAACAGTAATGGGGAGGAGCGTGGCCGGACAGCTCTGTCCAGGCTGTCCTGGATGACATCCTGCTTGTCTGTGTCTCGTGGGTTCCAAGTTTCCCTGTAAGGCCCTTCTTTCTGCTTAAGACATTGCTCACCTGTGGCTCCAGTTACCCAGAGCTGTGTCTGTCATCTCCTCAGAGTTTGACAACTCTCCAGCTTGAAACCAATGACCAGGCTCCGGATCTCTTGGTTCATGTTGCCTATGGAATGAGACAGCTGATGGCCAGCTGACCCTGGGTACCAGCCAGGGTAGCTGTGGCAGAGACAAAGGAAGATGTGTTCAAGAACACTGTGGGATGCAGGTTAAGGACATTTGGCATGTGTCTCTTCACTACTTGGTTAAAAAACAAGGTTTTAAAAGATGTATTCTTAATTATGTGTGGGGGCATATGTGTGGATGTCCATGGGGTTGAGAAGAGGGCAGAAGGAGCGGGAGCTGTGCACTGTCAGTCCTCTGGAAGAGCAGTAAGTGCTTTTCACCTCTTGAGACATTGCTCATCAGAGAGGGGAAGTGCTAGTGTGAAAGAAGGAGGAACACAGAGCAGGAGATAGGGCAGGGTGTCGGTTGCCGACCACTGCAGCTGCCTCCCTTTCTTCAGCTGCGGTGTTCCCAGTGTGAGCTACAGACTGTGTGTGTAACTGGGGCAGTGCCCTCCCGTGCCAGGGAAGAGCAGCCCTTATTGTTCAGCATGTGACTTTGTCCCCACGGGAGGCTGACAGAGGCGGTGAAACCCACACAGGTGCTCTGCCTCACAATCCTTTCCTGATGGGCAGGATCCCTCCAAAACCTAGAGAAGAATGCAAAGTAAAGGAAAGCCGGGAAGCCGCAGCCAAAGACCTAGGAGTTGCAGCCGGGCCCCATTGCCTGGCTGGTGTTCATCCAGGCAACGAGGCCCAGCAAGGGCCGGTGATCCCATGTAAAGGTTTGAGACATACAGCTCCTCTGTCTGATTTACTGTGCGAACACTTAGAAGCTGTGATTCTGTTCTCACAATCCAAATTAAATACAGGCATTTAATTTTTTGGCTGCTCATATCCAGTTGAAAGAATGGAGCGTGCTCATTCAGGCTCACTCTCCTCCTGAGAAGCGATCAGTGTGGAGAGAGGTTAAACTTGGAATGGTGTCAGAGAAATGCTGGTGGGTACCTGTTGTCCTCCACAGCTGAAGTCGGGGTCTCTTGCTCGATCCGATCTCTCGCTCTTTTCCGCTCCCCTTTGCAAAAGGCGGTGGGCACCGAAATGTGTTACATGTGTTCACCAAATGCATTTGATAAAACGCTCATAATTTTATCATGGTTAAGATATGAATATGTGACTTAGGAGACAGGACAGTATGGGACAGAGTAACCATATTGAGAGAAAAGTGCTGATTAATGTCTTGTAGAAAATGATAGAGCAGTTTACTGTCTCATGGAAATTATCAATACATCCCACTTGTGTTAACATCTCGGTACCACATTAGAAACTTTAAATGGGACAGGCAGAGTACATCTTGTGCCGTTATTTTATTTACCCTAACATCTAAACACATCCAAAGTCCAAAGTCTTATTTATTATGTAGCCAACACCAAAAAAAAATCTGGGTGATATTTTACTTTCTTGTGTGTTTTCTGGAGTGTGTTTATAGTCACAGTACTTCCCAATCTGGACTCGGAACATTTCGGGTGTTTAAGTCACACGGGCAGTCGGGCTGTCCCAGCACTAGGGAGGCAGAGACAGGTGGATTTCTGAGTTCGAGGCCAGCCTGGTCTACAGAGTGAGTTCCAGGACAGCCAGGGCTACACAGAGAAACCCTGTCTCAAACAAAAAAAAAAAAAAAAGAGTCACACAGGCCTAGCAGCTGCCACACTAGAGTCTGGCTCCACAGATAGACAATGGCTCTTAATATTAGTTCTAAGAGAATCTGTTTTGATTTCTTTTTCTTATGATGTGTGTGACAGGTAGAGAAGGTCCCTCTGTCATGTTAAGGGAAGCAGGTTCTTGAGAAATGACAGCGGAAGGGTAAAGTTCAGATTCAAGCCTGCAGTGTGAAATTAAAATGTGCGCTCCTAACTCTGCAAGTGTAGGTCAAGTGGATGTGCCAGGCATGGAAGCGCCCATCACTATTCCTCAGGAACTAGTCACTGCTTACATGTCACCTTCACACCACCTCAGGAATGGGTGCAGGGCCCGGGCAGCCCAGAGCAGCTCTGTTGTGGGACTTGAGGAGACATTGGAGCCATGAGGGCTTTGAAGCTCTGGCACACAAAGATTGTTAGGAAAACTAAACCCTGATGTTCTAAAGTCTAGGCACATTGATGTCCTGGTGATACATGATGTTCTGTGCAGGCAGCAGACATGTTTTTTCCCTGGGATGTGAGCCTCCAGTAGATGGTAGGAACTACAGTGAGTCTGATTCCAGTGCTAACTGTGGGCCTGTAGCAGGGCCACCCACTTTCTGAAGGACTCCTGAAAATGATCATTGCACAGGACACAGTGTACTAAGTTTTTCAACCTTATTTGAGTGTTGCATATCCAAGGGGAAAGAAAAGCAAGTGTATAGAACCACTTACCTCTGCCATGTTCTTAAGGGAGCCCTTTAATGGTGGGTGGAGCTGGGCCTTTGCTGCTCCATAGGCCACCTGTTGGGTCAGGGTTCCCGATGTCTTCATCTCCTGACCTTATGTGGATCACTCCATGGGGTGAGCTGACAAGCTTGATACACCTGTCAGTGCGGAGGACTGAGCTTCGTTTTTCAAGTGATCCAAGTCCAAAGCTGTTGAGCAGCTGCTGTTTCCTGCAGCTATAATCAAACCCCAGCCCTGTCCAACTCCCCTGAAAGCTTGCTTTTGGCAAGGAAAAACGTTCTGAACTTGAGACAGAATGGTTCACTTCATGTTTCAGGAATGGGATCATGGAGACTTCAGGGGCTTCGTGTGTCACCTTCCCTGTTTCAGAGGATGTGGCCCGCAGCAAAGCCCAACACACTGTTTTGTTCAAGAGAAGAGCTTGATGGGCTATGTCTTGAGCAATTTCTGTTTCTGGTTTGTAGTAGGAGTGAGTATCAGTGTGAGCAAGCTGTGAATTGACGGCTATCTATATCCCTGCTTCAGGGCAGAAGCTTGACAGTAGCCGGGGCAACATAGCAAGGCCTGTCTCAGGTATAAGTTTACCTTTGGGTTTCATTTTGGTTTTTTGAAACAGTGTTTCTCTGTATAGCCCTGGATGTCCTGGAGCTCTTTGTAGACCTCAAACTCAAAAATCCGCCTGCCTCTGCCTCCTGAGTGCTAGGATTAAAGGCATGCGCCACCATGATGACTAGCTATGAGGTGGTTTTTGTTTTGTTTTTTTTAAATTTAATGTATGAGTGCTCTGCTGCATATACATCTACTTGCCTGAAGAAGGCATCAGATTCCCCTATAGATGGTTGTGAGCCACCATGTGGTTGCTGAGAATTGAACTCAGAACCTCTGGAAGAGCAGCCAGTACTCTTAACCACTGAGCCATCTCTTCAGCCTCCAAGCTATGAGTTTTAAGATAATAATCTTATGTTTAAAAAGACTCAAGAAGAATGCCTTGTTTAACACTGAAACAAGGTCTCACTATGTTCAGCCAAGGCTGGCTTCAAACTCAAAAGTCTCCTGTTTTAGCCTCTCCAATTCTGGGATCCCTGCAATCTCACCATGCGTGGCTCCAAATCCATCTAAAAAGTAATTCTGAAGATGTTTATTTTGCTCTAATCTGTCAAATAGAACTTTACCTGAAAAGTTGTTTTGCTTTGCTGTTTTAAATGACCCTTTCCACAATGGGATATTTTGGAAAATCTTAGTTCCTGTGTTTCTTGCAACAGTTTGTGAAGCATAAAGCAGAGTATCTTTGCTGCCCTCATCAGAGTAGGAAGGGTGTCCTTTCACTGAGGTGTGGCTGAAATGATCCGTTTGAAGCACTGTTGTACTTGGTTACTTGGAAGTTTATACGGATTCTGAGGTTCGAACCTTTCTTTGAACATTTTCTGGCCTGATGAGGCTGTAGTGAGGGTGCTGCTCCACAGTCTAACTCACTAGGATGGCAAGCCTCACATGGCTCAGCAGCGGGCTCTCCTCTCTGCTTGAAGGGAAAGGACCTTTTGCTTCCTGATTCAACCGGAATCTCTCTTGGTATCAATGGTCACCATGTTCTTCACACAAGCAGGATTGATGGAGTACAAGTCCCCAGACTGCCTGTGATCCCTGTGACCAGGAAGAGTCCCTGAGACCAGGATGCTGGTCTCACCCCACCAGCCTGTCTGTGTTGGTTTAAACTGCTGCTTGCTAGCTTTACTTATTTATTGAAAGATTGGTCTTTAATTAGGTGTGTCTGTGGGTGGGTATGCACATGACTGCAGGTGTCCTCAGAGACTAGAAGTATCAGAGCCCCTAGATCCAGAGTTACAGGTAGCTGTGCACTACCTGGGTGACAGGAAGAGCAGTATGCAGTCTTGTCTGTTGAGCCACCTCACCAGCTCCTTCCCTCCCCTACTGCATTGGCTGAAGAGAGTGGAGCCTGCATGCATACAGGATCCTTGGCTACCTCTTATAAACCTGACTTGCATGGCTGCTGCTGTCGAACAGGAAGGTAGTGGCAGGTTTATGTAGTCAGCCCCTTTAGCCTTGACTCTGCTCTGCTGAATGAAAAGGGGCTGTGAGTTACCTCATTTCCCAGGAGCCTCTCCTGGTTCCGATGGGGGCGGAGTTGTCTCTTGGATCATCTTGACTTATTTGCTGTGTAGAACTGCAGTGTGGAGTCTCTTCAGTAGAGAAAGTAGGTTCTTTTTCTTTTTTCTTTCTTTTCTTTTTTTATATAAATTGCCCACAGAACCATTTACTTGTAGGTATTTGGCAAATTTTGGACAGTCATACAGAGAGAGCAGCCCACACATGTACATTAATACGTGTCAGACTTTCTTGTCTGTTTCTCAACCCTCCTGCTTCCTCAGGGACCTATTATCCTAATTGACAAAACCACAGAGACTTGAGGGTCCTGCTCTGTGAGAACTGGTAAGCAAGGAAGGAAAACCCTTAATTTCTTGAGGCAGTTGGTCTTTAAGCTGGGCTTAAAGACACTGGAGAACATCGACCCTACCAGCCACAGGTGTGGCTGTGGCTCTGGTTGGAGCTTGTCACCTTCATCCGCAGCATCCTTGACTGCTCTTCTATTGATTGGTTTTCATTTATTTGGAGTGATGGCGGGGGTTTTTTTGTTTGTTTTAATGGAAATAGTTAAAGTTGGGAAAATAATACTGAGTCAAATCAAAGAAATACTGTGTTAAACAGACTCTGCATTAGGAAGGTCCTTGGTTCAGGCCAGGCATGCACGGATGTGTGTGCGTGAGTTGTCTTTTGTGAAGTGTTACTTCTGCTTTGAGCTGTGAAGACAAAGGCAGCGGCGGGACTGTACTTTCAGCCCCGGGAGGCCCGTGTCCTGCTGTGACATGTGACATAACGCAGCTGCTTTTCTAATTTCCAAAGTGAGATACTCCTGTCAACCTCCAGCTAGTAATTGGTGCATTTCTTGCTCCTGTGTTTTGCTATTTATTATTTTTCCTAATGGTTTGTGAAATGCTGGAGAGTCTTAGTGGCCCTTGTTTTGTCATTTGTAGAAGTCTCCAGAAGACAGAGACTTAGCAAAAGAAAGCATTCGCGTATTTTGTCACGGGAGTCTCTTTCATTGGTTACCACTCAAAAACTGAGCATAATCAGAGAGTGGCTTTGTGTGTGTGTGTGTGTGTGAATAGTTATCCATTTCCAACAACTTACATGTGAGTTTCATTTTATTCTGTCAGACTGAGTTTGTCATTCTAGATCTTCGCCTTAGAGAAAGAACATCTAATGTATAGGGAGAGAGGTTCAGGCAAGCTGCCCAGGAAGCAAAGACAGAAGTCAGTTTCAACTCAGGTTCACAACATACAAAGGATTTATTTATGTAATACAGACCTTTGCTCAAATATTTCACAGAATTTCATACAGCAATCTACTAGAAAAAGTAGAATTATATGACACCAAAATAACATTGTTTCTTGGTACAAATTACAGTCAAAAAGAAGGTAAAGAGAGTTTCATAACAAAAGGGTAAGGTGGATGCTGCTTACACGGTACCTGGTCGCTCTGATCTGGCGCCAGGACTGTGGGCTAGTGGCCATGGAGAGTAGCCCCACCTGGCTCTGCCTCTTAGCAGGGCACTGGTGACCTTGGGCAGGCTTTGGTACTTACAAAGATTGTGAGCCCAAGAGCATTTCCATCATTTCACCCCGTGCCATGAGGACGACAGATCAGGAAGAACAGTGAGTATTTATGATTGCTATAACTTAGATCTTTGTTGTTTAACACACGGTAAAATAAAGTAGCCGCCCCAAACCATAATTTTCTAACACATGCTTGAAGAAGAATATATAGAAATAATTCACTGAGATGTTTTAAATTACATGTCATAATTTAAACATTACTATTAAAACCCTAGAAATGTCAGCACTGAAGAAGCACAATTGTCTAGAAAAAATACAGGACCCAGTACAGAATAAATTCCCCTGTCCCAGTATTGAACCCATTTCCCTATTGCTAAAATCATATTTCTCAAGATTACAGATAAGTGGGAAATGGTTTTTCACACATAGCAAGAATTAGTGGGATTATTGACGCCACTGTCTGTATCCATAATTGGTGAAAATAGACTTTTCATTATGACTAAAAAATATAGATTTTTTTAAAACTACAGAAACCAGCAGCCAGTTTTCTGCTTCGCTGTTCCCCACCCCCCAAATGTCAAGCAAAGTCTACAAAAATAGCAATTAACTTTAAAAAATATTTTGCTTGTTCAAGCAAATTTAAGTTACATTCAGATGTGATAGCTATTTCTATAGAATGACGGTCAGCGTCCTTCCTCGCTCGGCCTGAAATGGGACCGCAGTGCATTTGTCACCATCAGTAGCGGGTTTGGTACTCATGATGCCAACGGTTAAAGTCGTTGTAAAACAGAACAATGCTTCCCGAAGCCATGCCAGAAATGATGCACCTAGAGGAAGATGGAGAGGAGGCATGGTTACAGGGTGGTATTTTCTGCTGCCTGCCGGCCACAGCCATGGTACTCTCTTCTTGGCGACTGAAATGTAGACTCAAGTAAGCTCGGTGGATTGGTTTGACACCACACAGACCATCCATGGTCTGTGAAAGGTACTGATACTGCTGGAGTATGCAGCCTGTCACTGAACTGTGAACGGAATCATTTCCACAGTGGGGGGCTGCTGGAAACATGCTTACAGGCATCAGAATCGGAAGAGAAACCCACAAAGCGGTTGCCAAGGGAGGAAGCACACCTAGTCAAGGGACAGTGGGGGAGGAGGAGGGGAATAAAGAGGAATGCTGCCTGGGGCAACCTATACTCTGAGTAGGGCCCTGATTTTGTAACAAAGTGACCTGATATAGTGGTTACTAGAGACAGGAGCTGCTTGCTCTCCTGCCCTGAGAAGATGGTGCAAGGACAGATGGACAACAGCCCCTGCCCTGCACAGCTTGGTTTGGGCCAGCTCTTAGGAGGTTACAGTGGGTACCTTCCTGAACTTCTTATTGAAACTAGAAACACCTCTCAGTACTGAAGGCGAACACAGAAGAGGAAATGATGATCAAACCCCTACAGCACATGGAACCAACCTGCAAATGGCAGGTCCTCCCACGGCCGGTCATTTACATAGAGAGTAAGCCAGCCAAATGGGTTAGAGGAATAACCCAAGTACACGCAGTGTACAGGATACTCATTTTAGAACAAGTGGGTTGAACAAATGAAAACGTTCTGGGCAAGTAATCAAGAACTTAAATGGCTGTGTCAGAGGCCTTGGTCAAAAGCACTGTGGCAAGAGACAGCGACCCTAAATGTTACCAGGACACACATCTGAGCCCCAGGATGACATGGGGCAAATAGCACAGAAGGAAAGGAAGAAATAGACGGGCCTCCAGTCAGCTGGAGTTTTTAAAATCCTACTTTGAAAAACATGTAGAATAACCAGACAGATGGATAAGATTCTCAAAAGTACACAAGCCACACAGACCAGACACCAAGCCAACAAGAGCAAAATAGCCTTTCGATTTGCTAGTATAAATGTATGCTGGTTTGAATAAAATGGCCTTCAGAAGCTCATAGGGAGTGGCCGTATTAGGAGATGTGGCCTTGGTAAAGGAAGTTGTGTTGCCGGTGGTGGGCTTTGAGGGTTCAGAAACTCAAGCCAGGCCCAGTGGATTCAGATGCAGAACTCTCAGCTCCTGTCCAGCACCATGTCTGCCTCTGTGCTGCCATGCTTCCCACCATGATGACAATGAACTAAACCTCTGAAACCGTAAGCCCTGCTTAAATATTTTCCTTTATAAAAGTTGTCATAATCACGGTGTCTTTTCACACCAATAAAACCCTAAGACAAGATGGAACAATCTCTAGGGTAAAGCTTGTATCAAGTTTTAACGATTTAGTGTGAGATCATGCAAAGTGTCTTTTATGATCATAACAGAATGAACTAGAAGCCAGTAACTAAGTGAAAAATGGAAAATGCACATGGATGAACATTACCCATGTATCTAAAACCAAAGGGAAACCAACCAACACAGGCTGTTACATCAAGGCAGAGAGGAGAGGAAAGGTGTAGCCATAAACACATCAAAATACAGTCCTACTGACCTAACTTAAGACCTCAGTGACATAGAAAAAGAGTGAACTGAACACAAAGCTGGAGCATTTTAAGGGAGTAATAGAAACAGGACTGCTGAAAACACCTGCAGAACTGATAAAACTTGGGCTAAAGATGTTGTCAGACATAATTAGGAATAATTGCAAACCAGCAAATTAAGCATCCCAGATGAGGTATACAGATGTACTTAGTAAAGTACTGTAGGTCATATATTGTGGCAATCCTACCACAAATTTAAAGGAAATTACTACTTTTTCAAATTCTTCCAAAAGATGTAGTAGAAGAAACACTTCAGTGCTTACCATTTTCCTGATACCAAAGCCAAAAAAAGAAAAAAAAAAAAATAGCAACAACAAAAACCACTAAGCAACATTACAGACCAACAGTATTTCCTTGAATGGATACTGATGCCAATTACTAGCAAACCGAATCCATTAGTGTCTTATAAGGATTAAATACCATGACTGAGGTTTTCCTCTGGATTATAAGAATAGTTCAAAATATAAAATAGACTAAATACAAATACCCTATCTTTACTATTAAATGACTTCAAGTAAGAGTGTTTATGAAAACCCCATAGTTAACAATCCCACCAAGCGGTGGAAAGGTGAAGTTTTACACCAGTAGAACAGAATAAAGATGGCTGCCCTACTGCTTTCATTCAATATGATTCCTGATGTCCCAACATAGCTACTAAGCAAAGGGGGGGGGGAATTAAATGGGAAAGAGAAAATGACTTGTCACAAGGTACACGGTCTTACATGTAGAAATCCAAAAGAGCCCACACACAACTGTTAGTGCTTAAAAATAAATTCAGAAAAATCAGTTGCTTTGTTTTGTTTTTTAAAGACAGTATCCCTGTGTAGCCCAGGATGCCTTGAACTCAGTCTCAGCTAGAGAGTGCTGGGATTACAGGTATACACCACAATGTCCTATAGCAACTTTATACACTAACAATCCAAAAGAGGAAATTAAGAACAATTAACGTTTGCAGTAGCATTAAGAATAAAAACCTTAGGAATACATATGATCAAGGGGACAAAGCTTATATTCTGAAGATCAGAAACACTGCTGGGAGAAACAAATAGAAGCACCCATGTGCACGGACTGGAAGACAACATGTTAATACCAGTGTCCCGAGGTGACCAGCACATTGCTGTGATCCCTTTCAGATGAAGTCTTTCAGAATGAAAACTCACTTGAAAATTTATGGGACCTTCAACCCCGAATGGCCAAGAACAATCCAGGAAAAAAACAAACAAAACAATGAACCTCACAAAAACTGTACATTTAAAGACAACCGATGACAGTGGAGACAACACAGAGGTTGCTGATGAAGCCAGAGAGCCCTTTACACTGTACTCTGCACTGCTGCTTATAATGTAAAATTGTAGGAAAGTTCAGGAATTCTTCAAGATACTACAATTCACGGCCCTCCAATTCCACTCGTAGGTATAGACCCAGAGGGGCTGTGAGAAGGAACTGAAATGGGCCTTTGTATACTGCTGTTCACAGCAGACCACAAACAGATAAAAACAATCCAAGGTGCCCATAGATGGACAGACACACACAGAATATGCATGACAGTCAATGTCCCCTAAGGGGTGGGGGGCAGGATTCTGACACATCACAACATGGAACCTTGAGAACATGCTGAGTGACACAAGCCAGCTATAAAAGATCCTATAAACTTCTGTGTACAGGAGGTGCCTGGAAAAGGTACATTCAGAGATCAGTATGGTGGGCGTGAGCAGGGGTGGGTAAGGGTGGGAGAGGTGGGCACTTTGGAAGGATGGAGAGTTCCATGGACTACAGGGGGGCCGTGATGGCTGCCCGACATGGTGAAAGTACTTGATGCTACAGAACTGCGTCAGAAGTAGTTCAGATGGGAAGTTTTATGTTGCCCTAACAAAAATCAGAAGTAAAAGGAAGTGAGTGTGTATTTTAAGTGTAAGTTGCTAGATGAACAGTACCCTCCCCAAGTCCAGAACTTGGGGTGCTTAGGATATTAAATCAGATCTCTCCAGAGGCAGACAAAAGGTATTTTAAAGCACTCATATTTATAGCCCGTAAGGATCTTTTGAGAGACACATAGAAAGCTGGAGCTGCAGAGATGGTTTGCTGCGTAGTGTGTCTGCTGTGCATGTGTGAGGACCAGAGTCCAGACCCCAGCACTTGTAGTCAGCATTCAAGAGGCAGAGATGGGATCTCCAGAGCAAGCCAGGAGCTAGCCCAAGAGAATGGCCGAACTATGGGCCGTTTTGTTCATACATGTGTGGATACACACACTTACATGCATGTGTGGATACACACACTTACATGCATGTGTGGATACACATAACATGGGAGCATACCACGCAAAAATGTGCAACAAGTTGGATAGCAGTTTCTGAGCCTTTGCAGCTTGGATCCTATCTTTCTTGAGAGCCCAGCTTTAAGAACCGTGAAGAACGTGTACTTTGTACAGTGTGGGTGTAGTTTGTAGCTCTTCAGATTGTGCAGGTGGCTCTAATACTCCACCAGCCCTAGGTCACTTAAAGTGATTCCGGCTAGTCTTCAGTGCCCCTGTGCTAGATCAGGGTTCTGGTGTTACTTACCTCTGGTCGAAAGAAAGGGCCATGGCCCGGATTCCAGCATCACAGCCTGGGTAGGCAAAGAGCTGCTTGAGGTCAGACACCTGCCGTACTATCACCACCCCGTTGTCTCCTCCTGTGAGCAGGTATTGCCCATCTCGGCTCAGCTGTATGGCCTGTGAGACAGTAACAGTCAGTGGAGACATGGCTCTAAGGAAGAGGGCCTGGGTAGGGCATGGGATGTGGCGCAGTGTGGAAGACATCCGTAGTTCTTAGGACATGGAAGTATGGAAGACTCGCCATTGTCCAGAAGTCAAGTGGACAAGATTAGGCAATACCAGTGTTGTGGGTTTTGTGCCACAAACTCAGTTCTGTAAATACTAGAGAGAGCACATTATGGGTGGGGCTAGCACACTCTGAAGCACTTCCATATTGAGTGAAGTCACTCAATGGCCTTCTTTGATCTGGCCAAGGCAAACACAGGCAGCAAGTAGGTAATGTTGGGAGTGACAATGAAGCTCTAGGCTGTGGCTAGTCTCTTGGTAAGCTTGGCTTGAATATATATATATATATATATATATATACTCTGTAATATCCCTTTACTACCTAAGAAAACCTGTGGGCAGAGTGCAGACTGCTTATTTCTTCATTTAATGTGACAATTTTTTTGGAAATGTGGTCTCATGGAACACAGGATGGCCTTGAACTCTTTATAGCTGAGGGTGGCCATGAACTTTTGATCCTCCTGTCTCCATCATATCCTGAGACTCCTCGCCAGCACCAGCACTCCCAGGCCCATGGACATACTGGCAGGCATGTTATCAGTTGATCTATGTCCCCAGCTTCATTATTACTTTTTTTAATTGTTGAGAAAAAAATTTCAGTTTCATTAGTATTATGGATTCTTAGTATAAATGCTTAAAAATAAGGTTTTGTGGGGACTCGGGAAACCCCTCTGCCTATGACCACTTTCATAGTAAAGTAGATGGAGTCTTCAAAGCCTAGAACAGGTGTCTTTTCCCCCTGACAGAAGGCCCTGCTCTTCTGCCATAAGCCACAGCCTCCCCCACCCACTGTTAACTGATGTGTTCTTCCTCATCTGCTTCCTCTCTCTCAACAGCAGCTGGTGGCATAAGGTTCTCGAAGCTGTGGCAGGTACCATCTGCCCGCCTGTCTGACCATGGTGGGGGAGGGCGTGGACTGCTCTCCCCGAGAATAAACGGCCCTGGTTTTGCTTCACAACTTTAGTATCACTACCTTTTATCTTTGTTCTTTGACTTTTATTTTTTTAATTAGAGAAAAGAAAGGACTGCTTGCTATCCATTCAGTTCACACTGATGCCAACTGCCAGCAGTCCACTGGACATAGCTTATTCTGAAGAACACAGAAATACATCTAAAAAAAAAAGCAAGATAGCTTTGTTGCATCTTACATGTCACTAAGTCTCATTAAGATATACACTATTAAGAGTTTCCATTGTGAATAAAAGTCAGTCCTTTCTATTCATCCCACAAACAGCAGTCTTGGGGTCTGGGAACTGCACTGAAGAGCAGAACAGCAGCTACTTGATACACCTCTAAAACACAGCTGATGAGACTTCCCTAACTTCAAACTTGAGGCTTTCGTCTGGGTGAGTGCTATATTAAAACCCAGCGCGCTTCAATTCTTTGTTAGTAAGAATCTCTAATTCTGCTGGTGTCTCTGATGAACTCTTAAGATGCACGCCACCTTTAGCATACTGTATGAATCTGGTGCCTCCCAAGGAAAAAACATTTCCTAGCTTCTCTTATAGGGGGCCCACTACCTCCCTTTGGCATGGGACCCAGTCAAGCATCTGCTGCACTGGGCCCCTCCCTCCAGTGCAGTCTGTCACTGGCCCTTACTCTAACCCTCTCTTCAGCATCCAGGTCTTCTGTGCTAGGGATCTAAAGCGACCCTAGTGACACTTTAACTCAGCTCTAGATCCCAAGTGTTTGGAGGTACTGCAGCTGCATTGGTGCCTGAGGATGCTGGCAGGCCACAGTAGTCTCTGGGGATGCCCATGTCCTGAAACTGCCAGGAAAAAGAAAAGTTCTCTTGGGGAAATGGTGGATAGACTTTATGGTATAACCTTGTTGCTCTGGAGGTACTGCCTGCTTACATCTAAGCCACTCATTACGACACCTGCAGAGTGTACAGCTGATGTACCTACCATGTGACCTCCTTAACCAAAGTGCCAGTGAGCAATATGGAATCCGGAAAAAGGCAGGTGGGGAACCGTGGTTACTGTGCAAGTCGCCAGGCTGCCTGGTATTTCAAAGAAATGGAGTTTTTGGTCTGGGCTGGTGACTGATTCTTTTTATTTCTGTATGCCTCGGGTTCCCAGCCTGCTGTTTCCTAATACACGTAGCTGGGAAAGTGTCAACCTCTGGAGCCTGGAACAGAAAGGGCTCCTTTCCAGCCAGCTCACTGTAATCACACGGTTGCCACTTACAAGTTAGTATGATAAAGTACAGGCATACTGTGGAAAAGCAATGGATTGTTTAGGCCTAAAATCCAGTGGGGACTTTCACAAGGGAAAAAAATGATGGCTTCAGGGTACAGGGGAGAGGCCTGTGAGTGTGAACAAGCCACAAGAGCCCCCTGCTGCTGCCTCGGGGCCTTCCCAGAGCCTCTGGTCTAAGTGGACCACCACAGAAACTATTCTAGTCAGTGGACAGCTTTAAATTATTTTACAGATTTATTAGTGTAGCTGACAATATAATCACAGCTCAGAGTGACAGATTATCAACATTATTATTGTAGAGAGGAGGGAAGCCCCTGATGTGTGCTTGGCTTAAATGGCGGATTACGGGAACTAAGGGAGAGATAAAAGCAGAGTGAGTTTGCCTGTGCACATCGTTGGAGGTGACTCAGACAACCAGAAGTGAGAGGAGAGGAGTGCCCACTGGACTGAGAACCTGGACCCCAGAGCATCCGAGGCCTTTGGTTTTGGACCAGTGCTGCCTGTGTGCACAACTGCTGTTGCTCACTTCCTAGAGTTTCCTTGGGAGAAGAGGAGGTCACACTGTGCCTGGGAGAACTGCCATGGAAGCCCCCGGTGGTGCTGATGACGAGAGTTGACTGGGCAGAAGAAGTTTGTACCACCTTCTGAAGTGCCTGGCTCCACTGCCACTCAAATGTCCTCCTTGTACATGGGCCACGGCACCTCCATTCCCATTTTATTTTATTTTATCTTATTTTATTTATTGTTTTGGCTTTTTGAGACAGGGCTTCTCTGTGTAGCACTGGCTGTCTTGGAACTCTTTGGAGACCAAGCTGGCTTTGAACTCATGGAGATCCATCTGCCTATGCTTCCCATGTGCTGGGATTAAAGGTGTGTGCCACCATGCTTAGCTCTTCCATTCCTATTTTAGAAAATGACAGGGATACCCTAGCTTTTCCCAGGCCCACAACATGTACAGCAGCTTGAAGGTGAGAAGAAAGGGACCTTGAAAATTATCCCCCAAAGAACACCCTGGCTCTCCCCCCGACCCCCTGATGCCATGGGGCTAGCCTGAGAAGCAAGGTAAGGCCTGGGCTGCCCACCAGCTTAACATTCCTTACAGACAGAAGGGGAAATAGCTCTTGTCATTTTGACACCCAGGTCTCTAACGTGGCTGGCTTTGGGGTTGCTCCCCAGCAGGTCAATGCAGATATTAACTGCTGACCCCAGGAATACACGATGACTCTGTGCTGCCTTTTCCAGTGCAAAGAGAAACCGGTGTTAGGTAGAATCTAGTTCAGCTTTGGTGTACAGTGAATCTTAGAGACAAGTCTACTGTTAGGTAGCACTTAGAGGAAATATCATGGATAGTATCAGCTATGGGACATCAGCCAGTGGGTGCTCTCTGCACAGGGCCACAGTTGAAGGCACTAGCCTTCAGCAAGGTGCTCTGAGCTTCTAGGTGCTAGCTAGTGGTGTCTCTTTGGCATGGGAAAGAGGCCCCAGGCAGTTCAAAATTAGGTTTCTTCAGTAAACTTGTCATCTTTACCAGTAAAGCTTCCCAGGAAAATGAGCAATCTGCAGCCTACAGCACTCACCCTTATATGATCATCGGTCTCCACAGTGGCCTGCAGCTTCCCATTCACACTGAAGGTGCAGAAGCAGCCGCTTTCATAGAAGATGACACAGTGACCCTCTCTCGATGCTTGGATGAGTTTTGGTTTCAGGCAATTTTCAGGACCCTCCAAAGTCCTTAACAAGTCTCCATTCATGGAATGTATGAGACATGGCCCTTCTGAGAAGAGAACAAGAGGCAAAATTATGTAATGAAAGCAGACAGGGTGGACGGCGTAGCTCCATGATAGTGGGAAGTGTAAGGCCCCAGGTTCAATCCACAGTATCAATGAACAAAGGACACTAGAGAAACCAGCAGAGCTGCAGTGCCATGGTACAGTTATTCACAGTCCTCAGAAAGCTGTCATGTCAGTTACTTTGCAAAATCTGGTTCTTATGTTTGCCAGCTCTCACTTTCCACTGGGAGGCTTGAGAAGCCTAGTTCCTCATTCAGTCCTCCTCAGAGACAGAAGTTCTTTTATAAAATTCATTATGACATGAGTGGGGAGAAGCTAGAAGAACTCCAAGAGAAAGACAATTTCCAATCCCAGAGCAGCTTCAAGGGAGGCTGGAGTATAAATGCTGCCACCGCCAGGCACAGGGGTACCTTTCCTCTGAGAGCCTGGACAGAGCAGACTACATCAATGCAGATGTGGCCAACAGGACAGCTTCCCTCCCACTGCACACAGCTTGCTGAAACCCTGGATTCCTTCTACCACTATTAACCTGAGTGAGCTATTCCCTGATAAAGCAAGCACTCCCCAGGCTGAGAACCTGAGGACAGTAACTGCTGAACACTGCCCACCCCAACATGCACAAGCACGCACACGCGCACCCCCTCCCGCCCCCTGAGCTTTTGTTTCTCCTGTATACTCACTGTACGCAAAGTAAAGGAGACAAAATCTTGTGTGGTAAGTGTTGAGAGATGGGGAGAATGTGGGTCTGTGCCCTGCCTGGCTCCTGGCCTCACACAGTCCTTGCCTGCTCCCCACATGGCTACAAAAGCATGCCTTTAGAAAGGATGACTCTGCTTCTGTTAGGCCACCCAAGAGTTAAAAGTCTTTAGTGTTTTCCAGCATGAAACCACAGGCATGCATTTGTTTTCACGTAGTTTCAGCATACATAAGCTTCAGTCCCAACTCCCTAACTAACACTAGCTCCACAACACTACAGTTCAGATTTCAGTTAGCAGAGCAGTTGTATAAAGTACACAAGGCTAGCTCTTCAGTCCGTGAATGTGCATTTGAGCAATCGGAAGCCCCCATGTCACAGTGTTCAAGGCACATCAGTAACCGGTATCATCGTTCAGGTCACACCCAGACAGCAAACAGCAGCTTTGTTGCCGCCTCCTTTCAGGGTGAAAACCCATGTGGTATTTTATAAAAGAAGGAACCAGAAAAGGGTACTGGTCAACAATGATGAACCTCAATAAAGAAGTGAATATAAATGGAGTTTTACATAGAGAGAGCAGAGTCAGCTCCCGATGCTGCCAAGACACTAGATATGCAGCCAGGAAATGAACAAAGGAAACTTGCTGGCATAACTCAGGAAAGTGGTTGAAACAGAGCTGATGATGCCCAGAAGAACATCAGGGAACCCTAGAGGGCAATTTCCTAAGGCACAGGAAAGATGCTTGGGCATTCAGGACAAGATGGTGGTGCTCATGTTCACCTGTCCCTGAGAACTGTCTCTTAAAGACATGAAACTGCATGGCTGGGTTTGTTTTGAGCTTTGTTTTTAAGACAGGGTCTTGCTATGTAGCCCTGGCTGTCCAGGTACTCACTGTGTAGGCCATGTTGGCCTTGAACTCAGAGATTCCCCGTTGCCTCTGTCTCCTGGGTGCTGGGACTAAAGGTATGTGCCTTGCCTGGCTGTTTTTACTGTTTTGACAAAAAACTTTTAGACCATGGAAAAATGATAAAAAAGAAAAACTTCCCACTGATAATTCTGTGTGATTTCTGTTTGTATGGCATTTTATTGTGCAAAGCAGGGATGTTTATAATAGTAATTAATTCTAAGGTTTAATGTGGGTTAGATACAGTCCAAGGAATCATATTACTTTTTCACTGCTTTGACCAACTTCGTTTTCCAAAGCAAAACTTTAAATATTCATCCTGGCCTGTTAGCTATGCTACTATAGTTCAAGGCATAGAGACAGTGACTCAAATGCTCTGTGCTTCTGAGCTTAAAGCATACAAGGTGACAGGAGGAGTCCTGTGCTCAGTCCCATCACACAGAGAGATGGGCAGACTGGTAGGTGGAGGAAGAGGCACTGAACTACAAACAGCTTCTTTGTTGGTGGATCCTGATTTGTTTTTCCTGCTCTTGGAAGAAGCACTCAGCATCTCTAAACCCAGGCAAGTGCTAGCAACAGACTCATCCAGCAGACTAGATTGAGTTCTTTCCTCTCCAGTGTCTGTCACTCTAGGCCTGCTTAGTTCTGAAATCTGGAAGTTAAGCAGAGTCAGAGGCTGTTGAGGTGGTTTAGCAGGTAAAGGGACTTGTTGCTGAACCTGATGGCTTGGTTTTAATCCCTGGGACCCACACATTGTGGAAGAAGAGAACTAATTCTCACATCATCTGCTCTCTACACATGATATGCGTAGATATGGAATGAATGCAGGCATACATACAATAAATTCAGGGTCAGGATTTCCATTTAACCTACTGGAGGTCAGAAATATACAAACATACAAAGATTTTCCTTGTTCCTGCTTCACGGAGATTAGAACACCAACTGCTGCTGTCTACAGAGTATCCAGAGTATCTAGAATCCTTAGATGTAGACCAGGGAGCTAAAATCAGACTTTTGGCCCTGACGAGAATATTCTAAGTGTAGCTATTGCTCTTACATAATGTGACTTTTAACTAATATATATTTAAATAGCCTGTGTGGCTACCATAATAGACTAGAGCTTTAGAGAACAGGAGCCAACCTCATGTCTGTTCACATTAATATGACAAAAGAGGCCAACACTTTGAAGAAACCACAACTTTACCTTGGGAACCACTTAATACCAGGCCCAGCTCAGCGCAGACAGCAGCACAGGTGATCTCATAGTCATGGCCTGTGAGAATGGCCCGAGGCGTGGTAGTTTCACCTTGAACAAGGAGAAAAAAGACAAATCAACTCCAATGTATAAAGACTAAATAACTTGGTGGCAGTTTTGATCTTAGGAGGAGCCCTCACTTTGCTACAGTTGGATTTGAAAGGCGCATGTTCCCGGATTTAAGGAGCCCTTATTATCTAGTATCAACAGTTTAAAGCTCAGAGCTAAAGATGCATTCTATACTTTTCTCTATAATAAAATTAGCCTCTCAAGTAGACAGATGATTCTAAAATTAGGGCCTTGGTTATAATGAACCCACAAAACCCATCACACAACTAAATTAAGGCAACAACTGAAAATGCTTGCCCATCCAATACCCTGTGCATCTTGTGAGTTCCTAAACAGTCAGCCATCTCAGGCCATGCAGCTCTGCTCAGGGTCTACACTTTGACTATCCATTGCATTTTTATGGACTTACCCACAGTGCCCTCCTCCAAGACAATGACAGTTGAAATAATTTGTTTCAAATTCTGATCGGTGTCTAAGCCTGTATAATTTGAAATTCTTTTCAAAATTATTACAATAAATAACTAAAACTAATATAAGAACCCAGGCTTAGTTTACATTCCAGAGACAGGCCTCCTTGTCTTCCTCAGTAGCTCAGTGCGTCTCCCCTAGTAAGACCATCTCCAGAAGGATTCCTCTCTAGAACACCTATTATTTTAGTATTTTCTGACACAGAGTACCTCTCCACATTCCAGCCAACCAGCAGAGGCATGACAAACCCTGTGTTTCTACTGATGGTCTTGTTGTGGAGAGAGGGAATGCAGAATAGAGAAGAAAGAATTCACTCTGCTCCTGTAAAACTGGCCATAGCTCAGAGAAGTGACATAATCACAGGCCTCAGTTGTCATGTAATTTGTACCACATGGACACACAGGATTCTGTACTTAGCCAGAGGACCCTATTTAAAACTGACTGCCCCCTACTTTTTGTCTGTAAAGACAAAGCCTTTGCAGACAGCTAACAAGCAGGACCCTGCTGGCATTCTTGAACTTATCCATGGTTTCATGGAAGAGTTGAGGACTGATGTTGTAAAATCTAAACGGGGCAAATATCCCCAGAAAGTAGCTCACTATGAGCAGCTTTAGAAAAGAATCATCTGTCACTGCAACCTCAGGCACTGGTTGTCCTTAGAACCATCACTAATAAGTCAGGAAAATCCAGCAGAAACCACTGCACCTGTAGAGGCCAGTGCTGCTGCTAAACCACTAATCTAGCTTCTAAAGCAGGGGTTCAGGCATGGGTCAATGAGCTCTTCCAACATTTTGGCAAAATATGTGCACATGCTTGAGATAGGCTTTACTGAAGGCACAGAGATACATGACCCCCCCAAAAAGCACGCAAGAAGACTCTGCTCCTAAGGAAGGAGCTTTCTTTATGTGGGGACAGCAGTAACTTAAGGTCTAACATGACACATGACAGGTATGCCATGTGTATTTATACAATGCACAGCTATGTCATCATGGTGTCTCTAAGGCTTTGGTGACTAGCAGTGATTCTGAGTGAGATTTTAGTCCATGAGGACTTGTGCGTTTCCTTGGGTATGCTCTAGCCCCAGCTGCCAGGCTAGTCCATATCCCTAGAGAAGGAGAGGGAGACTCAGCTAATAGACTAATAGGCCAAGAACAAGTTGAACCAGGGACCTGTTTTCATCTAATTTCAAGTTTGAAACATATAGGAGGAACATACCTAACTTATTAGAATGTCTACTTGATATTTTCCAAACTAAAAAGGAGTCTGTCATAGACCACATTTTCTTCCTTAAATCCAAAAATTTTGGTGAAAAAAATCTTCAAAGAGGCAAATGATATAGGCTCATTTAAACTACTTAATTTTGTACTACAAATTATGAGATTTAGAGACAAACATGCTATGTTTAAAGTTAATCGCTTACCCTCCCTCACGCCTCCCTCACACCCACCCCTTGATGTATTCGAAATTCCATAAAACAGCATTATAACGTTATTCTTGAATTACTGTCTGAATATATCTATTGGGAATGTTTTTAAATCAACCATTAAGATCAGTATGATTTAAGGAATACATTTTCAGTGCAATTGTTCCATTTTTGTATCCATAAATTACAAATGATTTTAATGGTGGTGAGATTTGAGTTTTAACTTGAATAATCTTTCTTCAGTGGAAAGTGAAGGCCTGAAGAAAAGTAGATGAAGAATGAGAGCAATTTACATACAAGCCAAAATAAACAAAGGCCACATGGGTCATGGAGGGCCAGACAGATACCTCAGGAAGCTTGGCCAATGCTTGTTTTGTTTGCTGGACTTCGGAGTATTTTCTCAAGAGCTTAGAGAAGGGAGGGGAGATTGATCTTAACTCTTTTCTCTTTTTAATTGAAGAGATGAACAGAGAACTGTGAACTCACAAGGTAGAAAACCTCAGGAAGGGGGTTAAGTTGTAAACTTTCCCCTTTGCAAACACAATTCACTATTTCTGCTTACAGAATAGAGCTTTCATGAATGCAAAATACATCACTTTTCATTACACAGATCAGCAGATGCATGTACAAAGCAACTTCAGGATGGAAAAGGGTCTTTCTTTTCCTGGGGTCTGATTTTAAATAAAGGACTGTTTGCTGGGCTTTGTTGGCAAAGAGTTTCCTAGTGCAAGAAACAGGTTAGACAGTTCAGGAAATATAAAGGGGTGGTGAGGAGGGCTCACAACAGAAGCTCAAGTAACACAACAAATTGAAAGTGTAAGGGTAGAGCCATGGCCAGTTGCTTCTCAGGGAGCTGCATTTATGCTTAGAAATAACAACAAAACAAAAATCCAACTGTTCTCAACTTGCCTTATGTATAGGAACAAACACTTAAGGCTGCTGACACAAATCTACAACTCATAAGAAGAGTCATTCCAGCTCACTTATCTGAAGTACAGATAGAGCACTCACACTTTTTCCTTATCAAAAAGTATGTTCAAAATTTTAAAAAAGTTGGATTTTTATAGGTCCCAATAAACAAAGGGCCTTAAATATTAAAATTTCACTATTACTGGTATAATTCTATGATATAGGATTTAAACCAAACACATACAGACTGCTTGGGCTCCACAGACATTCTGGGAGTCACTTGGAATGAAACTGAAGGCAGAGGGGATCGTCCGAGGCAGAACATCAGTCTCTTTGGAGCTGTGGCATTTATCAATACTCTGTAGTAACATGGGATTCATCATCTCCTAGGTTGGAGAGGAGCCAGGTGACATCATCGAACAGAGAAGAAAGGTAAGACCCCATTGTACCTCAGAGTGAAAAGCCACGAGCAAATGGCTTTGGTTAAAGCTCTGGTCAGCTCTGGAGCTGCCCCTCCTGGCCCCTTGTCAGCTCACACCAGGATTGCTTGGGGAGCATCAGTACAAATAAGGTGACCCTGCACATGCATTCCCTTCCAGATTCTGCAGGCACCACTAGCCTCACTTAAAGAGCAGGGAAGGTCTTCTGGAAAATACCAGGTTATTCTTTTGATAAAAACCCTCAATTGTTAATGGATGCTGACAGAGCATCTCCAAGAGGGCAGGAGCTAGGGCCTACCAAAGCCCAGACCATAAAGCACAACAGATTCCCTTAAACCCTTTAAAGTCTTACTGCGTGAAAATCGTCATGGCTTTCAGTAATGCTGGGAGAAAAATTTATCTTGTTGGAAGTTTAAGAAGCTACACTTCAAACTTCTTAAAGAAAAATAAAAAGAGAAAAAGGACAGACGTCTAGGACTACTTTGAGAAGCTGGAGCAAGTACTTCAAAGGAAAGGGGTCTTTGTGTGAGAGCAGTTTTATGACCACTGATGCAGATCCTAGCGAAAGCTGAAAGGGAGACTCAGTACATCTTTCAGAACGGCCTTAGAAGAAGATGAACAAGTCAAATGAGATTAAAGACAGCCCAAAGCCTGCCACAGAGCCCAGGCACGCCAGCGTTTACAGATGTGCTTTTCTCAGTATGTAACAGGGAACGCGGTGGAAGCCCATGTTCTCTAACAATCCAACTCTGTTTAAACAGTGAGGAGCTCCATAACCCTGCTGGTGTGTACACTGAGCCAATGTGCACCGCAGAGCAGTTATCCTGACATCGCTGGAGAGTGGCACATGTCTGTAGTATTAAATGTGTTGCTTCCCCCTTATACATGTCTTTATCAAATGGAGTCTGAACCTCTTAAAATTTCATATCTGAAAGAGAAACGGTAATTCCTCTACTATCTTATTCATAAGTAGCAGATGAGAAAGATAATTTCCAAGATTTATCTCCATTAAGGCAAAGGAGATAAATAAGCCATGTAAAAATACACTTTTCAGTTATTTTTAAAAAGTGAAATAAATTCCTGCTATCATCAGCATCACCAACCCAGGCCACTTCAGAGTGCACTGCGCAGTGCTTTGCAGCATTGCATGCTGCCTCATCAGACACACACCATGCTTCTCTCTAACAGCATCTAGCATGAAATGGTGCTGGCTCTGCACCTTCCTGGGCTCAGTCTTAGAAATATAAAATCACTTCTTCCCACAAATTGCTTAATGGATGGCTCCGTGACTGTACTCAGCACACCCCACTGCCCACTTTCTTGTTCTTTCACTCTGGCATTGACTTAGTAGTAGTTACTGATGAACACTGGACAATAAGGACAGGAATACAATATGGCCTTTTGTTTGAAGTGACTTGATTTACAGTGGGGACTGGAATCCAAGAGTGCAACTCAAAACTACAGAACCATCACAAAAAAATCAGAAATTTAAATGATTATCAAATCAAGTTCTATCTTATCATAATCCTGCAAATTGTACTTGAATACATAATTTTAAAGGTCACAACACTACTGAGACTCAAGCTCTTAATTACAAGTGCTTCGAATGCTCAGTCAGCGTTCAGGATTAATTGATGAATCTTTAAGTAAACACCAGTGGTACAATTTTACACTAGTAAACTCTTGTATATCTAAAGAAAACTAAAATAGAATGTTAAACTTGACTTTGTTAAAACAGAACAACATCAGAAGCCACTTTGGATCTAGGTATGTTAAAAAACCAAAAACCATAATAAGATTTTAAGTCTTAAGTACTTACACCAAAAGAATTAAATACTGTAGAGGACATGTAGGTTACTTCCTGAAGATAGTGTACTTTACACATGCAGTTTGTCTATTAATTGCTGCTGATTAATACAAAACATTCATGTGCAAACCAAATACTTGGCTTTCTCATTCGGCTCACCACAACGGTAAATCAAGAAAGGAAATGGCTTTTTGCTGATAAATGTTTCCCTTTCCCTCTGATATAAATGTTTCTTAAACCTTTCCATTAACTTCCTAAGTTTTCAATGGAAGTTCTACCACCTTTTAATTATGCAAAACTAAATTATTTGGGATTTGTTCTAGTCATTCCATCTCTATCATCCACCCTTCCCTCCCCCGCTGCATCCATCACAGTCTTCTGGTGAAAAGAGGTCTGTACGGTTAAACACGCAGATTACAGTCAGCATGCCAGATGCGTTAAGGCTGCCACATGCACCAGAAACTGTTGATGGCTTCTTTTGTAAATACCACTAGAATTACTAATGTCAGGCAAGGCAAGGTTAGTATGAAAGCCAGTCAAAGCTCTTGGTTCATGTAATTCCCCTCCCCTGCTCCATGCCTGTGTTTACACTGGACTTCCCTTCTAAGAGTACAGTAAACAGAGAATTTGTATGAGTAGTTCTCTGTGTAACACTTTTATAGGGAATGGGGTGTAGTCAGCGGTAGAATCACACTCAGCAGAACAGGCTCTGGGCTCAGTCCTCAGCATGCAGTGAGCTCACACATACATAAGGAAACCAAAACCCCACAGGTTCTATCATGACACACACTGTCATAAGAAATCAGTATAACAAAATTATCTTTTCATGTCTTGTGTAAATACTGAGTACTTTGTGATAGGATTGTGTCAAATTCTGTATTGTTGATAATCCAATTAAATCTAGAAAAAACTAAAATACAGTTTAGTGGCTAAGAAAGAGGCTTCTGGGGCTGGGACTATAGCTCAGTGGCAAGGCACAGGCTTAGTATGTGTGAGGTCTGGGTTCCATTCCTAGCACCACAAACGAAAGATATGGCCAAGAGTATCTATTTTCATAAAATCTCTTTTCAATAAGAGGTATTTTTGCTCTTGGGCTGCATAAGTGCCAACTGAGATAGTTCTTGTTATTTTTCTTTCTTGTCAAGGAGTAATATACCTTAGTTTCTCAAAACTATGCTCTGATTTCTTACATTCTGCCTTGTCTCAGGTTTTACAACTTTCCCCAACAATCCACTGTCTGTGAAGAGCAAGAAAGGCAGATGTATTTCTACAATCAGGTGTGGAAATTTTAAATTTCTCTCATTTTAAATATCTCTAATTATCTCTCATCATCACACATGACATGCTTATTATAACAGTGCAGGTAAGTTAGTGAATTGTGAAGACGAAGAAAGCCTGCTTCCAAGTCCCACCAATTTGAAATGAGTACTGCTGGCCTTTGCTGGCTATGACTCCAGCTTTTGTATGCACTCACATGCATGAGCTTTTAAGGACATGCACATACATTTGATAAAACTTATCAGGTATGATACAGAGAGTTCAGTGATCTGTCACTTAGGAGTACAGAGAACATATGCCCCCGTGTTCATATCACACATATGCAGTATCTTTGGTAGAAATTGCACAGCCCTTCACTTTGTTCACACACCAGACTCTACTGAACTACTGTGCTGTTTTTCTCCTACTTTTGAGACTGCATTTGTTGATTCTCCATAGTGCAGCTGCTTGGTCTTAGGCTCTAGTTCCTCTATCACTCCTGCACCTAAATACAGGAATCTAGTAATGTAGATACAAAATTTACCTATATAGAAAATTGATGGAGGTGAAATGGTGTTCATGCTTGTTGATATCCAATATTGAATTTTATGAATACAAGTTCACGTTTTTATCCTTTTATTCTGATTATCCAAATAATTTAAAATTCTTATTGTTAGTTTTTGTTTGTTTATTTAGGTTTTTTGAGACAGGGTTTCTCTGTGTAACAAAGCCCTGGATGTCCTGGACTCGCTTTGTAGACTAGGTTGGCCTTAAATTGACAGAGATCTGCCTGTTTTGGCCTCCCAAGTGCTGGGACTAAAGGCATACACTAGCATACCCGGCCATATGTGTGTGTGTGTGTGTGTGTGTGTGTGTGTGTGTGTGTGTGTGTGTGAATATATACACATATATAAATATAACATACATATTTATATACACATAGATATCCCTAAATGTAGCATGTTGAGTCATATAGTGTTACTTGTATGCATGTTTTCAGGGCTGACCTTTTGGCACTGGACAACAATTGGTGTGTGCTTCCCTGGGAAGGACCACCTCTCCTGCTTGCAGCTTTCCTCAGTTGCTTGTAGTTCTTTGTGTAGGTCTAAGGACCCACAGGCTTTTCCTGTCCAGTTTGGCATGTTTATTGGTGTCATCCTGGTTAGGCTCACATTTGGGCAGCCATATTGGTGAGACTTTATGGGCACAGCGTCTGATATTTCTAGGAGACACAGTCTCACAGCAAAGCCCCTGATCCGCTGGCTCTCACAGTCTTTCTGACCTCTCTTCTGCATGGGATTGGGGCTGAGCTCCACTACTCTCCATTTTGATTAGTTATAGTTTTCTGCAGTGGCCTCCGTTGAGACAGCCTCACTATGTAGCCTTGGCTGACCTAGGACTCATAGAGACCCACCTGCTTCCTCTGCCTGGGATTAAAGGTAGCACCAGCACCTGGTCCTAAGTTCTTTTAGATGTTATCTTCCTTATCATTTGCAAAGCTTCTTTGGTAAATACATGTAAGTTAGGCACTGTAGAAGACATACCGGGCTCTCACATCTTTAGCTATTAAAAATATCTTAGTTTATGCTCATGTAGTAGTGATGCACACCTTTAATCCCAGCACTCCGGAGGCAGAGGCAGGCGGATTTCTGAGTTCGAGGCCAGCCTGGTCTACAGAGGGAGTCCCAGGCCAGCCTGGTCTACAGAGTGAGTCCCAGGCCAGCCTGGTCTACAGAGTGAGTCCCAGGACGGCCAGGGCCGCACAGTGAGGCCTGTTTTGAGAAAAACCCAAAAACCCTTATTTTAAACCACCCCAAGGAAATCAAGTCATCTTCTCAGCCACAGAAAACTACAACTCATAAAAATAGAAATAATACTCAGTAGTTACAGAGTTAAGCTAAGAAAGGAACTGAGGTCCAGGAAATTATGCTTTTCATTTAAAAACACGTCCGGAGGCTGGAGAGATGGCCCAGTGGCTTAGAGCACTTGTATTTCAGTTTGACTCCCAGCACCCACATGGTGGTTCAAACCACCTATAGCTCCAGCATCAGGGCATCCAAACAGAAAATCCCATCAAATCTAAAATTTGTTAAGTAGCACTTTAAATTATCTCTATAAAGTAATGGTTCTAGCATGTGAAAATTAAGGTGACTAGAAAAAGTGGAGTTTTTTAAAACAACAAACACACAAATAATATCATATAAAATGGCTTCTCATAAAGCTTCAGGAATATCTACTGCACAACACGAGGTGCATACACATGCTTGGTCTCATGCGATCTTTCTAGTAAAATGAGCCTTTCTGGAAGGTGGCAAAAATCAGTTTAATGTTGGCCCAGAGGTCTTAACCAAATACATACTTAGTAATGCTACAGCAATGCCACACTCACGGGGTGAGAGGAATGCACTACACAATCTTCTAGCAGCACCAAATCCTACTTTTGTATGTGAGAAAGGGGGCAGGGCACAAGTGACAATTTCAGGGTAATATTCGTCCTGAGTGATCTGAGAGCCTATATAATGACAGTCACTCAGCAGTATGTACTCTCATATTAATTTCAGCCGTTGTTTGAAATTAAAATGTCTCTCTTGAGCATAAAGTGTTTGCAACTTTCTTTGAGATTGTCCCTAATGCTTACATATGAAGATACTCAGTTTTAGTTTGGGGGCATAAATCAGTTTCTCTGCCCTCATATTTAAGTGGCTACGGCCCTTGGGTGAATGGTATAGTGATTTTTCTCTGCAACCAAACAAGGTAAATAAATGTGATATATTGGCACATCACCCCACTGCTCTGCATATGGTGCACATTAAGGTTGTATTCGTTTGCCATGTGAATATAATTCCTTTTACCACATCTACTATTAGCTACAAGAAGTAAATACAGAGTTGTTTTGTTGGAATTTGAGGGTCTGCATTACATCACAGAGCACTAAACATCCTGGACCTTCTGGAGAATTTCATAGGCGTATTTTTAATGTCACCTGAACCTGAACACTGCCAGCATACTGCTTCAAACCCGTACTTTGAATTTTACAAGAAAATAAAGATATTAGGTAGTGCAGTAGGCCAGGAGGAAACGGGGGTTTGGTCTGAACGAGGCATATGTAAGAACTGGCGTCCTCCATAAAGAATAAAGATCCAGCCCCGTCTCTCACATAAAAGGCCATGTGCCTCAAGCCTTGCTTTCACATACAAACTGAGTAAGTACAAAAACCAAGTGTAAGTGTTACCTAAACCATTTCTGCCAACTGTAACTTACTAAAGACCTATGATCATTAAGATGTGAATTTATCTCAGGACAAACTGTGGTGCTTTGGTCTTTTTAGGCATATTCTGTGCTTTGCTTAAAACAATTATTATGAAGTCTCAATTCCAGGTCGGGGTGGGAACTTAAGAATAAAAGGATTTCTTTTTAAAACATGCAAGGTTTACCACATGGTACGCACGCTGACATTTGGGGTCTGTGGATAAGCTACCTCAGGCAACTAAATACACCAATGTTTCCAGGTTCTGCCTTTCCCACCGGAGAACTTTACGTCCCCAAAGGTGTCCAGCAGATGGTGCTCTAGGACACCTACTTACAGAGAAGACACTGCACTACAGTTGCCTATGCTTTGCCAAGACAAAGAATAAGAATTTATCAGTAGCTTTAATAAAACATGTTAGGCTTTATGACAAAAAAGGACATAATTCCTAAATACATGCATCAAAATATGCATATGCATAAGCACATGTGCATGGCACCCAGTAAATAACTCACACCTGGGCGTGTTGCTCTGCCGCTTCTCTTACGGTCTCGACGAGTAGTCTGTGTATACCAGTGCTATTTATAGTTATAGGGCGAGATCATTCTAAATTCATTAAAAAAATTTAGAATGCCTTAACGTTAGAATTCATTTTTAATTATAGCAGGAATGTCTCATTAGGGTGATACTAGTAAAATTAACAACAGTAGGATTTACGGTAATGACTGAAGTGATTGATGAGAGTGTAAGAAAATGAAGTTTTAGACAGAGGAGAAGCAGGCCAGCTCCAGTCTACAGTACTTTAAAAACAGCTCTGCCGTCTGTTAGTGCTAGCCTTACGGTTAATAAACTCTTCTTTCTAATTAACGGTGCTGAAATAGTCTTAAAGAACCTACACCAGCCCCCCATAGACGCCATCCCCATAAGGAGAAAGCTGACATAGATCAACATGTCTGACTGCAAAGAGGAAAAAAAAAAAATGCCACCTTTCCATCAAATCAAAACCAGAATGCAAGAATGTTAAAGTACTTTACTGAAATAGTGCACACACAAATCTATGCAACACCCTCGCATTCGGCAACCATTTGCTCCGAAAGCTAATAGACTGTGGCTGTAAAAAAAAATTACTCTGAAATCTAAAAGTGTCGCATACACAGTTTTTAAAATTCCACTTTATGATTTATGAGTATAATATAAATTAGCGAATAAATAATAACTGTTGTATGTTTTCATCTTGTTTGTATAAGTACAATCATGTCAAAGTTGGAAGTGTTTAATTTAAACACCAGTTTAGTGCACCAAAGGAGCATACTTTCTGCAGAATTTGGAGAAGGCGGTCCAGCCAGCATTGTTCTGAAGAGAAAACCTTTCACTGGAGGAATCTCAGCCTAAGACAGTGGACTGGGGTGAGCTAACAAGGGGCTGAGCTTTCTGCAAAAACACCTTTCATTGCAATCATCCTGGTTAATGTTACAAAAACCATCCACAACCAAGTGGAACACTCTTGCCAGCCTTCTTAGTGGAAAGCTGCATTCCACAGCAGATAACCATCGCAAGACAATAGAGCCAAAGGTGAAAAACGGCCTGTCTGCGGAGAGCAGGCCTTTGGCTGCATGATCTAGACAGGTTTCATAAAACATCCGAGTCATTTTTAAAGCTCCAAATTATACTATTTATAGGTTTCCTCCAAGTTGAGTTAGCCTGATTCTTATCCATCTAATACACATATTAACATTGTATAACATTAGGTTAAAATAGTTACACAGCTACCAACTCTCTAGATAGCAACAATTATTAGATTTGAAGAAATGGTATTTGGCTCTTGCTTATATGATCCTTGCAAGTAAAATCACTAATCTTGTAATTTTAGAATTTAAAATCAAATTAAATTGCTGAAATAACTATAAAATGCAGAAAAAAGCAATAGGTTGCCCCCACCTCTTTTTTTTTGTTTTCCTTTCATGTAATAAAAAAAAAAAAAAAAAAAAGAGGTTGAGGTACTCCTGTGTATTTGCCAGCCATCCTACAAGTGCATGCACGAGAGCATGTGGCCGTTCTCAGGAGTCTTCCGGTCGTGCCGAGACACACCACGGATGCAGGAGTCCGAACGCTCATCTGAGGCATCGGCTTCAGCCTTCAGTGGCTGCTCACAGCCTTCACTATGCCGGAGGACCAGAGAACTGAGGCAGTTAATAACAGTCATGCACAGTAAAACGGTCTGAGACTGTCTGCTATTTGTTTTTAAAAGCTTAGATTGGCTTTATCTTTTTTTTTTTTTTTTAATGTGTGTAAATTCTCAGAGTAAGAAAAAGTACCAGTTTGTCTTTTTTACAGATTCATTCTTTAAAGCTAAAGTGAACTTGAATTGGGGCATTAGATATTATAAAAGTGCCAGAAAAGATGAGGTAATATAATTTATTCAAAACACATTAGAGTTTTCTGAAAATTGTTTTAGATGTGCTATGTTTCTGTTTTTTCTCTTCATTTACGTGCATTTCTAGGTGTTACTGCCCACCATATTACAGATGAGAGAATGGTGGACATTGCATGTAACATTTTAATATGTAGCCAAGATGGAGTTTGTGAGGTGATTTATGTCTGCTGAGCACCTTGTGCGTCTGATAACAGTTCCCACCATTGCTTTATTTTACAAATGAGGGAGGGGGGAGGAGGGCAGCACAGCAGGGCTAGGAACTTAGATTTCTCTTTTACAGTGAATCTCAGTGTTTGATCACTCCTTCTTGATTCTCTATTTAAATGACACACATACAAAAACCATCTCTACGGCAATTTATAAGGTACTTAAATAAACAACATATTTAAATTCATGCATACATCATTTAATGTGTAAGTAGATATAAAATGCTCTGAAAACCTTAAGTTTTCTAATTTTAAAACATAATTAAATCTCTGAAATGCTATACAGTTCCATGCAGGAATAGCCAGTAGGGCTTTAGCTAGTTCTCAGAATACACAAGGCTGGAAACTCTGCATAACATAGAGAAGGTAATCACGTCAAGTAGAAAACAAATACTCAAATATCTGTCTTTGTGGGTACAAATTGCTATACATGTACAAAACATTTTGTGGCAAGAAAAAGGCTTTCCTAAATTCTTTGAGACAAATAACAAAGTGGTAGATTTATGTATTATCAAATTTAGGTTTGCCTGATATAATTAATCTTATGTTTAGGAACACAGGAAAAAAGAAACTGAAAGTAGTCACTCAATCTAGGAGGCCAGGAAGGGAGGGGCATCAGAGGATCACAGTATATATTTAGAAAATCAAAGCCCTGAGTTTCTTATCCTTTTAGGTTAATAGCAATTATATATAAAGCAGAGTTGTCTGTGTAAGAGACATGCACAAAGCATACTTCCCAGGAGTACAGACATAGCAAGCTTGCCCTGACTGCTGAAACTGGGTTCCCCAGAGTATCAGAACTCTATTTTTTCCTATTCTATTCACATATAAGATTATCTTTGATTAAAGTCATAAGTAGGTCCATTAGATATTAACTGAATACAATGTTTATGATCCAATGCAAAAATCTCTCAAGTGCATAAAAAGAAAAAATAGCTTTAAAAAAACTTTGCATTTTACTAAATAAATATTAGCATTTTTGAACAAAGTGTTCACTGTCACACAAGTATTACCCATTTTTTGCACAACTCAGAGAAGTCAATAGAAAATATGACAAGATGAAATACATTTATACCCAGATACAAGGTCTAGTATTCAGGTAATAGCATGAGCTTCCTTAGCCAAATACACTGCAAGCAGCTTTCAATTAAAACATGGTCACTATTTAAGAGCAGTCACAGAGTCTACCTTATGAAATAGAAATCTACAGCTATTCTTACAGGGACTCTTCTCTGTTGTCATAATCATTTTAATTAAATTCTCATTTTTCAGGTGGTCCCTTTAATTGTTTTTCCAACTTCTTAATGTGTTTTTTAAAGCCATCGCTTGACTGCAGCTGTGTGTGGTTGGTTTTAATGGTGGCTGTTTCCTTTTTTTGCCTTCTGTGAGTTACAATTTTAAATGGTTACACATTTTTTGTAGTTGTTTTACTGCCTTCAGCAGTTTCTGAAATATGGTTAATGCTGTTGGTGAACATTTTCACTTCATCTGAAAAGCCAAGAGCCAATTTGAATATTCCATATTGGCCTTTTATGACCTGTTTTATCTTTTAATATGTAAATGAAAGTATAATAAAGCTGTAGATTTCCAGAATTATAACTTTTATTTTTCTCTTTTAAAACATGAATTCAATAACCAATACGTAATTTCTCCTTTATGTTACATGCTATATTGTTCATGAGAACACCAACCTCTACTTTAGTTGGTGACAGCTAGTACAGCCAAGAACATGCATTTCTGCACAAGAATGAGTATGACATGAAAACAAGGGTTTCACATGTGAACTTGAATTATCAATGATTATAAGACGTTTTAGTAACCTTGAATTATCAATGAGTTTAGAAACTCAACATTCGTTTCATTCTTTTTGGGTTTTTTATTATGAACTTTTTTTTTTCCTTTTACCCAGAACATGGTCTTTTTCGTTTTTATTTTTTTGATTGGATATTTTCTTTATTTACATTTCAAATGTTTTACCCTTTCCGGGTCTCCCCTTCAGAACCCCCCTATTGCATCCCCCCTCCCCCTGCCTCTATGAGGGTGCTCCCCCACCCACCCACTCCCATCCTCCTGCCCTGGCCTTCCCCTACACTGGGCCCAAGGGCCTCTCTCACAAGGCCATCCTCTGCTAAACAACTTCAGCAGAGTGGCTAGATACAGAATTAACTCAAACAAATCAGTAGCCTTCCTATACTCGAAGGATAAACAGGCTGAGAAAGAAATTCGGGAAATGACATCCTTCACAATAGTCATAAACAATATAAAGTATCTTGGTGTGACACTAACCAAACAAGTGCAAGATCTGTATGACAAGAACTTCAAGTCTCTGAAGAAAGAAATTGAAGAAGACCTCAGAAGATGGAAAGATGTCCCATGCTCATGGATTGGCAGGATTAACATAGTAACAATGGCCATCCTGCTGAAAGCAATCTACAGATTCAATGCAATCCCCATCAAAATTCCAACTCAATTCTTCATAGACTTAAGAAAGAGCAATTCTTAAATTCATATAGAATAACAAAAAACTCAGGATAGTGAAAACTATTCTCATTCTTACTGTAATGGAAGCACACTTCTACCCAAGGTGCTATTTTTCTTTCTTTCTTTCTTTTTTAATTTTTGCAATTTCTTTTTCTTTTCTTTTCTTTCTTTTTTTTTTTTAATTTTTCCTACTTTATTTACATTTCAAATGTTTCCCCCTTTCCAGATCTCCCCTTTGGAACCTCCCCATTCCCTCTGCCCTCCCCCTGCCACTATGGGGGTATTCCCCCACCCACCCACCCACCCACTCTCCTCTTCCCTCCTTGGCATTCTCCTATACTGGGGGATCTAACACCCTCAGGCCCAAGGGGCTCTCCTCCCCCTGATGGCTAACAAGACCCTCCTCTTTTTTCTACATTACTTATAAAGTTCACTTTAAAAACTTTATACTTACTGCTGGGGTTGTCTCCAATCCCACTGCTTTTTCCATTCCAGTACCACAGAAGAAGAGTTGCATCACGTGACCCTGATAGAATGTAGCAATTTCCCCCTATGTACGACTCAGAGCGAGCTAGGCAAGTGACGACATCCCAATGGCCAAACACCACTTGGATCAATTTTCCTGAAATATAAAACATTTTTTCTTTAAGCCACAATTAAAAGACAAGGCAAACTTCTACCAAATACATAACCTGCAAGACAATGCTGCCATAATAATTCAGATTTTAGAACATTCTGACCTGGCAGGGTTTTTTGTTTGTTTTTAAATGCTACCTATAATAGTGAAAAAAACCAATTGAATAGTGATAATATTTTTGAAAGGCATATGTTAAAACTATTTCAACAAATACTTGTGTATGAGACCACCACATCCTTACGGACAGATACTGTAAATTACCAAAGAACAATATTTACTGGTTAAAGCAGCCCAGGAGAACACTTACACTAGAACCATTTAACACTTTGTTGAGTTACTCTGGGACACAAAGCCTGCTGCCTTCCAGGAGGAAAGTCCTCCAGAGCGTGGCTCACTAGCAGCCTCACCTGAACTCATGACCTATATGGAAGCTCTTTGGTCCTTAGGTCACCTTGGAGAGAGTTGCTACTTTTTCAAACCAGGACTCCATGGACTAACTTTTGATCACAGGAACAGTTTATCAGGATTGCAATTCAAACTCTGACACTCTTTGCTCTAATCCTCTGGAGGATGGAAATTCCTTTAGGGTGATGATGCAATCAAGATTACAGTGGTTTAATGGGAAGGGCTGAGAACAGTGTAGAAGAACCGAGTCAACGTACACACAGGGAGGGCTGCAAACCCAAGAAGAGGCTGCTTATGAGAGCCAAAACAAAAACAAGTCCTTGGTTTGGAGCGTCTTTGCCTGACTGACACTGGGATACCGTTTATAGACTTGTCTAAAGAATTAGGTACCTGCAGTCCCTCTATGTCACCCTAGTTTACAGTTAACATTTCTCCTTGAAAAGTCTACAAATGAGTGTTACAGAATGTCTACGATCAATATTCAGCATGGCTTTAAAAGGAAGTGAGTGTCAGTAGGACAAAGATATAACTCAGATGTTAAGGAAACTGAAAAAAATCGTTTCAACCTGGAACATGCAAAACAATAGTTAAAAGCCTAAGTTCTCAATTAAAGATTGGCATCTAAATATACTATGCAACTTTTCCCTTTTCCCTCCCTCCCTCCCTTCCTTTTCCTTCCTTTGTTCTCTCCCTTCTTCCTCCCCTCTCTCCTTCCCTCCCTTTCTTTTTTGTTTTTGACAGGATTTCTCTGTGTAGCCCTGACTGTCCTGGAACTTGATCTATAGATCAGGCTGGTCTTGAACTCAGAGTGCTGGGATTAAAGGTGTGCCGCCACTACCCTGCTACTTTTCAAGAAAATAAACAAAAAATTATTAAATTTATTAAAGGAATTATTCACTTAAATTTTTAAATTATTTCTTCTTCTTTTTTTTTCTTTTCTTTTTTTTTTTTGGTTTTTTGAGACAGGGTTTCTCTGTGTAGCCCTGGCTGTCCTGGAACTCCCTCTGTAGACCAGGCTGGCCTCGAACTCAGAAATCCGCCTGCCTCTGCCTCCTGAGTGCTGGGATTAAAGGCGTGTGCCACCTCTGCCCAGCTGCCACAAGTTTTCTAAATGTCTTCACCCTTCTAAATTGGCACTAGAACATTTCACTTACAAAGGCAGATTATATTAGTAAGGCATATGCTAGAAAGACTTTGGTATTTTAAAATAAAGAAGTTGAAAGACCAAATTCAGTATGAAATGTATAGCAATTTTTATTTCATTTTCAAGTGGGGATGTTTAGTAATAAATGGTCACAGCATATCTTGAAGGGCAGAGTGCAAAAGATGGGCAGCTGGGGGCACTCTCATTGGTAATTAGAGATCACTGTGTGTTTTAGCTGCAGAAGGAAGCCAGGTAGGTCATAGCAGTGTTCCGTTATTCAGGAGCAGGCTTACATCTGTTTTGGAATCCAGCAGCTCTGTGGGGTTGTATGATTACTATCAACTAGGTAAATGAAGCCCACAGTACCCAGGAGACTCAGTCAGGAGTCCTGCTGCACTGGGAGCCTCAAAAAGGGAGAGCAACTGTGCGTTTTGGGTAGCTTACTTAATTTCCAACTGGGTCAGGGACTAGGTAAAAAGATTTAGCTGTGAAACTGGGATGCATTCACAGAATCTTCCAAGATTCCCACATCATTTCTCCTTAAGCAACTGCTCCCTTTCTCCAGTATCTGTGAGGAGAACTGATACTCAGTTGTTGTGGTTTCCTTTTCTTCTGAAATTTCCTACTGTTGTAATTTTTGCCCCGAAGCAATCAAAATCATGACGCTTCAACAGTATTTTCCTAGCATGTACTTGGTGCCAAGCATTAGGCTTTTTTAGAACTATACAGTGGCGAGGACACATGGTTTCCACCCTCAGGGCCTTTATTGTCTGATGGAGAAGACAAACACTGAAACAAAGTGAACAGGCACACAGGGGTTGATACTACTCTAAGACGAAAACTGTCTAAACGCAGCGAACGGAGGAAGATCCAAAAGGGAGGGGACATAAATATTACACCAAAGGAGTTCCCGGTTTTAATCCGGTTTCGTTTTATTCTCTACAGTTTACAGTGCAGGCTCGACTCCGGGAAACCATGCATCTGAAGCTTCCCTTTCCCCTCGGGCAGCCTAACTCGGCAGTCGCTGCTGCTGCTGCTGCTGCTGCTCTGATACGGAGGCTCGTTCCTCCTAAATCACAGTATAAATACCTGCTGCTTTTTGGTAAATTATTTTCTGATAATCTCATAAGTGTTCCGCAGCCTTTGTTTTCCGTTTCCTTTAACACCAGCCCTACCTCTCCATGCACTAATATCAAATATTACTACAAACACTAGAATGCTAGAATGTCCTTTTTTGACAGAACAAATTTTCTAGTTAATATTTTATTTGACAGCTATGCTACAAATAAAAAAAACCCCAGCACGGGACTCTGCACGACTGCATCTGAATGTCACCTGGAATAATCCGACTGCTGGGAAAGGTTTTATTGTTGCCTCTGCTGCGCTGGCTGTACCCTGAAAACATGATTTATGTTTCAAGAATTTCCTGCTCTAACCTAAGTACCCCCGCCCCAGTCTAATAAGAGAAGGATTTTTTTTTTTTTTTTTGGCTTGTGTGCTAACATATAATTGCATTCAACACTTGTGATGGCTTTGCTATTATATATTAACCTATTATACAGTTTTTCCTTGCTTGTCTACCAAACTTAAGGAAAAAAATTAGTTGCTATTATCTTTTGTCATAAAAACACAAATTCCTATTTTCCTCACTGAAATTACTTTTAAATAAAATTATCAGCTGAGTTATGTATACAGGAAAGTACAAGGAATATCACTTGAGAGTTCTTTTTCTACACTTTTATAGAAAATATAAATTTTTACTTTATAAGTCAGTCCCATCGATATGAAGTTTAAAAAACTGTTACTTGTTATGAAATATTTTACATACACAGAGACATGTATTTTCAACAGGGTATTGCAAGGTTTCTTTTGGGAGGGAATGGAATGATATCAACTTTGTTAAGTCTAATGGAAAACTGCAATCCCACAAGGAACTTAGGGCTACAAATTATAGTGGTTAACCAAGGACGGTGACACCTGTGTGAGTCAATGTGGTATAAAAAGAATGCTACATGTACGGTCAGAAGGGCCAAGTCCACCCCCAGTCCTGGTACCATTAGCTACTTCAGTTTCAACATGTCACTTATCTCTCTAGATCTCAGTTCTGTTATCTACAATATGGGACAAGGACCCAGTCCACCTCATAGCAATAACATGTATGCCAAAGACTTTTGTAAGTTCAAAAAAAAGAAAGAGTGGACGGAGGAATTATGTGAGTTATTGGTACTGCACAGAAGTCTAGCGAGATTGACCTTACATACATAGGCATGTAATGCATTCAGAGTGAAACAAGAGGGAACATCCGTGAATGCAAAAGCTTCCAAATGCCAAAATGGAAGACTGATGTAATTTATGACTCTGCACACAGGCCAGCAAAAGCCAACCCTGTAGATATGATGTATTCACTGGTGGGCAGGACTTGAGGGTATGGGAAGAAAGTGACATCCAGCAGGTGATATGACATGACATGTCCAGGGGGTTGGGAGTCATAGAGCTGTTCTACACCAAGATAGTCTGTGAGGTGGTAACTTAATTCCATGCACTGTCAAAACTTAAAAACTACAAGCCCCAAGAATAGATGAACTTACTGTGCAAATTTTAAAATTATTTAAAATTTAAAATGAAAAGGTTAACTTTTACAGTGAGAACAATAAGGGTATAAAAGACTATTGAGAAAAACTTACGCCTGGATGTATCAAGTTTAACCTGGGAGTTAGTGAAGACAGAGACTGTACCAAATGATGCTAAGGCTCTTTTTGTCACAGTGAAAATGAAAAATATGAATTAGATTATCAAAATAGAAGATCCAGTATAATAAAGAAGTACAGGCTTAGAAAACACCGATCCACTCTGCAATTTACATAATGTTGGTGGAATTTGAATTTAAAAATAATCCACCTCCCAGACTGAGACAGCTAGTAAAGCCCAGCTACTCAGACCGGCTGGGTGTTCATGTCTACGTTCATGAGCCTGCAGTGAAATGAACTGTAAGAAAATGGAAATCAATTTCTTTTTTTGTTTTTTGTTTTTTAATCAATTTCTTTTTAAAAAAGAACAATTTATACAAATAATTTTTAGGGCTTATTCTATAAATATTTCTGCAAAAGAGGGTATTCCCCTCCCCACCCCCTGTTCTCAGCCGTTACAACAGTTCCAAAGATATGCATTAAGCTCCACGAGAAGCACCCTGTTCAGGACATTAAGAGAAGGACAAGGACATGCTCTCGTAAGGATTATTAGCAAGCCTGTAAGAAGACACACCATAAAGCACTTAATCAGAAATTTCAATTTAATGGAATCTCCCACTCCCACAGCATTTAATCAAGATACTTGCATTTTCTTCTTCCTTTTGAAATATATTCTTTCAGGGACTGAGTGTCTAACAGTGGAATACAGTGTGCTCCACAGCACCAAAAAGTCAAAACAAACTAAACTACAATCTATGCCACAATCCTATTGATTAGTTATACTGAAATATATATTCAACTATATACTTTAATCTTCTCTTTTGACAGTTTCTAAAATGCCTTAAAGATATGATATTAAATTACTAGTAGTTTGAATTTCTGACATGTAAAAATTCCTTGGATTATATCTGCTGTGATAATATTGAATTGACTTGGTTTGCTCTCCTGGGAGAGGCAAACAAGTGCATATGCAGGTGTAAACTTTATATTCTAAGATGCGTACCTGATGCACACTAAATCAGTAGTCAGTTACTCTGCGGAGTGGTGCAGCTTTCAGCAAGAGTCTGTGCAGAACAGGGAAAGACAAGGTGTCTATTCTGAAAAGATAGACTTCACATGTCTTTCAAATATGGGGAAAAAACCTTTTAAATAATTAAAAATAATTGAAAATTATTTAAAAGTATACTTTTGTTTGTACACTCGCCTTAAAATTCTGTGTACACGCATGGTGGTATTTACATCCATGGCTTTTCCTGCAGAAAAGAATTATGTATTCTGTAAGCATGTGTTTGGGAGACAAAACTAGTGAAAAACTGCCTCTTGAAAACACACTGAAGCTAAGACGGTAACAGATTATCTACCCCATTATTTCCTGAAAGGGAAGCATCCTCTTTACTTTTGGGAGTAAGATGAGAAAGCATTCTTGATGGTAAGTCAAAAATCAAAACAAAACAAAACAAAAACCAAAAATTACCTGTATCTGTGGAGTAGACCCGGAAACTCTTATCCCAGAAGCCACAGACGAGAATGTAGCGGTTGTCGGAAGTGATGGCGAAGCACTGGGAATGCACTTGGATGCTCTGGTCCAGGAGGTCAGTTACCTGCCTCCTGTGCATCCCTGTGCCAGAGGCTGTGAGAACATAGGGGAGAAGGAGGAAAAGGGGAACTAAGTACACTCAGGCAAAGGGCTCCTACGGTGCCGTCACACTGTGGGGTGGAGGCAGGATCCAGAAGAACACTTCACCTTTACGTATAGCATTTGAAAAGACAAATGGGGAAATATATTTAACGCCGGGAGAATGTAAGCTGTTCTATTTAACATCGCAGTAACAATGTTTTACTTAGAGAAACAATAGGACACTACCATTTTAAAAGCTACATACAACCCACAAAACATGCTTTCCAGCTCTTGGGCAGGACAAGTAGATTACAGCCTCTAGATCCCATCACCGTTGGGGTTGTTTCTGACAATCTCATTATGTCTATTGTCATGAGGATGGATTCATGTTGTGACAATCTATTACCTTTAACATTTTGTCACAGGAAGAGATATTAGGATTTAAATGTCATATATTTGAAATTCTGTAGCATCTTGTACTACTTTGGATTTTACAGGTCTTTAATTTGACTAGAAGGAAACTCCTATTTCCCCTGGTTCCAGCTGCACTCACATGTAAGCAGAGGCAAGAATGAGGGGTTATTCAAGATCCTTGTAAGTGAAGAAGTCAAAGCATAGCACACTGCCACGTTCTTAATCTTGACTTAAGCGACAGGATGAGACAGCCTGCCAGCATGCTCCAAATGCTGGAGTTCCTGAGATGGGATTGTCTCAGGGCTCAGGTCAGGCATGCAGTGACACCAAACAATGGGGAGAGCAAGGATCTGCCACTGTCAGAACAATTTCCCGGAGATGCTTGCCTGCCTTTTCCCTTCCTGTCTTCCCTTCCCTACCTCTCCCCTCCTCTCCCGTTCCCTCCCTTCTGTCCTTCCTTTCTTTTTTAAAAAACACTACAAGGCCAACCAAAGAGAACCTTTGTTCTTTAGTGACTTTCTGTTACCAGTAAGGGTTTTTACACCATGAAAGCAGCTAGATTGCTCCAGAAAATGAATGGAATGGCCAAAGCAAATTCTTGTGTCTAATTATTAAGCTCTTTACACCAATTTTAAGTTTTTTAGGGAAGAAACTATACTGAGAAAAATTCAGAGACACTTATTTTTAGTCACTATGTATGTATCTAGATAATGTGGGAGTTTACTGTAAGACTTCCCAAAGTAAACAAACAAACAATAAGGCAAAGCATTTAAAATGCTCTCAGGGCTGTGCTGAGAACCACTGATGCCTGAACTACCCTGAACATAAAGAGGACACACCCCATGTGCATGTTTACATACAGAGTCCTGCTAATGTCTGTTAGCACAACTTACCCATTTAAAATCAGCAGGTAACTGATGTGCTCTGGGAGGCTAATGGGGTAGGAAGGAGCAGCAATGGTAAAACGGGAAGACTTCCAGGTGGGCATCAGTGTTCTTCCCACACAAAGGAAGTTGCTGGCAGATGAGGGACAGTGAATTGCACACACAGAAAATACCCTACTGCAGAGACTGTGAGACACAGATAGTCCAAGACACCTAGGGAAACAACGTGTGTGTGGCTTCCTACCCCAGTTACTGCCATGCTTCGCCGTATGCAGAACCTTTACAGATGTCTCTTCTTGCCAGTATTTATATGACTTTTGCTCCTGGATGATTAATTATCACTAATTTGGGGAGAGGCTGGACATGCACATAATTTTGAATTGAGGAGTCACAGCACCCATGAGTAAAGGCCAAAGTCCCTTCAGCATCCAAATAAACTAGTTTTTGTTCGTCTTGGATTTTGGGTTTTGAGAGAAGGTCTCTCTCTGTTTAGGAGAGCCTCGAACTGGGGATTCTCCTGCCTCTATCTCCCCAGTGCTGAAACTACAGGTGTGTACTGCTCACTCAGCAGACAAACTCCTTTTAGTGAATTGTTACTTGATGTTTAACACTGAAAACTTCCTCATCTAGCCACCTGTCCATCCATCCATTTGTCAGTCCATTTGTCCATCCTTTTGTCTGTCTATCCTATCCACTTTATAAGACCCTTTATATTATTCCACTGTTTTTGTTAGTAAACTTACCTTGTGATTCAATCCTACACTATTTTAATTCAATAAAAATTAGTATATATGATTAGATATGCAGCATCTAAACTGGGGCACAACTACCTTTGGGAATCTGAGACTCCCCATAGGATACAGGCACAGATGGTTTTATGGGAATCACTTTCTTGTTCCTCAACTTCCATATATTCTCTCGTCTGAAAGTGATTTGCCTGAGAATTCTCCTGTGAGTTTTCCTTTCTTATTCTTTCTTTTGCTTTACATGAAACCTTGTGATATACCCTTCCATGCATAATCTTACTATGGTTCTTTACCCCTGGGGATTAAAATCTTCTGGGAGCCTCAGAAATAATGAAAACTATTGATGACACTAGAAAGTGAATGCCTAGGTGTCATCATCTTGTAGGTCAGATGGCCTCAAGAAAACTGAAATGGGGATTTAATCACGCTGCCAATTAACAAATCATTACAAATAAGTTTCAATAGCACTGTTGAAACGAAAGAAAACCTAATTTTAGACCATAAGGTACTCTTAGTAGCTTACTGCATGAATTTTGCTACATATTAGAAAGTGATCAAAGACCTGTATGGCATTAATAAAACAAAACATTTCCCTTTCCCATCTACTTTCTTAAGTAACATTCCTCAGCTATAAAACCAAATCATAGGAATGGATCTGCTGGACAAATCTTAGAACATCAGCACACGAGCTATTAGAAGAGGAAAGAAACACCCATCTAGTTGACTGAAGACTTATTTCCAGTTAGTCTTTCTTTTATATTTCCTATATTTCAGAAACATTGTTAAAGTTTATTACAGGGCTGGGGTACGCTTCAGTGGTGGAGCATGTGCTGGTTTTCAATGCCACACTGAAAGGTTGACATTATAATTAATTGCAAGTAGAAGTGGGGTAAGAACATGGGCAGCATACACCTGGGATCCTGGCACACAGGAGGCTGACGCAGGAAGACCTTGAGTTCAAGGCCAGTGTGGGCTATATAATGCATTCTAGGTTAATCTGGGCTACAGAGTGAGACTTTAACACAAAAACCAAGATGAAGAAAAATTTTAAAGATTAGTCAGTATTCTCAATTTAAGATTTTAATTTTAATTTTGGTATGTGATTTTTTTTATGCATTTCCATTTTTTTATGAAGTAAAAAAAATCTGAGCCTTGAGTGCATAGAAAAAATTAAGTTTATAAATACATGCTTAACTTTCTATATGAATGTTTGTGTGTATGCTGAAACATGTAATAATCAAGTTTTAAAAAGTTAAGATGAAAATATATGGAGAAAATAAGTTATAAATCCAAAGTGAAAAAAGAATTTGATGAAATTTCCAACTGTTGAGGGTTTTCATATGTATTTTAAAAAATAAAAATGTTGAATTTTATATTGAGATTTATATTGAGATTCCACTGGATATATCACAAATGTTTTATACTATTACAGATGTTTTTTACTCTGCTAGAAATTTTAAGTATCTGGACTTATGATGAAAACTTTTACGTTTAGTTTTATGGTTAAAGAGAAGGAGCTGGGGCTGTGCTCAGGTGGTAGAGCCCTTGTCTAGTATGTAC